>JANHMN010000010.1:19077542-19102072 GCA_030674055.1 Rhabdomys pumilio
CTCTCTCTCTCTCTCTCTCTCTCTCTCTCTCTCTCTCTCTCTCTCTCATCACCTAGCTCCTCCTCTCCTTCTCCTACTCCTACTCTTCTCCTTATTCCTCCTCTTCCTCTTCTTACTCCTCCTACCTTAGCTCCTCCTACATATCACCCTTCCTGTTAAAATAAAACATTTCTCTTAATATACAATTAGAGTATAACTATATCAATTTGTGTCAGTAAGTTACAAGATAGACCTAGTATCAAGTATATCATTTTGTTCACTAACCAGAACCTCTGACAGCTCCCCTAAATAAAAGACTTAGTTTTGAACCTGACTTTTTTTCTTGGCTTTATAATGAATGTCAGCTGAAAACCATCCACTCAAATCTTTTCTCTCAAAGTAAATAGCCAGTATTGGCTATGAGACTATAAGTCTTCAACCCTGTTAGAAATCCCGAATGACTGAGTTAATTAAAATTACGCAAAGCACAAAGCATAGCTTCTAAAACTTAGCCAATTTATAGAAACCGCTGAACACCTGGACAGTCCCTATACTGGAGCATTCGATCTTCAGCCTTCTGGCTCAGGATTATTGGACACACCTAGTGATGAAGAATTATTAAGGGCTGATTACTCTGTATTGGCAGACATAATCAGTTGACTATTCTGCAAGTGTGTCCTTTTCTGGACAGTAATTTGTCTGTAGATGAAAAGAGGCAACTCTTGCCTTTTGGCTGTCTCACTACAACTGGAGTAACTCCAAAGATGCTTAATTTCATCTTAGAATCCAAGACAGGAAGCTGTCAGGAGCAGACAGGTCTCTAATCAAAGTAAACATTAATCCAGAAATGTTTGTAACGTCAATTCTGTGAACTTCTGATGTTTTGAAAACCAACTATCCATGTAAGGCAATCTGGACTGTTGTTTGTTAACTCCTCTCAGCTATTTCTAAATAAAATATAGAAAACACCCTAACAATAAACTCAGAAGTCATGAATTTGCTATAGGTTCTTATCTCACAGGCTAACCATCTCAAATCAGTCAGAAAAGTTAAAGAAGGACTGAGTCTAGACCTTGTATTCCTAAATGTCTTATACAGGCACAATGCCTATGAAAGTAACAATATTAATCTCACTTTTATATCAATAAGAAGTTCATACCAATGAAAACCTTAAATTTGAAATCAAAGTAAATTTTGTACCATTTAAGAAATTATAACTTCATCTTAATAACATTTATACTTATTTTTACCAGTAGGTTAGGGCAATGCAATAAATCCTAGCTAATCTTTCCTGTTTGAAAAAAACCTACTACTTTTTCCTAGAAAGACAATCCAACATTCACCATCTTAGTCCCCAAGTCCAGGAAATAGGGGTGCCTACTCTTTATTAACTTCTTTAAGCTGATTATGGGCGTTGAGATATTAGAAGAAGGGCAGGGGGAAGAGTAAATTGATAACCCTCTGACACTGTGTCTTCACTGCATCCAGCTGGAATTCCAGGAAATCAGAGGTTTGAACAGGTGTACTCAGCTTGCTTGATGAGTAGATACACCAAGACTGTGCATTCTGCAATATACAATTCTCCAAACAAATTTTAACATCAAGATAATTTTTTGTTTGAATTCTGGAATCTAGTCTTCTGGCAGCCTGCCTCTGTCATGTCTAATCCATATAGTTCTGGGAGTTTCTATGAGGGTGTGCTCCCACCATCCTCCCATTCCAACCTCCCTGCTCTCTAAATTCCCCTCAAAATCACTTCTTATACTGATGTATTAAATTTTTTCTCTTTCTCTGTCATTTATAAATACTCATTCTATATTTTGTTTTGTGGTTTCTTGTCTTTAGCTATCTCTCATCCAATTTGATGTGATTTTTGTGCAAAGTGAAAGATGATGGTCAGGTTTAAATATTCTTCAACTGGACATGCTGTTTTTGCAGAACAACTTTTACATTGGTCATTCTTTTTCAATAAATATGTTTGGTCTATTTGCTAAGAATACTTTATCCATAATATTTCTCTCACATGCAGAGTCTTAGAAAGAGAAGAAAAACTCAAAAGTGCTAGGAGAAATTAGGGAATCTTAAAGAGACCAACAGGAAGTCAGCATAGGAGTGTATAGCAGGACAGGAGAATAAAAAAATCAAAGCTTCTTATCAACATGTATGGAAGTAACACAAGAAGACCTACCAGTTTATTGTTACATCCAGTAATAGAAAACTGTGTCTTTTGTAAAGAAAAAAATAGAGTCTAAAACTGTTATTTTGTTAACTTTAAGGCAACCACATGGCATGTACACAGTTAAAAAATGCAAGTGTATGTGCTTCAGTTAAATCTCTATGGAGGTAGAATGCAGAAATAGATTCAACTCATTGGAACCCTTAGTTAATCTGTCTCTACCTCCATATGTAGGAATAACTTCTGAATATTGCAGCCTGAAACATTTAACATGAAGCAGCTCCCAAAATCCTCATGTGGATCTCAGTCTTCAGAACTGGAAAATGACAGTGAAGTTGGTGAAACACCTTCTAATGGAATTCAGAAGATTGCAGCATTATAACTAATGTGTCTGATATTCATGCTTTTATGGAGCCACAGGGTAATAGAATGTCCCTGCATTCCACTGCTGTAAAGTGAGAAGAGCTTTTGGTCCATAATAATTTGAACAGGTATCAACCTAGTGCTCCTCATAGCCTATGTACTTTGACATTTTCCTGTTGGAATGTGAGAACCCTGGAAGCACAGAGTCACTTGGTATTTTAGAAAACAATTAAACATCTAGTTAAAAGTTCTGGGTGATTCTTTGTATGCAAAGCACTGCAATTGGCATTTATCTAATTCAATGTTAGAAACCATTTCCCTAGGATTAACAGTGACTCATCCTCACACGCTGTGATTTTAATCAAAGAGGTTAAGGCTATAGATACAAGATGGAACAAAGACGTCTAGTTACCAACTTTCTCTTGCAGTTTGCTGGCAGTGTTTGCCTGAATGTTTAAAAGCTGTAGAGAGAAACATGGTATGTTGCTTATTCAATCCTTGATGACATTGTAAATAAAGAATTATTGGTATTACTAGCAGATGATATTTCTTCAGAAGTATTGCCTGCCTTTATTCTATTATTTTCCAACTTCCAAAATATTCAAACAGTAATACACCCCATTAGTGTAACTGCTGTTGAAACCTACAGCCATTATTAATGACAGCCACATGCACCACGTACAAATACTCACATTCATCACTGCATATATTAATTAACTGTAAAATCAGTCCCCTATTGTCAAGATATCTCTAATGATAACCTGTATTTTATTAAGGATAAATTATTTTAATGGACAATAGACACAAAAATCATAGTACAGTTTGCAACAGAAGCTAGTCAATTTATCTTCTCCCAGATTGCCTCATCCAGAACATAGTAAATATGACAATAACACGAAGTCTTTATTTTTTCCTCTCAGCCTCTCTCTATTAAAATGGTCTGATTGCCCCGTGTCCATTTCTACATGACAGATAATATCCTTCCTTTTTTTTGCTTTTTCCCATCTATTATGTTCTTTATAGAAAATCTAAAATGAGACATTTCCTGAAAGCCTGCAGAGAGAGAAGACTGAATAGGACGCTGAAAGGGAGTATAGAGACCGGGATAAAAGGCAGTTATTAAATTTGTGAACTCCATCAGAAGACAAGAAAATAAACTGTACCGCTGGCTGGAAGGGTAGTGGAGTATGACATTTCATTTTTATGCAGGTCTCAGCATGATTGAAGGAACACATTGAAGAACACTGTAAAAAAGCAGTTAGTGTATTCATTCAATGCCAGCATGGCTCCTCTGCTGCTCTTTGGTTGATCCCTTTCTGTGTCTTTGTGGAACAGTAGTTCAGAGTTTCATATAAATGAGATCAGACCCACCGTCAGCCCTTTGTGAATTCTCATGACAAGGCTGAAAACCCATTCTATGACACTCCGTGAGACGCAGCTCCAGGTGTGCCTGATATTCTCCCACACTTTATTTTCCTTCAAAGTATAAACTCCCACACAGCCATTTTTTCTCCCCCTCATATACCTACCCACACATCTTTAGCTTCAGTATATGTAATGTTATTGTTTTGAATCCTAGACATCTTAGCACATATAATTCAAATGTCTAGTTAATGAAAGTAATTTTACGATTTCTTATTCTCTTCACATTGTAATATATCAACCAAGTAGGTCTAACATAAGCATATTTTTGACTTTCATATTTCAGGAAGCAAGAGTTATTCTCAAAGACTGATTAATAAAATTGTATCTCTTGGTGTAGGGAGTGGAGAAAGCCCTGAGTGAGCACAATCCTGACCAAATGTGTGATGTGTACATGGGCACAGCAAAATCAAGGACCCTTGGGTCTCAGCCCCTTGAAAGCATAGCTTCTCCTCACAGCTCTGCTGAGGTTCAAAGAAGTGAGTGGGAAAGTCTTCTTCTAGTTTTCATGTGTGGATGTTGACAGTGTAAGCAGAATGAATGTTATGTCCACCATCACATTCATCGCTAGGTTGTTTGTATCCTGACAATTGCTCCCCTGCAGAAGCCATTCCTAATTAGATTAACTAAATTTGTCTCCTCTATCTAGCTATGTTCCATAAATACCACCTCCTTGGTTATTTGTTTGCAATAACCCCTCTTACTTTTCAGTTGGATATAATTACCCCATCTGTCTGTTTAACTCTATACTGTGAACATACTGAGCTTCTGGTGTGCTGGGGGGTTTCCAGATGAGAGCCTAGACCACTTAATCCCAGCTTCCTGTCTGTATATTTGTTTGTCTTTATCTGTTACCTTCAAAGCTCTAGTCAGGCCTAGTACCTAGACCTTCTATATGATCCCAGCATCTACGTGAATATGTCTGATTCCTTGCAGACTGTTAGGTCTTTGCGATACAGGTAGAGTACTGCATCTGTGAAGTACCTCCTCTGTAAAAGTAACTTTTATTAACCAGATGTAAATGACATCTTAGAGACCTACTGTTGAATAAGTTCAACCCTTCAAGTTTTTTTCTGAACTTGGGCTGGCTGAAACAACTCAGTTGTTCTGGCTCACAGTCCTCTCCAAACTCACTGATTTAATCTGACTTCTCTTTGTTTCTCACTGAATTATTCTGCTTGGCCTTAACCTAATTCTGAGTGACTGACTGAACTGGATTCAATGGGGGAACTCCACTAAACTGTACTGAGCTGAACTTCACTCAAATAAATTGTATGGACTGGAACTGACTCCGAGCTGATTCCCAACTCTTTCCCTAAAATCCTCTTAAATCGCTTCTTTCCTGTGCTGTTCTTGTGAAAGTTGGGTGTATCCTATCCTGTCAAATCATTCTGTGATTCATCGTTCTATCCCTCAATTAGATGTCATTGTTTGAGATTAAAAGTGTATACTAAGGGTAGATCTGTATTCTAGGCAGAAGGATTAAGGTATGTGGTATGTCTGCATTCCAGTCACATCACACAGACTTAGAAAGTCTTTGGGTGTGATCAGAATAGCCTTGTTGCTAGATTAAATTTTCCCTATGATACTCTTCTCCATCTCCTTTTCCTTTCTTCTTCCTACTTTCTTCCTCTGGCATACTTTACAATTCTTTTGAAATCTTTTCCCTGGCCTACCTTTCATATATTCCTTCCCTACACCCGACTTCATTCTCCTTATTCCAACTGCAACCCATGATAAACATGAGAGTTTGTATTTAACCTTGTCCATATAGTCTGAAAGCATCCTGTATGTTTCCAAAAGTTTAAACTGAATTCTTTAGAACTTTTAAGTTTCAGATTCAATCTGTAAAAATTGGTGATAGATCATTTTTTTTCTTTACTTACAAGAAAATCTTCCATATATAATAGCAATTCTTCTAAGTCTCTATCTTTGTTTTCCCTTACTATACAAAATTTCAGTTTCTTTTTATAAAAGATTATGTATATGTATAATATATAATATAAATATATAAAATCTTTTATCATATATCTTTTATCATGTATACATACACACACATGTATACACATTTATATATATATGTGTATGTATATATATATATATATATATATATATATATATATATATATATATGAATGAGTACACTGTAACTATCTTTAGACACATCAGAAGAGGACATCAGATCCCATTACAAATGTTTGTGAGCCACCATGTGTTGCTAGAAATTGAACTCAGGACTTCTGGAAGAGCACTCAGAGCTCTTAACCAATGAGTCATATCTCCAGCTCCCAAATTCATTGTTCTTTAAAAGTCTCAAACATACGATGTTAAGGTTTATACAAGTAATATTGGCTCAAATAAATCTTTATTGAGAAGGAATGTTACTTGACAATCATTGATTCACTATCAATTTGGTGTGCCTTTTTAAAAAATATCCTCTACATGAGTCTAATTTTATATCTGTCAATACAAATTAAGCGCTATCTGGTCATATTTCCTGTATCAACATCTGTGTTAAACTTGTTTGTGTAATACTAACTTCAGTTACCTTCCTTCTTGGCAAGGCCTCAAATTTTTCTAAGTACCTAAGCATCTCTAAAATACTAGACCCACTTTTATAGACCCCCCCCCAAAGTTGGCTGTGTAATTCTTTCATGGGTTGGTTGGCTTTACATCATTTAACTGTTTTATTTTGGTGACACAGAAATGTTGAAACAAGTGCATATAGGTTTTTTAAAAAAAATTATTTAACTTCCTATTGACTCTTTGTGAATTTTACATCATACATACCAATCCCACTCATCACCTCATTCCCTTGTACTTCATTGCTGAAGCTATAGTGTGTCACAGTATGTCCCAAAGTTTACCATACTTCTTTGTCCACACTTTTTTGCTTGCAAATGTTCATTGCAATGAGACATTGGTCTGAATTAAGGCCTCTGGCTTCTGCTATATTATAAATACAGGATCTTTAGTGGGAGTCCTTTCAGGTATTCTGTTATTGTTCTGTGTTATGGAGATCCTATGGTTTTGAATATGTAGGATGGCCCCCTTCATTCTCTCTTGCAGTTCCAAGATGGGGTAGATGTTTGATGCACCAACTAAATGGCTTAGAGCTGGCTCTAGGTATTGTCTGAGATGGTCAACACACCAGCACTCCCATCCTCACACTACCAGAGCAGGCTCTCCATCACTCTCCCAGCTAGCTTATTCAGGATTACAAGCTGACAAGGAGCAGAGCCAGCTCTCATGTTCTTGGACCAGATTACTTATACCTACACCATCAGAGCCATCTCTACTATTCTAGTGAAGGGTAGGGACAACTCTCCTGCTCTCATGTCCTCAGGGCCAGGTCTTCTGCTTGCCATTGGTGGTAAGGGGAAAGGGGTGACAGCCGAAGGGAGCCTATAAGATTTTTAAAAAAATAAAAATATGAGAGTTGGAACTTTTTGCAGCATTGAAATTAAGATACACTTGCTTTATCTTAGTCTCTTGTTTTCTCTACCATCCTTTCCTCTTTATGTGAGGACAAATATTAAAAATGATATAATTCCATCCACAAAGACTTGGGGATATATTTGGATGTAAAGGTATATTTTAAAACAACAGATAATATAGTTATACCTAATTTTTAATAATAAATTATTTTATTAAACAAAAGAGAGTGTGAGTATAATATATATACATATTGAAAATAATAAGAACATTATCTGTAATTATCCTATAATAAATTTAAATATATATGCAGTGTGAAAAATTTACTAACTACACCAAGTTTCAGAAACTTGTCAATTTCGTGGTTTTGATGCTCTTGTTTTTCTTTTTTTTTTTAACAAGAGACCACATATCATGAAATTAGCACTCATTTTAAAAGTATGTACATAAACATACTAAAATGATACTCAGTAAAATAAATATAGTATACAGTGTAGCGAGAGGCCAAAAACTTCAAGCACAAATGATTAAAATCCTTTGCAGTTGCTTCTTTCCATCCTCCCTCCTTTTAATGAACATGCTCACACAATACACAGCATTTCCCAAGTTCAAAAATACCATTATTTACAAAATATATTATTCTTCTACTTTTAAATATATTATGTATTTTTAGATTACAGAAATACTAAATATTTCTTGTGAGAATTTACTTCCTATGTTCACAGCATAAACACTGCATTTTATCTGACCACCATAGATGAGAGCTCAGGATCAACAACAGAAACAAAAGAAAGAATACCAAATCATGAGAACTAAACAACTCACTGCTGAATGAATAGTGAGGTTCACAGTAAATCAAAAAGTACATTATAACATTTTAGAAATAAGTGAAAAATGAAAACACAGCATACTCAAGCCTATGTAATACACTGAAGACTGTTTTGAGAGTTCGTAGACATAAGCACCTATATCATATATTTCCAAGAAATTTTATGATAGTAACTTAGTGGCACACATGACAGCTCTAGAAAAACAGGAAGAATTCACTTCCAAATATAAGGCAAGAAAAAGTTAAACTTGGGGCTGAAATTAATGAAATAGAAACCAATAGACAAATACAAAGAATACTCAAAATGAAGATGGAGTTATTTGACAAAATCAGTAAGGTATTATATATAGCAATAATTATATGAGGTAGGTTCTAAACATGATTTTACCTTGAACAATTTCTTCATGACCTCCTTCTTTCTGCCCTTTAATGACCAAGAAAATACAGGCATATTTGATGCTTAGAAAAAGCTGAATAAATTCATATAAAAATCATTTACAAAAACAAGATTTTATGTGAATTTATCATAAAATATACAAAATGTGATATTTTTGCTAATATGTCAAAACTAGCAATCCCTTTAACATCTATAGACTAGACACTGAAATATTTAGACATTTTCCATTATACATATTCATATATACACACCAAAATAAAATTCACAAATAGAAATCTCATCTAAAATGGTTCTGTGTGAACACACTAGCACAAGACCTTGGCATTGCAGGCCTGAATCTCCACCAGACCACTATAAAAATACAGATCAGAATGCTCATATATATTGTTTGTCATTCCTCTCTCAAAAGACAGTATTTTATGGATTTTAGCCAAGGGCTACTTATAAAATGAGTTTTATTACCTTGTTATTTAACATGTGTTGGGTACTTCAAAACATCTAGATTTTGCCCACTATGTACATAACGGACTGAAAAATCTTCAACTCTGTACAACTGATGGACTAAAATGTGTTGATTCCAGTTTCTTTTTAACATCAGTTAAGATTTACTTTGTGTCAAAAAATGTGAATTTCAGAGAAATTTTAGGAGTTATTGACATTAAAGAAAGTGTTTTGCATGTTTGAGTGAAATGCTGTTTAGATGTCTATTAGGTCTGTTTTGTTTATGATGATATTTAATGCCAGCCTTTCTGCCTACTTTTTTTGAATGACTTATCTATTGGACAAATATTGAAGTCACCCACTATTTTTATGTGAGAGTCAATATTATATTATTCTTATTCTTTCTGTATAGCTGTATTGGTATTTAGACATTACTTAAATTTGGCTTATCATAAACTGTTTTTCAGAGCTCTTCTTAGATTATTTTGAACCTCTCTATAATCTTAACATGATTATACATTTAAAATGCAAGCTATGGAAAAAATATGATTAGATATTTGCTTTATAACAGAAAGACATATTTAATACATAAATATTAAATATATAAAAATATTCAATGGGCAAGTGATGCTATATTATTTTGACTGAAATATAATAAAAAATTTTAAAATAAGGAATAAAAAATTTATTTGAAGAAATGGTGCTTTTAAAGGTTAGTATTTTTGCTATCATAAACAATAAAAATTTTGCACACTATATTATTAGTAGTATATAACACTCAAACATGGATGTTTTAGTAATCAATATTCCTTTAGGGTTGTTAAGAGACTATGTTTTAAAAATATAGACAATAATTTCTCCCTGTCTTGTTGAATTGCTAACTGTATTCAGAGTCACAATGGTGTTTGTTATAGCAGACTTTAATATATTAAAAGTTAAATTATTTACATGCTTACAAATTTACATAAAATACATTCATGGGCTACCGTTTAAAATATCCAATTTACCTGTTCCAATCATCTCTTTAAGTAGTTTCATTAAGTTTATGTGTCAATTGTTTTAGATATTTGAACTTAGAAGCTAATACATTACTTACTTTTAGATTAAAATATATTCAAAAGAGTTGGAGATCTTTTGGGAATCATTCCAAAAAGTTTCTCTCCTTTTAAGCTACACATACTCTTTGCATGTGGGGACTGAGCTTAGTTTAAGACCTATGCTTTAAGATTGTGTTATCATAAAACATGTAGAGAACATGCCCTTTTAATGTTCTTTGAGATCCAACTCCCAGGGATGGGATTCCATGGCGAAAAAAAGAAAATAAAGATTTTGTTTTTTTTATATATAGCCAAATTTGTATTCAAAACCATAATATTTTGAATTTCCACAAGTAAATTAGAAACATATGGTAGTAGTTTCTGGTTTATTTTTTTAAAAGAATGTAATGTCAACTGTCATCTGTTTCAAAGGACAAATTTTGATACTTATTGTTATTATCATTTGTCCTAATTATAGAATAGTGAAGTTTCTGTATATTGTTCTGTATATTCTATCTATTACATCATATATTAGTGTACAAAAACTCAGGTTACAATCAGGTTATAAAAGTTTTCAATCAACAATTTTTTTTTCTGTTCTGTGTGACATTCCTTCCGCATCTTTCTTCCCACCATTTTGTCCTACAACTCCAAGTTCCATCTTTCTAATTTCATGTCACATATAACTTTTTGTCAGCCATTTGTCTTCAACATTTTGTGCTACCCTCTCCTGGTCACCTATCTATTTTCATCATCTTTGCCTACTCTTAAAAATATTTACTTACATATTTACAGTCATTAAAAGTTAGGATCCATATACATGTGAAAACAGGCAATTGTTGTTTTTCTAAGGAATGGTCACATTATTTAATGCATTCTTTCTCAATCCATCCATTTACTAGCAAGTTCATAGTTGTACTTGTCTTAACAACTAGATAAAATTCATGTTAATTGTCTACTCATCTGTCAATAGACACCTAACTCTAGGCTGTTTCTCTTTTCTTACAACAATGAGCATGGATGTTCATGTCTTTCAATGGGAGGATATAAAGACTTTTGGTTATGTGCCTAAAAATGATATAGCTAAGCTATATGAGAGATCTCATTTTATTTTTCCAGGAACTACCATACTTATTTCAAAGAATAATAGAATATATAAAGAACTGAAAAATAAACAAACAAACCAACAAACAAACTGAAAACTTCAATCAGTAAAACGATTAATGTACAGACACTTCTATCATAAAAAGAGTGTCAATCACTTAATAAGTAATTCTAAAGTACTCAGCATCCTTAGCTTTTAAAAATGCCAGTAAACATTGAAATTCCTTCATAACTCAGTCAGAATTACTAAAATTAAGAAACCAAATGCTGCTGACCCCATCAGTAAAGAAAAATACTTAGCTATCACTGGTGGAAGTATAAATTGACATATCCAGTATAGAAATCAATGTAAATATCAATATATCTTTTGATAAATGGTACATATTTTCATAACATATTTCAAAGAGAAAACCAATATATAAACATTTATATGATTATAATTTTCTCTTTATCCTCTGTGTTTATTTTTATAGTACTATGTTTATATACATGATTATATATAATTAAAATGCTGGTAATGTTCAATATAAATTGTATAATATAAATTGTATAATGAGTTATCTAGTACGTGGTAAGGAATTATAGCCCAAACATAAAGCCCAAAATAGTCAAAAGATGAATTAGTGATTCCTGGTATTGTCTGTCATGAAAACACACTGAGTTATCTGGAAGTTCATTGTAAGTATAGAAGAAGTTCATTGTAAGTATAGATGTGGATGGTATTTCATAACATCCACATGCATTTGTACTGTTATTATTTTTCAATAGTTTTATTAATTTTACTTGATACCACTATAGATGTTTACAATGTATTCAAATTATTCTCTGCAATCATTCTCTTTTAAATCTCTTTCATCTCTATCAAGTCTCTCCTTCCACTACTCATTGCTATTAATATCCCTCCTGGATTCATTATACTCAGTTTGGTTTTGTAATCCATTTAGTATAACCAGGGCATTCTCACATTTTACTCATGGTCTCTATCATCTCTTACCTTCTGCCTTCAAATTGCAATTCATAGGATTATATCTGAAGGCAACAAAGAAAATAATATAAATGTTTCTCATAAACTATAATAAATACTTCACTTAAATTTTTTTTTTTTTTTTGGTTTTTCGAGACAGGGTTTCTCTGTGTAGCCCTGGCTGTCCTGGAACTCACTCTGTAGACCAGGCTGGCCTCGAACTCAGAAATCCGCCTGCCTCTGCCTCCCAAGTGCTGGGATTAAAGGCGTGCTCCACCACCGCCAGGCCTCTTAAAAGTTTTCACGGACTCTAAAATAATGTTTCAAATCATCCTCCCTCCCCACTCTTTTTCTTACCTCTCCACCCTACCGTACACACATGGAAGCATAAACTCAGAAAACACATGAATAAACAGGACAGTGAAAACAAACTAGAGAAATCAGAGCTTCAGAGAATCATAAGTAGAGGAAATCAATAATATGTCCGACAGTCATATGTTCTCAAGGTTCTGGGTGGTTCTTTGGGTGACTTAGGCACTGCCTGGTATGACAAAGTCTCCACGACTGCAGTCCTTGATAAGGGAGACAGTCCTTGTATGGTCAAACATTTTATTCATGGTGGAAAAGGATCCATACAACTTAGGGTGGCCCAAAAGTTAAATACCTTTTGCAGAAAGAGATAACTTGGGAGGGAAGCTTATTGGCTAAAACTTCAGGTCTAATCTAGACACTTCATTAGCATTCAGAACTGTAGGCTCTATGCTTCATGACTGGTTGTCATGGTTCTATTAGTGAGGTGTCATAGTCACGTGCTTCACGACAGGAACCAGGTTAGTAGTAGATTCAAATGCGTACTGTTCTCAATTATGAGAAATACCAAGATTCTTTAACTAGGATTCTTTAACCAGAATCCTAATACCAGGATTCTTTGATCTTACCAGTTCTTTTTGTCTGGCGACAGAGATCCATTTGCCCAACCGTACTTGCCTGACCACTTCTAAGAACTATAGTAAGACAGATGACAGACAAGATCGGAAGGGTTCAGTGTGATATGGCCACACAATTCATAGATCACATGAAGCTCAAGAAGGAGGGAGACCAAAGTGTGGGTGCTTCGGTCCTTCTTAGAAAGGCGAAGAAAATTTTCACTGGAACAAATATGGAGACAAAGTGTGGAGCAGAGACTGAAGGAAAGGCCATCCAAAATCTGCCCCACCTGGGGATCCATCCCATATACAGCCACCAAACCCAGACACTATTGTGGATGCCAAGAAGTGATGTTGACAGGAGCCTGATATAGCTGTCTCCTGGGAGGCTCTGTCAGAGCCAGACAAATACAGAAGTGGATGCTTGCAGCCAACTATTGGACTGAGCATGGGGTCCCCAATGGGTTTCTCAGTGGAGGAGTTAGAGAACGAATTGAAGGAGCTGGAGGGGTCTGCAACCCCATAGGAAGAACAACAATGTCAACCAACCAGACCCCCCAGAGCTCACAGAAATTAAACCACCAACCAAAGAGTACACATAGAGGGACCCATGGCTCCAGCTAAATGTGTAGCAGAGGATGGCCTTATCGGACATCAATGGGAGGAGAGGCCCTTGGTCCTGGGAAGGCTTGATGACCAAGTATAGGGCAATTCTAGGGCGGGGAAGTGGAAGTGGGTAGGTAGGTGCATGAAGACATTCATAGAAGCAGGGGAAGAGTGATGAGTTGGGTTTCCAGGTAGAAGCGATAACTGGGAAAAGGGATAACATTTTAAAATAATGAAATATTTAAATACTTAATATATATATTATTATTTAAAAATAATAAAAATAGCCAATAAAAAATAAAACAAAAAAAGGTAAATATAAAAGACAGATGACAGGAACCAACTTTTCTTGTGCAGTATACTTTTGATTTATCTCTCAATGATAACACCATGTTTTTATTCTTTCATGTGCATATCAATCACTTTGGGAGGATGTTAAAGGTGACTTCTGTTTCAGTAGTAATAAGAGACATGAGAGTTTTGCTTTTCAGGAGATGCTGTTGCTGCTTGTCTTGCAAATTACATAAAGAAGACATTAACTTCTGCTAAATTTTGTGGGAAATTGCTTGGTATTAATCATCATGCAGGAATATTTTAGCTGGTGTTCTCAGCATTTTAAGTAGTAGTAGAAACCTGTCAACCCTTTTGACATTTGATATCATAAAAGCCTGTTAAGGCCCTGTGTTTAACCTATTATTGAAAGGAAGCCTCTATTTTAAATAAGGTGAGTATTTTCATAATAAAATCTACAAAAGCAATCCAAGGAGCAGGGAAGGACTATAAACAATGATAAAGGAAACTTTCTTTACTGAAGGCAAATTCTCATTTCTAGCATCAAGTAAAACTTGAGATAGTGAGTTTCAGCAAACTGCAAAAATAAATTCTAAAATATAAGTTGTACATTTGGCTTAGAGATTTGACTCTTTACGCATTTTGTTTTGGCTTAAACAAATCTGCTGGTGTTTTGCAAAGAGAAACAGAGACAAATGGCTTCAACAGACCTTCTCTGTATTTCAGTACACTGCCATAAAACAGACTTGATGAAATTAAGCATGCAGCAAGATGGAAAATTTTGCTGGTGTTATCACAGTACTTATTATAGATATATTGCAGTACATGCAGATAAACTGCAGGGAGACTAACACTCTCAAACTGTGGATGGATTTCATCTGCACTGTTCATACTGGATGCTTTTGTTTCACTGTTTTCCCCTGTTTTATGTGATTACCATGCACAATAGAAATGCAAAGCCAAACACACCATTGATTTTTCTCTATCATTTGCAATGCACTAATGAGGACTTATGTAAACACTAACATTTTTAATGAAGACTGTTTTTCACTTAATGAATATTGGTTATGAGATAAAATGTTTCATATTATTAAAAACAAATACGTAAAAAATATATTTGCCTTGACATTAAACTATGATTTTCATAGGCAATATTAATTTATTCATCTTCGAATCCTTAGATCCATGTGTAAGCACTTAAAAAATACTTGTAAATACATTGCTGAATAACATAACAATATGAAAAACTGATAGTTTGTAAATTTATTCTGTATTAAGGTACATTAATTTGAGTAGAATGCAAGTCTGATTACAGCAGGTCACAGTAGTGATGAGGGAAATAAAATCAGGTGCATGATTTTGTTATTATAAAATAAGGAAGTGATGAAAATAATGAAAAGGTCAAGCTCTAAATTATTTGTTAATTTCACAGAAATATAAAATCAACATTGGAAATTGAGGAAAATATGATGTAATTTACATGATGTCTAGTGTAATTATAATATATATATGCACACACAGTTGTAGAAAAATTTAAACTGTTCTTTTAGCCATTTACTCAAACATTGTGTTTATTCCTAGGCAATTTAATCATTTATTTCTCTTCTAAAAGACTGATCACTATAAAAGGATAACATTTCCTTGTTTTATACTGGGGTTTTAAATATGTTTAGTGCCTATCTATTTATACCAACCACTCTCCAACCATACAACTTCATATTATTTCCTAATATAGCTGGCGTAGACAGGGATATCAGAGGAGAGAACTTGTAGCAGTGTATATTTTAACATTCATAATTAAAATAAGGGACTGAATGAGTACCTTAGTAATAGAGCACATGTCTAGCATGTCAGAGAAAATGAGATTAATGTAAAGCACTAAAGCCATTAAAACTAAATTTAAAACATGCCATTTATTCGGGAGAGATTAATAGCATGACTGTTCTTTGAGAGAACATGGGTTCAATTCTCAGTACACATATGGCGACCTACATCTAACTGTTATTTTAGTTCCAAATGTCTGCTGCCCTCTACTATATAGATAAATATTCAAGAATAACTCCCATAAAAATAATGTAATACATATTTTCATTAGAACGCCATCCAGTTGATGTAACTGAAATGTTGATTTAAAAAATAGTCAACAAATGACCATAGAATACTTTCTCAATACTTACATTATGTATGTATTGATCGGTGTTGAAAAACTATAGTTACATCCTCTGCTATAGGATCCATTGATTCTCACACTCCACTATAGGGTTAAAATTAAATTTTATGCAAAATATTATCTCCCATTGAAAATTGATTGCTCCAGTAGAACACCAATAGCACAGGTACTATGATTCACTGTTAATAAATGAAACCCTGTGAAACTGAAAAGCTTCTGAAAGGCAAGGAACATGATCACAAAGCACAAGTCTACAGAGTGGGCAAAGAATTTTTAGCAATTCCACTACAACTTAGAGGGTTAATATTAAAAATATATTTTAAAATATATCTTAGGAATGTATATATCAAAAGAACAAATAGTCCAAGATAGTCCAGAGACATAATATAAAAAAACAAACTATGAAAATAAACAATGGCACAATTTTTAATGATAATCTGTTATATTCACAGACCAAAGTCTAGCATTATTATCATTAGAGATATTTCATGTAGCACCTCATGGGAGCAGATGAAGAGACACACACATACAAACATAAGGAGGTCCTGAAGGCATCCTGCTGAATGAATGAATCATAGGGATATAGTATATGAAAGACTAGTATATATTTAGGCAAGGATAGAAAGAAAGAAAAACAAGGAATGTAACAAAGATATAATAGAGAGATACCTTAAAAAATCATTGTCTTAGTATCACTAGTAGCAATGAAATGATCAGGTAGACACCTGTTATTTTGGAGAATATGTCAAACATACATCTGATCACAGAATATTTTACGCATGCAATCTCTATATCTCCCCCTCATCAAAAAGCTAAAGTTTTCTGTTAATTAGGCAATAACACAGAGAGAAAACAAGAGAAGACAAGAGAAAACATGTTGACAATAATTTGTTATTTGCACAATTAGAATCTATTCTTAGATCACAGGTAAGTTATTTATTTATTTATTTATTTATTTATTTAGATACAGGAACATGTTTTACAGTCTTTGAAAGCCGGAAATTGGATATGTAGAACACAGTATCCTGAAACTTGCTGTGATCCTCCTGTTTTGTCCTCAGAAAAGCTAAAAATAGAGACATGTTCCTCCATGCCCAAGGTACCAGGTCCTATCTTAAGTTAGCTTTTACCCTATATAACTAAAATATTTTAAGGATCAACTAAGAAACTTTTTCTGAGCTGAAGCCATAGAAGCATAGTTCTTGTACTTTTAGTCTAAGAAAAACTTAACTTCATTTTTTAACTAAATTATTCACAGTTTGCTTCAGTATGACTACTTTTTAAATAGATATATTTTTTAAAATGGAAAATTTTAGCCATTTTAAAACAAGGAAAAAAGAGATATTATATATAGAGAAGAGATCATATCAATACAGAAATAACCAAAAAATAATAATATTTAAGATCTTGAGGGTTATTTTGTAGCATCACATGCACATCAATTAAAAAGAAAATTAATTATTTCTCTGGAGAATAAAAAAAATGGTCATTTTAATTGGAAAACAGGAAATATTAATATAAGAACAAGGATAGCCCAAAGTCTTATTTTTCATAAATTGGACGGAACTGATTTGGATGCAAGGGCCAAAATTAAGGAGTAGAACCAGGATAAAAGGTGACCCCAGTAATGTAGAAATTAGAGTAGTTAATCAAGGGGAAGTATTAAAACAAGATTCAAACTATCCTTGAAACTGTTCTCTCTCTCTCTCTCTCTCTCTCTCTCTCTCTCTCTCTCTCTCTCTCACACACACACACACACACACACACACACACACACACACACACACACACACACACACACATTTAGCAAGGCCCTTCCTAACTTTGGATATTGGTTCTCTGATTACTCATGAATGGTCAACATAGAAACAGCATTCTTCTTTGAAGGTTACAAGAAGTCCTCTTTGTTGAATGGCCTCTTCTGTTTTGTAGTACTACCTCTGCCAGGGAGTTTAGAGATTCTTGTATGTGGGAGATGGCTTTCTCTAGTCTTCCTATATGAGAATCTGTTGCTTATTTCAGCTCATTATAATGTTTGTTTTGCAATGCCAGAGTTCCAGCTATACCTAATCCCATGAGAACAGCTAATAGCCAGGCTGAGATTGCTTCTTACTTGATCCTAGTGGGGTCCACCTTTGATGTTAAAGGCATGTCAGTTTGAGGGACTTAAGAGGACTAGACCCCACTGTATCTATGGTTAGGAGGCCAATCAGGATCCCTGTAATTTAAGCTTGAGAAAGTTGGAAGGGTGTTTGGTAGCTTTCTATCTTTTCTGTTCTTGTGGTGTAGGTCATCTGCAATTTCATCCAACTTTCAAGGCAGTAGGTATGGCCAAGATGATAATACAGGGACTTTTCCAATGAGGCTCTAGTGACCCTTGGCAGTGTCTCTTTATTAGGATCCACTCTCCAGGGAGAAACTTGTGTAGCTCCGGAGGGGAACCTTTTTAGGCCAAACAGGTTTACTAGCCCTTTGAATACCTTACAGATCTTTCAACAATTGAGGATCCTAAAGCTCAGTGATGACCTCTAACTGTGTGTTAGAATTAAAGACCCAGACGTGAACCCACACACCTGTGGTCACTTGATCTTTGATAAAGGAGCTAAAATCATCCAGTGGAAAAAAGACAGCATTTTAAACAAATGGTGCTGGTTCAATTGGAGGTCAACATGTAGAAGAATGCAAATTGATCCATTCTTATGTCCCTGTACAACAGTCAAGTACAGGTGAATCAAGGACCTTCACATAAAACCTGATACACTGAATCTAATGGAAGAGAAAGTAGGGAGAAACCATGAACACATGGGCACAGGGGGAAATTTCCTTAACAGAACACCAATGGCTTATGTGCTAAGATCAAGAGTCAACAAATAGGACCTCATAAAATTGTAAAGCTTCTGTAAGGTAAAGGACACTGTCAATAGGAAAAAATGGCAACAAACAGATTGGGAAAAGATCTATAACAATCCTACATCAGACAGAGGGCTAATATCTAATATATACAAAGAACTCAAGAAATTAGACTTCAGACAATCAAATAACCCTATTAAAATGGGGTTCAAAGCTAAACAAAGAATTCTCAACTGAGGAAATTAGAATTGCTGAAAAGCACCTAAAGAAATGTTCAATATCCTTAGTCATCCGGGAAATACAAATCAAAACAACCCTGAGATTCCACCTCACACCAGTCAGAATGGCTAAGATCAAAAACTAGGGTTGATAGTAGATGCTGGCAAGGATATGGAGAAAGAGGAACACTCCTCCATTGTTGGTGAACTTGTAAGCTGATACAACCACTATGGAAAGCATATATGCAAAAAAATGCTTCAACATATAACCAGAACACATGCTCAACTATGTTCATAGAAGCCTTATTTATAATAACCAGATGTCCTTCAACAGAGAAATGGATACAGAAAATGTGGTACATTTATACGATGGAGTACTACTCAGCTGAAGAGAAGGCCATCCAAAATCTGCCCCACCTGGGTATTCATCCCATATACAGTGGCCAAACCTGGACACTACTGCAGATGCCAGGAGGTTCTTACTGTCAGGCTGTCTCTTAAGAGGCTCTGACAGAGCCTGACAAACACAGAGGTGTATGTTCCCAGCCAACCACTGGATTGTATCTTGGGTATTCTGTACTTTTTTTTTCTTTTGGCTAATATACACTTATTAGTGAGTACATACCATTCATATCCTTTTGGGTCTCAGTTATTTCACTCAGTATGATATTTTCTAGTTCCATCTATTTGCCTGAAAAAACTCAGGATGTCCTCATTCTTAATAGTTGAGTAGTATTTCATTGTGTAAATAAGCCACATTTTCTGCATCCATTCTTCTGGGACATCTGGGTTGTTTCCAGCTTCTGGCTATCACAAATAAGTCCACTGTGAACATGGTGAAGCAGGATTTTCAGACAAATTTGTTTTAAAACATTTTGATGGTTGAGCAGAAAATTGCTATTCTTTTGTGTTTTCAGAGTATTAATATAATAGACTACAAAGTACTATTGAAATTGTAATATTCAGGTAAAAAATGTTTGTATTTTAAAGTTATTTGATTGTTCACAGAAAGGTATTCCTGAGTTAGATATGCCACATTTTTTTGATACCAATTTTGACTGATTACATAAAACTTCAAACATCTTTTTCTTAGGTGGTAATTGATATTTCTGGATAATGGATTTTTTTTTATTTCTAATAATTTTATTAAATATATGTAAATGCATAGTAAAAATCACAATGTTTCCGAATTGTTTAATCATTGCATAAAGAACTTTTTATAGTTCTTTTAAAGTTCACATTTGTACTAATGTATTTCTGAAATTAAAATTGCAAATTCCAATTAGTATCATTTCATTGTTGCAATACAAAAAGAGGTATAGTAATTTGTAGAAGACATGTCTACTTCTAATTCATTCAGTAAGTCAATTCAGACCAAAACAATTTCAATAAATTCTATTTTGAGACGTGCAGAAAAGAGAGCTAGTAAATTAAGTAAAACTTAATTGAATACCTGAGATTTATATAAGAATTATCTATTATCAAAAGAGAAGAGCACATATAGAATGGATGTAGAATGCATAATATTTTATGTGAAAGCAGAGTCCTTTTTTTTTTTTTTTTTGAAAAACACTTTAGTAAGTAGCTATTCTTTCTATCTGGCAAGGTTAGACAAATTTAATAATAAATATCACATTGAAAATACAACATGGCTTCTGGTCTATGTTGGTGCCCTATGTTGATCAGACCTTGGATGCCAGCTCTGTACCTAATTCCACAACACCCAGATTAGGTTGCACTCCCAGGAGCTCTAATATGCCCAGGATTATAGGTGAAGAAGCCAAAACACTGTTCAAAACCAGAAGTTACTGGGACCCCTGGGGACCCAGGGACACAGGAATCCCCTCTCACCCAGTGGCACAAGTTCCTTCCTGTCTGAGTCAGGGCTCTGAGCAGATTCTGGGCATCAGCTCTGCACCCAATCACACAACACCCAGAGGAAGCTGGACTCCCAGGAACATAGAGTAATAGGATTATAGGATCTATGGAGCTTGGTCACACCAGAATTTCAAAATCCCAGAGGCAGCCTGACTCCCAGAAGCTCTTACAACCAGGATCTACAGATCACAGGATCACAGAGACAGCTGGACTCTGAGGAGTTCTGTTACAACCAAGATAACAAGAGAGATAGGTTGCAGTTGGAGTGAGTTCAGGTAGCACTAGAGATAACTAGATGGTGAAAGGCAAGAACAAGAACATAAGCAACAAAAACAAGGTTATTTGGCATCATCAGAACCCAGTTTTCCCACATAGCAAGCCATGGATAATCCATCACTCAGGAAAAGCAAGATTCTAATTTAAAATCACTTCTTATGATGATGATAGAGGACTTTAAGAAGGACATAAATAACTCTCTTAAAGAAATGCAGGAAAACATAAGTAAACATGTAGAAGCCCCTTAAGAGGAAACACAAAAATCCCTTAAATAATTGCAATAAAACACAACCAGACAGGTGAAGCATTTGAACAAAATCATCCAGGACATAAAACTGGAAGCAGAAACAATTAAAAAAAATCAAAAAGGGAGACTACCCTGAAGATAGAAAACCTAGAAAAAAGATCAGGAGACATAGATGCTGCATACAAGAAGCATACCTCAGTGACAAAGACATACACTACCTCAGAGTAAAAGGCTGGAAAACAATTTTCCAAGCAAATTGTCTCAAGAAAATAGGAGGAATAGCCACTCTAATATCAAATAACATTGACTTTCAACTAGAAGTTATCAAAGAAAAAAATCTACCAAGATAAACTCTCAATTCTGAACATCAATCCTCCAAATGCAAGGGCAACCACATTCATAAAAGAAACCTTAATAAAGCTCAAAGCACACATCGCAACTCATACAATAATAGTGGAAGACTTCAATATCCCAATCTCAGCAATGGACAGATTATGAAAACAGAAACTAAACAGAGCCACAGTGAAACTAAGAGAAGTTATGAACCAAATGGATTTAACAGATATTCATAGAACATTTTATCCTAAAACAAAAGAAAATACCATCTTCTTAGCAGTTCATGGTACCTTCTCCAAACCTGACAATATAATTGGTCACAAACAGACCAATTGTACCTCAACATACACAAGAAGATTGAAATAATCCCAAGCATCCTATCAGATCACTACAGACTGAGGCTGGTCTTAAAAACAAAAACAATGGAAAGCATACATACACATGGAAACTGAACAATGCTCTACTCAATGATAACTTGGTCAAGGAAAAAATAAAGAAAATGATTAAAGACTTTTTAGAATTTAATGAAAATGAAGGTACCACATACACAAACTTATGGGAAACAGTGAAAGCAGTGCTAAGAGAAAAACTCATAGCTCTAAGTGCCTAAAAATGGAAACTAGAGAGAAAATTCATGAAGGCTGGATGCTGCTATGTTGGGGAATGTGAGGACGGGGAGGCAGGAGTGGGTTGATTGGTTGGTTGCACACCCTCACAGAAACAGGAGGGAGAGGCATGGAATTGGGGGGCTTTGGGTGTTAAATGGGTAAAGCATAACATCTGAAATGTAAATAAATAAAATATCCAATAAAAAAGTAAATAGGCCGTGAAGAATAGTGTGAAACAAAAATAAACGATTGGCAATGGAAAACTATGACTGAAGAAAATTTTCTCCTGTGCAGTTGGGTTTTTCCTATCATATCCAAGTTTCCTCAATCAACCCTTATCTAATGTTTCTTCACTACAATTAATCCAATCCAGCAGGCGATACCATAACTACTGAGAAACAAAGATACCTTTCAACTCTAAAACATATGCCAAGATGAAGTCTGATGGCTTATGAAAAAGACTGTGGAATACAGATGACTAAATAAAGTGGGGTTTTTCATTCATGAGACCATGCTGCTGTACAAATTATTGCTGTTTTGATGATACAACTGTTACAATTGATAAGTAATTTTTATGTTGTATAGTAGTTTGCAAACATCTTTTTAAAATTTTTTATCTCCCTCATGTCTCATTCAAAATTGATGCTTGCTTGTAAGAGATAATGGAGGACTACCATTTGTAAGCTCCACTAAGTTATATTAATACCTAAATGTCTTTAAACAGAAGAGTATAAGTATTAGTTAAAAACTAAAATAAGGCAGCCTGTGTGTGGGTGCAAAAGAAAGTTTCAGGTGGTATAACATTGTTGTTAGTAATCTCAAAAGCCCATTGATTTGTTTTACCATTATATGGAAGTTGGTGTTGCCCAAACCATAAAGCCTATTACTACTGCTATTAGTTCCATGCAGAAATGCATAGTAAATCTGAAGACACTTGAATTTAATAATCGATAACTAGAAATTTCCTGAGGACTAAACATAAAGGTCTCTAATTACTAGATGGTTTTCATGGTGCCAAAAATTAAAATACAAGCTTCTGTTGGATAATTTTGAATTACAGCCTTCAACAACTATAAATTCTGCATGCCATAGTATTAACACGCCAGTTCTGTTCCTGTTCACACAACTGCTTTCCAACTGCAGTTAATACCTCCTCCCACAGTAGAGAAGTCATATTTGGACTATCAACCAGAGTAAAACTCTGTAGCTAAGGGAATCATCTAGCCCCAGTAAAGAAACCTACAATACTGTTTTATTAATCAAATGTGTCATGCCTATCAAATTTCATTTCAAACATATGTATTTAAATCTACAAAGTACTACTAATGGCTACTTTGGTTATGAATGACAGCTTCTTACAGTCGGCACTGGATATAAGAAACCTCTTCACTAGTTAAGTTAGTAAGAAAATTAACTACTTAAGTGGAATAGTCTCCAAAAGATGAGTCATAATTATAAGAAACTAACTAGACATCTATACCATTCCCCAATGTGTCTGGGAATGTGACAGTAAAGGAAACAGAAATGATGTGATGTCAAAGTTTTCTTTAGTATTGTGGTCCCTGGTAAGATAAGCACATTCCACTTATTGCCATACAAACAAGAATATTAGAATAGTACAAATGAGTCTTTGGGAGACCAAATGAAAATGATAGAGTTGACTGAATGGGGAAGAAAAATCTAGCAAGTGATAAGGGGTGCAATGAACATGACCAAAACATTTTGCGAATGCTTTGGGGAAGACATTCTTTGGTTTCTTTATATTGGAGTTATAGGAATCATCATAATTATCATCATCATCATCTATTCTGTTTGTATTTTCTAATTGTGACTGAACTTGTAACCCTGGTGATGTAATGAAAGTCAAACATATATTCCGTACCACTTGTAGGGAAAAAAGAGAGAATTTTCAAAGATCCAATTTTAAGGAGAGAGAGAGAGAGAGAGAGAGAGAGAGAGAGAGAGAGAGAGAGAGAG
>JANHMN010000010.1:19102082-19147523 GCA_030674055.1 Rhabdomys pumilio
GAGAGAGAGAGAGAGAGAGAGAGAGAGAGAGAGAGAGAGAGAGAGAGGATGAATTAATTTAAGAGTGTAGGAAAAAGTACAATGGTGAACTGTTATTTCCTCCAAACATGGTAGAAAGAAAGCTCATGTGATTCAAGTACCTCACAAAATGTCTAAGATTGCTTAGATTAAAAAAGCAGTCAACAAATGCAAAGGTGAGACAAGATGATTTGGTGGCTCTACCTTTAATTGTGGAGGTAAATCCACTTATAATACATAATGACTGGCCACCTCCTATTCTGAGATTGGCTTTGTGTTGATTTATTTGCCAAGAATAACTACTCTTGCTTTTGTAAGTAACCACTCATGCAGAGTCCCATAAGGACACCTAATATACTCATTGCTCACCAAGAAAGTATAAAGTGAAATCACTTTGTCTGCCATCATACTCTATCTGGTAAAAATGGATGTTTGATAACGTCCTCTGCATACTATGAATATATATCATGCTATGCTATGTATAACAAAGAGATATAATCATAATAAGTTGAAGCCAAATATTTTAATTTCTTTCACAGAGTATAAACTTGTAATATAATAAACACACATGATGTTTCTTGGTCATTTTTTTTTGTCAGAGAAATAACCTGTTAGGAATTTAAAGAAAACTGATAGATTTACAATATCATAAGGCACACTCACGTTTCACTACTTTATATCAGCTTTCTATAAGTTTTTCTCCATTTCTATATTACACACACTTTCTTATTTTCAAGGTAAAAAAAAGACATACTAACTAGAAGAGAGTTGAGAAACTCACAGATTTGCAATAATTGAATTTTTTGCCACCACTGGCCTTTTAGAAAGTCATTTACCAGGTGAGAAAGTCATTTCTATTACATGTTATTACAATGCCTTTGAGATTCATTTACATCGAATTCTTGACATTATTATTACCTCTTCATCTTGATAGTAAAAATGGTTCATTGTTAAAGATAGACATGCAGAAATGAGTATTTATAATTGTGGCCTTTACGGAGTTCATCATCTTTCTTTATGTATATTACTACATCACTCTTTAGAAGTACATGACTATATTTAAAGGGTGCTTGCTAATATAGTTTTATCTCTTTTATTTAGTTTAAGGTTCTAGAAATTACAAAATAATGTATATAGCTGAGTTTGTACTTATTGCAGTTTCTTGGTCACATTTTTATTGCTGTGAAAAAAAAATCATGACAAAGACAATTTATAAAAGAAGGAGTTTAACTGGTGACTTGCTTACAGTTTCCTCACGTCAGTTCATCGTGATCATGGTAGAGAGAATCATGGTATAGGTTCAGTAGATGAAAGCTCACATTTGATGATAAGTAAACACACAGAAAATAAAGAAAGCAAACAGATAATAGTAGTATTTTTGAAACCACAAAGCTCACCCACAAAAACACAAATCACCCCAAGGGCACTCCTGTTAATCTTCCAAAAATGTTCCACAAACATTCAAATATATGAACCTCTGGGAATTGTTCTTATTAAAACTACCATATACAGTAAGTCAAGAGATATACCACATATTTAATAGTATAGAATGCTACTATTTGATATTCAAAGACAGTTTATCTTTGGATAATACATTTTAAATATATCAAAATTTTGAAATGTTTTACTTCAAATCATCTTACATTCATTCTGTACTAAGTATCTACTTATTGTAAGAATGTTATCTATCCATGAATGGTAAAATTGTTCCATGGTTGACTACTGAAATGGAGAGGAATTAGGCTTCTCAAACCTTAGTTAACAAATATAAATGTTTAATACAAAAATAATGTTTAATGTCATGGATTCCAATCTTTCAAATATTGTGGTTAACTGTATTTGTACTTTTAGGATATATGACAGATATATTGGGGAGGTAACTTAACCTTCCAGTGGATATTCTCACATAGATTGGGGACCTCTGGAACTATGTTCAGTTTCCTTAGGAACTGTGCATATTCAATGTAGCAAAAATCCCTTCACTCTGTGTGTGGTCACCTGTAACATCTAATTAAGACCCCCCAGTTCCCACCCTGAAAAAAGAGATTCTCTTGTCAGTCTTCAGCAAGCCCTAGGAAGTAGATTATGGTAACTTCTCTCATGTTTAATTTCAATATAGTTTAAGGAACTGAAAAAGTAGATTTTAAAGTACATTATCTCTAAAATTTGTAATTCAAATTTAGCATTTTAGAAATTCAAGGTAAATTCTTTGAGGCTGGTCTCTTTGCGTGAGTCAGATCTTCAGTTCATGCAATGAGGTAAATTCATTGCTATTGGCACAGTCTCCTTTATTTTGCTTTACTGAACACAAATGGGCATGTATAAACATTTTGTAGAAATGTCCAGACAGTATTTGATGAAACAACTGAATGCTATAGACTTGTTGAGCTGAAACAAAAGTATTCATCACAAGTAACTTGCTTCATGAGCATTCCAATTTTTGTTTATCGTTAATTAATTTGTAACTGAAAATGGACTTGGAATTCAGTAAACGTCATACTTCCAATATTCAGCATTATCTTTTAAAAATATCCCAATGGATATATTATTTCCAAGTAACATTCAATTATTCTGTATTTTAATGAGAAAACAGTTCCTCTACCACCAATTCCAACTGCAGGAGTAAAGAACACACTTATAATTCTGCTTTGTTTTGTGTTATATCGGTAATTATGGAGTCCTAAATTTTTTAGACAGCTCACTGGCACAACCCAAGTCAGTATTTAAACCACTCACAAAAGAGACAGGGAAAATCATACGTTTTGGGGGCATTATTGCCTGAGTTAGGGTTCTAATTAATGTTTTGTCACAGAGATGAATAGAGAGAAAAATGATGATAAAATCTGTGCAAAGTAAGTAATTATTTTATTTAATTAATATTTATTTTATGAAATATTTATTCAGATTTTTGCTATTTACCATCTAAAATTCTATAATAATAGGTTTAAAATGCGTGTTACTACTTCAATTCTTCTATTATGTAGGTTGGAAAGAAAAATTTCTGGTCAAAGGAATGATTATTCTCGAAGTATGAAGGTCATAAAACTCCACTCAATCAAAATCAAAGCAAAGGCAGACATAGCATGGCAGCTGACGGGTCTTAAGAAAAAACATGCACAGCAAGGGAGAAGTGAGAGCTGAGAATACTGTTCAGGAAGAGCAGAGAGTTTCCATAGCAACAAGGACTAATGTTCTTGCATGTGAAAAGATCCTAGTTTGAATATATTGTTGAAGATTCAAACTTTTTTTTATAAGTGCTTTAAAGTAGAACAAGGGTTCCTATACAACAAGTCATAGCTGCAGGAGTTAATACACTTATCAATTCAGCTGTTATGTGGTATGTCTATAAAATGACAGACATCAGCAAGACCCACTGTAACGTTATTAGATGTCACATGTTCCTCATATTATAATGTCTTACATGCATATATCAAGTATATTTCTGAAAATCATGAGAACTTCATAGTTAAAATTTGGGGAAATGGTAGATATTTGTAAGTACAGAGTGCTTAATCCCAAAAATACAAAAGGGAATATTTGGATTACCACTCATTTAATATGCCACACCTTATACATTAGAAGTATGTTTACCTTCAAGGCAAAAAATAATCTTTAAAGCTACACAAGCAAATCTATATTCTCAGCTACTTTGAGCTGATAATCTTTCAAATATCACCAAACCTGAGAAAATTGACATAGGTGTTTCACCATCTCAAACATTTTAATTAGGGTAAATGTAAAGGAAAACAAGATATGTCTTTCATTATGTACTCAGTTTATTTCACCGGGATACAGTCAGTTATTTGGAGATGCAATAACATCCTCATTATCCATTCACAACGAGGAAAAAAAGTATGTAGATTAGGACTAAACATAACAATAGGTATAGAAAGGAAATGCATTTAACTTTAAATAAAATATCCTATATGGCAATTTTAATATTCTAAATACTTTAATTATATTTGAAGCTGAGTACATCATAGGAAAGTGAGACAAAGGGACATAAATTTCTTCAGCACCACCAATCTAATGACTGGGAAAGAAAAAAAATTATTAACTTTAGGTCATAATTCTCTGTTTAATTTGTTGTTTTTCATCCTTGAGGTAGTATGACCATTTCTCTACAATATTCCAAGTCATGATTGCTAGCATACTGAGTTTCTAGTTCTGCATACATATAATGAAGAAAATTGCATTAATATATTTATCTATACATTTGCAAAATTACCCTATTGTGATAATAGGTGTATGGAATACGGAATGGAGTATGTTAGCTAAATAAAGTAGGAATATGATTATTAGAGTCAATGAACTTACTTTTGAAAAATAGTAATATGTGGAAAAACTGCCAATGAGAAATCAGATGCATTACGTCTGTCTAGCATGGGTGAAGGAGCATAATGTATTTTTAAGGAAGTCTTAGAGTTTAATTCTAAAACCTCAGGTTACATGGAGGTGACAGAGACCTCACTCTAAAGAGACATTTTTTTCACAAAATTATATTTATTTATATTCCAGGATTGCTCCCACAGTTCTTCATCCCATTCCTCCTCCCCAAGAGAGGGCCTCTGAGAGGGTGCCAAAGAAACCTTTTTGCCCAGAATAAGAAAAGACAAAAAGTATTACAGAAAACAACAGTACTACCAGGTATTATTATATTTGGAGTGCTCAAAGACAAAGTTAAATGCAACGTCTACCTACCAAAGTGCCTTCCCTCACGTCATACTTTAAGAGAGCATAGCAATAGACTATAAAATACAATCCTGAGAGTTTTGTCATGAATTCAAATTTTACACACACACACACACACACACACACGCAGTAAAGTGACTTGATCATTTTACAATGAAATAAAAAGAGCAATTTAACTGAAGCAGTACAGAATGATGGCAGTTTGTGACCTAAATCTTCTCTGAGCACTTCTTTCTGTTCAAAATTGTTTCAATGTCTCTCCCCACTTTATCTCCTTCCTCCCATCCCCCAGTTGAAATCTTTTGCTCCCATCTCCACCCATTAAAGGGCACATGTCCTTCAGATATATTATATGAGAAAAGAATCGATTTTCAAGAAACAAAAATAAAAGAATTACCAGATAGAGTAGGAAAAAATTGTTCAATATCTCTGAGTACCAATACAGGATTGTTTGAAACTGTAAAGTTCTCTTTTGCCGAATACAGCTGCACATGTATTAAGGTTAATTCTATACTTTCAAATATCCTAACTCATTCTTTAAATTTCTCTGAGTATATAAAGACTGGAAAAATTTTTTTGAAGAGTGGATGAGTATAAGAAAAAACTAAAAGAATAAATGAGTCTAGATTTCTCTTAGGATAGTAAAATCAAGATGAACTTGGAACAGCAATAATGGCCATCTATTAAATTTCACAGTTCTTCACAGTGCTTTATGGATATTTGAAACAGAATATTAAAACTTCCCTGAAAAGAACAATGGAAGGTTGTCCCAACAATCACATGTAGGGTGGTAGGCTGTGAGAGGTAGCTGGGTACCTGGTAGAGCACAGGCTCTAAACTCCAGAGACCCTCAGGGATGGTAGGAATTTGGCCATGCACCTGAGTCCCTGGCTCCTTTCACATAGCTACAGCACCCTCACAGTCCACCACAGAGAGGTCCGTGGCCATTGGTCACTTAAGAACAGTACCCCAGGGCATCTCACATGTAAATAAGGTATCCTCAATCTCTCAGACCAAGCCAGTAGGAGGTACCTGTAGCCAGACCCTGACCCACCTCAAAACTGTATAAAAGAATCCTATCCAGAAAGAATAATGGTGTGAGAGAATTACTCCATTGTCTGAGAACTTCTGTCATAAGAGCTGTAACACTGCCACTTGGGAAGGGATCTGCTCTCCAGAAATGCCATCAGGAGCTTCCTTACACTCTTTGATGGCTAGTCGGCCTCTCACTGGCTCAGCTTGGCCTGATTCAGTGCAGAGCAACGAGTGCATCATCTTGGAGCAACTGAGGCAGCAACAGTGGAGACTGGGGTAGAGGTAGCTGCAGCAGCTGAGATCATCATAGGGAAGTCCACAGTCACTTATCCATTTGATGTAAAAAGGTGAATAATTAGGTTGATGTTGACATAATGTTATAGGTAACAGTAGAAGTGACATTAAGAATCACTTTCCTTCTAGGGAATTTAAGTGATTTCTTGGTCAGTAGAAATTGAACTAATTTTTCAGAGTCCTCCAGTGGCTGAGAATGTGTTGGATGTCCATGTATGGTTCCCAGTAGTCTTTCACATAACTACATTGCAGTAGTATTAACTGTATCCTATGGCAGGTTAAGCAAAGAGATCAGGGATGGAACTCAAATGGCAAATGAAGAGTCCTCCAAACTAAACAGCTATTCTCGACTTCTTTCTTTTGATTGTAGGGAATAATTGAGTCTCTTTATATTTTTACAGTATGGTTTAAGTAGCAGAAGAAGGAGCCAAGCACTATCATTTGGAAACACTTGTGAGACAATATTTTCAGAAAAACATGCACACATGTCTATGTACTACAGGAAACAATGAAAGGTTAAAGACAGAATACAACCAAAGTCCAGCTTGGTCTGAGTTTTATTAAGATAAGCTAATGGACTATGAGTAGAGAGCAGACATGATACTAAAGTGGCCACCTCCCTAAAACTCAACCCTAGTATGACTGTCTGCTCACCAATATGGAAACCTGTCTAGATTGCACTAAACTACATACAGGCAGCTCAATGAGGTGAAAAGTGTCTTCTCCAGTTGCTCTGAGACTCTTCTAGGAAGCTTAGCAGATGGATGCATCTTCTAGTCATGTCAACTTTCTAAGAGTGTCTCTCATTTGTCATTGCTTATTCACCATTGGGGGTTGGGGATATTGAATGTATTTGGTCAGTTTCAGGGTGCTCCCAAAGCTCTTGAATTGTGACTTTTTTTAAAATCTAGTTTTCCTGAGAATCGGATGTTTTTGTCTCCCTCCTATGTTTAAGGAGCTTCCTGTCTAAGAAAATTACTACACATAAGAAACTCATAAGTTAAATTATTGACCTACATTAATGAGTAAAAATGAAATAATGAGTCAAAAAATCTCTGAGGTTGGAGCCAGAGAAATGGCCTAGCTACAAAGATTACTTCCTGCATTTCCAGGTGATGCCAGTTCAGTTCCTGGCAACCCTGTCTAATAGCTCAAAACTATCATCAACCCCACCTTCAGAGATTTGATGCCTTCTTTTGACCTTTGAGTGTATGTGCACATACATAAATAAATTTAAAAATAATTCTCTGAAGCTGAAGCCCAAATTTTTTAATTTCAAGACATTTTCAGACACACCACTTTTTGAGTATGATTACCAATTACATAATAATTTTAACACAGTTTCAAAAAAGATAGCAAAGCCAGTTACATTTTTATTTTCCTCTTGTATTTGAAAATAAAGTCATTAAGAGCGTGGATGATACAAGTAAGTTTGATATGTAGGATTCTTAATTAATTGGAGTTTCCTTTAAATCTTCCTTGTATTTTTCCATTTTTCTACTCAAAAAGATGAAACAATTGTTTCAGATGGACCTAAAGTAGTATCCAGAGAAGAGAAACATAAAATTAGTTCAATGACACGAATAAAAGTATTATGGCACAATACACATCTAAATATAAAGTGAAATTATCAAGTTCATATTAAGTTATAATAAATATTAAAAGTCTATAAATGAAATGCAATGAATTCTACCAAGTGAATTATATTTATCATAGTCCATTCAATGTAACTAGCATTTATAATTTGTATATAAACACGGAAATTTGAAGTATCCAAAGTATCTTTTTGGTAGGTGATACTTGTAGTTCAGAATATCACATATCAGGTAAAAAAGGTTAGTCTAAAAAAATAGGTATTTTATTAATTCATGGAGCCGTATGACCAAGTATGACTTAGTAAAGCCTAAAAGCCTGAATTGTGAGAATCAAACAATATATGAAATCTTACTCTCCCTCCTCAAATATTGTGCACTATACCTTGCCTTTCAGACTCAGGGAAGTTGTCTTATGTAATTAAATAATGATTCCTGACAATTTTCTGTTGATTGTTACTACTTTTTTTGGATATTTTATTTATTTACATTTTAGATGTTATCCCCTTTCCCTTTTCCTCTCCCCCAGAAACTCCCTATCTCATTCTTCCTCCTCCTGCTCCTATGAGGGTGTGCCCCCACTCACCCTCTCTCACCTCTCTGGCCCCAAATTCCCCCACACTAGGGCATCCAGCCTTCATAGAACCAAAGACCTTCTCTCCCACCTGTTTCTGAAAAAGCCATCCTCCCCTACATACACAGCTGGAGCCATAGGTCCCTTCCTATGTGCTCCCAGGCTGGTGGTTTAGACCCTGGGAGCTCTGTTTGGTATGTATTGTTGGTCTCCCCATGAGGCCACACACCCCTTCAGCTCCTTCAGTCTTCTCTCTAACTCCACCATTGGGAACCTCTTGATCAGTTTGATGGTTAGCTGTGAGCATCCACCTCTGTATATGTCAGGCTCTGGCAGATCTCTAAGGAGACAGCTATATCAGGCTCCTGTCAGCACATATTTCCTGGCATCCACAACAGTGTCTACATTTGGTGACTGCACGTGGGATAAATACCCAGGTGAGGCAGTCTCCTGACAGTGCTCCTTCAGTCTCTGGTCCACACTTTGTCTCCATATTTGCTTCTGTGAGTATTTTGTTACTCCTTCTAAGAAGGATCAAAGCCCCACCACTTTGGTCTTCCTTCTTTATGAGCTTCATGTGGTTTGTGAGTTGTATCTTGGATATTATGAGCTTTGGGGCTACTATCCACTTATCAGTGAGTGCATACCATGTGTGCTCTTTTGTGATTGGGTTACTTCACTCAGGATAATATTTTGAGTTCCATCCATTTGCCTAGGAATTTTATGAAGTCATTGTTTTTAATAGCTCACTAATACCTCATTGTGTAAATGTACCACATTTTCTGTATTCATTCCTCTGTTGAAGGACATCTGGGTTCTTTTCAGCTTCTGATTATTATAAATAAGGCTGCTATGAACATAGTAAAGCATATGTCCTAGTTATATGTTGGAGCATCTTTTAGATATATGCCCAGGAGTGGTATAGCTGGGTCTTAAGGAAATTCTTTGTCTTATTTTCTGAGGAACCACCAGACTGATTTCCAGAGTAGTTGTACCAGTTTACAATCCCACCAACAATGGAGGAGTGTTCCTCTTTCCCCATATCCTTTCTAGCATCTGCTACCACTTGAGTTTTTGATTTTAGCCATTCTGACTGGTGTGAGATGGAATGTCAGGTTTGTTTTGATTTGCATTTCCCTGATGACAAAGGATGTTTAACATTTCCTTAGGTACTTCTCAGTCATTCTAATTTTCTCTGTTGAGAATTCTTTGTTTATCTCTGTACTCCACTTTAATAGGGTTATTTGATTTTCTGAAGTCTAAATTTTTGAGTTCTTTGTATATATTGGATATTCTGTTACTACTTTAAAAGGTTGTTAATATGAACATTATTAGGTGTCAGCATGAAAATTTGGTAACAATTTGTCTTTCTTAATTTTTCCCACTTCTCCTATCCCTGTGTATTTTTTCTCCCCTCACTTCATAGTCTCCTTTTCTTTTCATGTAGTATGTACTCCATTATCTTTTCCACTTTATCAACATGCCATTTTTTTCCTCTGATTGTTTCCTTGCTTGTTACAACCTCTAATATTTAAAATATAAAAAGAGATAATAAGCTAAGTTGTACATGAGACAGAACATGCAAATTATAGGTTACCTCTTAATATTTTCCTCTTCAATCCATTATATTTAAAGTTCATGCTTATTTATAGATGAATAAAATTCTGTTGCACACATGTACCACTTTTTATTAGTCCTTTTTTGTGGATGACTTTTTAGCATACTTCCGTATTCAGATTATTGCTAATATTAAAACAATAATCATGGATTTGCATGTATCTCTGAGGTAGATGCATTATGTATTCCTTTGGTACATTCCCAGTCCTATTGGTCAGATGGAAACTAGATTATAATTTTTTGAGAAATCTGCATAATGCTTCTATAGTGGTGGCACTAGCATGTACTCTCTCCAGCAATGAGTAAGACTTTCCTCTCCACATATTCTCTGCAGCATTTTTTTGGGCTCACTTATTAGTAATAACTGTTTTGATCACAACAATGCAAAATCTGAAAAGAGATTGAATTTGTATCCTTCTGATAGCTAGGGATGTTGAACATCTAAAAAATATTTATTGAACATTTATGTTTCTTTTTTTGAAAATTGTCTTCATTTTGTTAGCATATTTGCTGATTTGCAATTTTATTTGTTCTTTATGTTGTTTTGGTATTGAATTTTTATAATTCTTTATTTATTGTAGATATTAACTGTCTCTATGAAATGTATTACCTACATCTTTTAGACTCATTTAAACTCACATTAAGAATTGAGAAAATAGAACTATCTTCCTGTAAGTTTAGAAAGTAACAGACTAAATTCAAACAATTTAGTGTATAAAAACTATAGCTCTGTGAACTGATTAATGGGTAACAGATTTAAGTATCCTATTGAGCTAAATGTAATCCATACACATATATCAAATCCTAGAGTCAGTGATTGGTAAAGATGAATCAAAGTGAAATTTATTATTTAAGGATGAAGAATAGATAGTTACATATCAGAAGAGTATGGACACACTGAGTCAAATTCCAGCAATTTATATACTCCATATGAGTCAAATACTTGTTCTAAATTTTACACATACATGGATATGCATATTTCTATGCACATACTATTCAAACAGTCTCATAATGCAATATTATCTTTATATTTTTAAATATGGAAACAGCAGGAAAGAGAATATGTCAAATTCCATATGGGTTTTCCTGATTGTGTTTGTTTCTGTGCAATAAATCACCAACATTCTCCAGCATAGTGTTCTACAAAAGCACAAGGTATAACTTATCAGATTTAGAGAATAATTTAGCAGCTCAGCAGAGAAAAACGGTCCACATATCATTAAGCCATATCTAATAGGAATAGTCAATGTCATAAAGCTAGCACAGGTACTTGACCAAGAGCCAGCAAAGCTGAGCTATAAGATGCAATCACCATTTTGTTGATTTTCACTTTTGATTTTGGTCTAAATATGTTGCATACTTTCAGGGCTTTAAATATTTTTATTTTTGGTTTCTTTTTTTGAGACAAGGTTTTTCTGTGTAGTCCTGGCTGTCCTGGAACTCACTCTGTAGACCAGGCTGGCCTCGAACTCAGAAATCCACCTGCCTCTGCCTCCCAAGTGCTGGGATCAAAGGTGTGCGCCACCACCGCCCGGCATATTTTTTTTTTTAATTTAGTAATATCAGATGGTATTCCGAGACATTCTCCCAATAGTACAGCTTGTAAGTTGTTCCAGGAAAATCTAAGTAAACTACTCCTTCTGCTTTTAGAGAGATATTTGGCCCTAGTTGAATGTCTTCCTTAGGCTCTGGAGACTGTGACTCTCAAAAAGATGCCAGAAATTTCTTCATAAGGCTCTAATGCTAAGATATTATTTGATCACTTGACCCTATACTTACTCAGGAACTAGATAATCTGAACAAAGTAAACTTATAAAGGCCAGTGGTCTAGAGTAGTTGACAGAAGATCAGATTAGAAGCCGCTTCCTTCCCCATTCTCATTATATTTGAATATATTTGTGTGAATATATACACATATATATGTGCAAAAGATCTTCCTGTAACTATAATAAAATGACAAACTATATATATATATATATATATATATATACATATATATACACACATATATATATATACATGTATATGTTCATATATATTATATCTGATTACATAGCATATAAGATTATGGTATCTAATAATAAACATATAAGCCTATGGTATGCCCCTTGAGAAAAAATTACAGCACCAACTTTATATTGACTGGAATTCACTCTCATCAATATAGGGGCTTATATTGATGGATGAAGAATGGTGTGGAGAAATGATTATACAATGGAATTTAAGAACTCCCTTTCTTAGAAAAGTTTGATTATGCAAGAACACTATTGTGTCACAAGATCTAGGAACAAAAGAATACCAAGATAAGACATATAAATAAGTTCTACAAAGATATAAAATATTAACAATGTATTATGAAAGAAACTTAATAATAACTGCAGCAGCTTTGGCCTAAGGATTTTTCTTGGGCCTAATCACAATTGGCACTCTGAACATTAAAAGTTGATAATACACTTCCGAGGGTATGGCAATCTTCCCAGGCTGGCTTGAAGATTTCCTTTCTATCTGGTTTTCTTGAATAGTGCAAGAATCTTAAAAGATGGGTTGTGGGGTTGATGATGGAAAATGATTGTAAATGATAACTCTGTTTGATAATGGCTTATCAATGATGACTAAACTTATAACCAAGAGTTTTTTAAAACACATGTCTAGGAAAAGAAATAATATGATCTATGTTTTAGAACAATAGGATTCTATACCTATCTACTAACTGCTGCACAAATAAAGAAGCATTCTGTTTGACAGTCAGGCCACAAGATTCTTCCTATCTCTATTCCTGACTCACTCCACCTTTATCAACTCCTTACCTCTTCTGTGTGACATGGCCATTGCCAGGGATGGCCCCTTGCACATATTAATTGTTCATCTTGAAAATTATAAAGTAATCCAGCATGGTCCTGTTTTGTTGTGATCAACATAGTTATTCTACATCTACCAGGCTGTCATCTGTCCTTGACTATTAATGTCACAACGACACTTTGAAGACTGGCTGTACTTTCCATATCTGACTTCTTCTATAACCCAATTGAGAAAACTTTCTCCTTTTCATTTAAAGGGGTTATGAGTAGTTATCTATTAATCTTCCAAGTGACCTACTAGCTTGAAGTCAACAAGGATTTGGAAACTAAATTACATCTTCAAATTTTTTTCATTTAGGTGAAGTTTCATTTAGGAATAGTATGTATTCTGCATTTGTATTAAGTTTTAGTTTTCTCTTTAATTTCTGTTTGTTTGTACTTGTTCTTTCTATTTTAACACCTTTTGTTCACACCATCAGACATCAAGTAGAAGGTAGGTTTTGATTTCATTTCAATGAACTCGGTTATGAGAAACTATTGGTTTTTGTTTTTTGCAGGTTCCTATTTTTTTTCATTGATTGAAATAGCATATACTCAGCATCAATGATATTCAAGCTCCATGATTGACTGACATATAAACAACTCTGTTATTAATACAGCAGCTCAAGAAAAGCACAAAGAGATTAAATGATCACATAGGGAACAAACTAAAACATACGGCTGAATTTGACTTTCGTGAGCTATATGTACAATTATATTTGGAACAAAATAAATGAAAATTCTTAAACAGGTTAATGATGAACTAGACTAAACACGAATAGAATGTATCTTAAGTAAAAAAAAAAAGTTCAGAACAGGATATCTTAGCAGCTAACATCTTCTAGATATTTCAATATGTACTCTCAGTACTAACATCAATGTTCCTCAAAGCATTAATTAACAAAATTGAAGAAATCTTCCAAACATGCTCAACAAAGCCAGCATTAACCTGATGCTAAAATCAAATTAAAGACAAGACAATGTAAGCCAATTTATTCTATGTTCTTGGTGAGCACATATAAACAAAGAACAACCTCAAACATCTCTCAAATAAATAATTACAATCAAAATTCCACTAAATTAGAAAGATCATGCATCATCAGAATTTAATAGAGGAACATTGGTAATATAAGACAATATATAAACAAAGTCATAGAAAAATATCAAATTAGCTCTTCCATTCATTCAAAGACTATAGAAGACAAGAATAAAAGAACTATATCTTACGCTATATATGACAAACAACCAACAGTATACTTAAATAAGAATAATTGAAAGAATATATTAAAAACTCAAAACAAACCACATTTGTCAACTATGAAATTATATATTAATGGTGCTTGAATACTCAGAACAAGGATACTGGAGAAACTCAGGAGATCCGTAAAGCAAATAAATCAGATATCCTCACTTGGAAATGACACAATCCTAAAAGTAACAGACTGAAAGATTCTACAAAAAAGCTTTTAGCTTCAATAAATTTTTAGAACAATGTAAGCTAAAATTAACATATGGTAATCTCTATCTTGTCTACCTGGCAATAACTAAGTTACTAAATAAAAAACTTTGAAAAGTAATCTCACTTTCAATTACATCACAATAAATAAATTATGTAAGCATAGCATAATTAATGATAGTAAACACTTCTACAATAAAAATTATAATACATTAGAAGATATTTCAGAAAATGTTACAAGAAAAAACTAGACATACTACATAATCCACAGCAAAATTGTAGTAATGTTCTTCATAGATACAGAAATATTAAATCATGGTTAAAAAAAATTTTTTAGCAGTTAGTGTTGAAAAATTTATCAATTTTTGTAGAATATGAAAACTAGATTCATATCTTACCCTATGTAAAAATAAATTTGAAATATATTATACAATTTAATATATGTCTCGGTAGATAAAATATGAACTTTTGAAATAACTAGTGAAAGCCTAGGGGAAAAAGAAAACACATACAAACATGTCCGAGTAGATCATGACCATCGGGAGCTTCAGCACCTCAGGCAGCAATGCTAACCTTGCCCAGTGTGGTTGCATAGAATTAGAAAGCTTCTGCAAAGCAATAGATGCAATTCGTAGAAAGAAGGGAGCCTAGAGAACTATAAAAAGCTTTGCCAGTTATTCCTTCAAGTAAAAATTAATATACAGCATATGTAACAGCTAAAATTAGACAACAATAGAACAAATTATGAATTCTCTAAATAGGCAAACAAACTAAACAACTTTTTTTTCAAGTGAAAACATATCAGTAACAAAAACATAAAAAGACAAAACCAAAAATAAACAACAACAACAAAAAATCCCCCATATAAAATGTTTAAATCTTTAACCATCATGGAAATACGAATCTAAACTACATTTGTAATTTCATCTTACCCAGTCAGAAAGTCTATTATTGAGAAAATAAAAACAACAAATTGCTAAGACTTCCAGACAGGGGAAACAAAGGATATTGTTAATGTTCATGAACATTAGACAACTAAATACAGACGTTTGTCAATGCATTAAAAGCAGAGATTTGTATGATGGAACCTAGATTTGTATGATGAAAACAGCCTTAGTTTTGTGTATATAACCACCCAAACGCTAACTACAAAGATGTCCGCATATTATGTTTGCCATGTCATCTGGGACAATATTTAGAGATATAGTGACCCATAAAAAAGAATTCAATTTGTTATTTGTGTTAAACTGGTTGCAATTGAAGATTATCCTGTTATGTGAAATAAGTCAAATTCATCATTGCAGGAATTTATGTTTTTTTTCCCCTTATGTAAAATCCAGAAGTAGACACTGAAGAAAATGGAAATAACTACTGGGTATGCAGAAATTGGGGCAAAGGAAGGGAGAATAAGAAAGAATAATAAGGTGGTAAATATGAACAATTGTTTTATATATATATATATATATATATATATATAGTTTTTTTTTCAAAAATTAAAAATCTTAATTTGATCTCAATTTGGGCCTGTCCTTGGGTGACCTGTGGGATGACCAACAGTCTCAACTAACCTAGACCCCTGAGATCTCTCAGACACTGGGTCACCAAATAGGCAGCAAACACTATCTGATATGAGACACCGAAAAATATACAGCAAATGATTGCTTGTTCTGGACTCAGTCGGAGAAGATGCACCTGACACTCAAGATACAGGAGGCCCCAGTGGAGCAGTCTGGTAGAGTGGGGGGATGGGGAGTTGGGGACATTTTTGTGTAGACAGGGTGTAGGAGGAGATATGGAATGAAGAATAATCAGAGGATGGACCAGGAAGGGGATTAAATCTGGACTGTAAAAGAAAAGATTAAATAAAGTAGAAAAAAAATTGTAAAAATTTAAATGTGTCTTGGCCTCTCATGTTCACTCTTCAGAACTAAAAATTCAAACCTGGTGCAATAATTCTCTATCTTATAGAAGTAAGAATGGGACCTTCATGGCCTATGTCTTGACATTGGGGGGTGCATTGAAATGAATTAAAATTTTAATTATTATGGGGAAAACTGTCATTTAATTATTGGGGAAGAGTAACTTGAATAAAAAGATTTACCAGTACATCTTCAGTCTAATGATATATATCTCCTCTATACTAGAAAGAAATATTAACATAGCAATTCTTTACTTTTCAGATGTATATTTTGCTTTTGTCATTCATGAATAATGTATAAATGACTATATGAATGCTTTTAGGTGTAAAACCCTCTTAATGAACTATATTGTCATACTAGACTGATAGTATTTTCTCAAGGTGGCTTATCTCTTGCCCTAATATAAAAATTCTTCTTATATTTTTTTATTTTTTAACATTAGTGTGACAAAATATTCAGTGCTATTTGGACATAGTAACATGACTTATAATAAAAAATTCTCCACAACTTAGTGAATGCTGTATACATAATACTTAATGATGATGCCAAATTATATTAAAATTCATAGTGGCAAACTAAACCCATGAAATAACATTATTAGTATAATAAAAGTAAAGGATGCTCATTTGGAGGCAACTCTGTTCATTATGAACAGAATAAATACACAGAAGTTTAATTGCCAAGTGCAAAAAAGAATTCAGCAACAGCAAACTGTGGAAATGAATTGGCAATAGCACTTTAAGGTATAATAAAGGACTGGTCTGAGCATTTTCTTTACATCTTGACATTATGTCAATTTTATTTTCATATACAAAGATATGAATCTCATAAAATATAAATGATTAATAATTTTACAGTTGCATATCTGACATCCTGACAGCTACATGTGGTAGCTGAGAACTATATTTCTTTGCCATCTAAAATATTAATATTACATTGACTGACTATCTTTTCCATGGTCTATAAGGCTCAGAAGTTGTTACGACAGTCAAGACTGTCCACAGGGAATTTTTTTAGTTACTATAACCAGCAGGTAGTTTTTGTGTGTTTGCTTTCTGAAGAATGGATAATTCTTGAAGCAAAGGTAGAAAAGTCCTAATAAATCACTGCTTTATGAAATATTCATTGCATATCTGTATTCTTCACAGACTTCTGTCAGGGAAATTAAAATAAAGAATTATTTAAAAAAAAAAAACATTTAGTACCAGGTTGACAAGGCACTTTATAAACCCAGAAGAGTTTCAAGTTATATCTAGAAAAGTTTTCAAAGAAATTTCTATTTGTCTTTCACAGGTAGAACCAGAATGGAATACAGAAACTGAAGGAGTCCTTACTGTGGCCCAGTTTCTGTTTATTTAAAAAGAATTATCACTCTCAGAACTATGTTTTTCAATGAGTTCAGTGCTTAGCACTGCAGCTTTTCTGAACATAGATTATTAGGAAAGATAGACTTCAGGGTAATGAGAGCTTCAATGTATGGCAGCAGAAACATACTAAAGTGACTGCCTACCATGGTCCATGGATGCTCTGAAAAGAAGCTTCAGAAATCTCTCTTATTGGGACTAAGTAGAATTAATTAATTTTTTTTCTAATTTTCTTATCAACTACATATGCATATTATTAGGTGTCTAATTTATTTGGTTGTTTTGAATATTAAATAAATGACATAATGAGTGAAATTATAAAAGACAAACAGGTCCTGATAAAAAGAAATATCAGATCTAGGTTAAACAATCATTATAAAAAATAAAAGCTTTTGAAGAATATTCATTGTATAAGAATTTGGATAAATGCAGATTAAATGTGTCTCTAGTACTTTTATGTCCATCAAATTCTGTGAGAAGCTGGTGCGGCAGCACGGTCAGCTAAAATGGTGCCTGGGCCAAATCTTATGAATGGCACCTGCCAAATCTTATGAATGGCGCTTGAGCACCCCTTCTTGGTGGTTTGGGCGCCGCAGAACTATTGCGCAGACTTGCTGCCACGAGAATCAGGATGTTTGAGGTGCACCAATGAGGCATGCCCACGAGGCAGATGCTGATTGGGACAGGCAGGGGTATAAAAGGACAGCCATTAAGGGTCAAAAAAAAACAAAAAAAACAAAAAAAAAATGGAGGGGGGGTTGCTGAGAGAGAAGAGCTTCCAGAGGAGATTGTAAAACTGCATTGAGAAGAACTCCGACTTGCGTAGTTCCTGTCTGCTGGTCAGATAGAGAAGTGACAAAATTCTACTTTTAACTCTTATGTGTATAAGTGACATGACTCATGGCTTTTGGGTTTACAGAGATTAAATGCCATGAACATATGCCACTTGCCCAGTTTTGCTGAGATCATTTTAAATGTCTAATTTACGGCCCCAAGTTTCTGATTATGTGAAGTAGCACTTAGCAGTGTGCTGGATGCTGCCAGTTTAGCATTGTCCAGATCACAGCTTAGGCCTCCCAGAACATGTATAATATCATGAATGCAAAGTTCACATCTCAGAATCCATATCTGGGTAATGAATGACTGTCTTATCAGCACTCCAGTTTAAATATCTTATGGGTAACTTACTAAGAAACACTTTACTTGGGTGGAGAAATTTATGGTGCAGACCATTTTAGGACTCTCCAATGTAAGTGTCTATGAGAAATAAAAGGATAATGTGATAGGCAAAGTAAGCTATAGCATCACATTGATGGGACTATTTCAAAAAGTCCAGTAGTCCCAGCATCTTTTTATAATTGTTACAGAAGACTTGGGAAGAGCAGATCATCTTTCAATGTATGAAACTGAAGATTATAGTTTTTATTAAACATCAAATTTGGGCAACATGTAAAAGGAATTTTCATCTTAGGAAAGTAGATAAAAATCATAAAGGTCCTGCAGATTTCTGGGGCTTGGGAATGGGGTAATCTCTAGGCTGTCGCTGGGATGGGAAAGACTTCTAGAAGCCAATGCAGGTGACATTAGCCGAGATGCCTAACAGTAGAAACACGGAACCTGAAGAGACCACTTCCTGTAGCCAGGCAGGACCCCCAGTGGTGGAATAAGGACATCAACTGACCCACAAAACTTTTGACCCAAAATTGTTCCTGTCTAAAGGAAATGTGAGGACAAAGATGTGCAGAGACTGAGGAATGGGCAACAAATAGTCACCCCAGCTTGAAACACATCCCATGGCCACACCAACCCCTGACATTAAGTCACTCTTACGCTTGCAGTCTAGGGCCTAGCATCACTGTCCTCTGAGAGGCTCTATGCAGCAGTCGATGGAAACAGATGCAGATACCCACAGCCAAATACTGGAAGGAGATCAGGAGTTGGGGGAAGGATTGAAGGCCTTAAAGTGGATGGCAACCGCACAGGAGGTCCAACAGAGTCAACTAACCTGGACTTCTATGAGCCCCGAGAGACTGAGTCACCAACCAAAGAATACACATGGGCTTCAAGGAGGCCCCCAGAATGTATGTGTATGTATATATATATTCAGATATGCAGCATGCAGCTCCGTCTCCATGTGTGTCACCCAACAACTGGAGCAGTGGCTCTCCCTAAAGCTCTAGCCTGAGCATAGTATTCCTTCCCCAACAAGGCTGCCTTGTCTGTAGTCAGTGCAAGATGATGCACCTAACCTGGCAGAACCTCGATGTTCCAGAGTGGGAGAATATCTGGTTGAAGAGAGGAGGGATTCTTTCAGAGTAGAAGGGAAAATACTACCATGAACTGATTCTAATTTTATCTATGAAGAATACTATTTGTGTCAAAAGAAAAATGTATTAGGTTTACACAATTTCACCCTTTGTATTTGTCCATCAGTAGGTCTGAAGAAAGAAAGAAATGACATGGTATATTAATTGGAGACACTAATCAAAAATAAATGAATATATAACTGAGTGAAATTAACATGGATGCCACAATTCCAAACGACATGCACTGTGTTAAGGAAACAAAAGTATTAGTTTAGATGAAAAGTGAGGGCTCTAGAACACGCAATACAAAAATTATATTTACGTAGAACTATTAAGTACTACACAGGTCTCCCCATTCTTTTTAGAACACTATAACTTTTGAAATTGATATGGTAATCTTAAATTACCATGAATGTATTAGAAATATAGAAATTGTATGGCTCTCTACTTAGCAACAAAAAATAAAATAATAATTACACATTTGTGACCTGGCACCCGAGTTCCAAAAATTCCCATTACTTAATGCTGGATGTGTTTGCTTTGTACCTAATTTCAATGGATGCCATAGAAATTATCACAACAGTAAAGAAGGATGTAGTTTTACGACTTTATTTCAACACTCACACATATTTCCCAAAGCTTCCAAATGACATAATTGCATTGATCTTTATGTTCTTTTTATGTATTCAGGACTTGCCATGCTACGTAAACAGTGCTACCATCATTTGGTAGTGACATTTCCCCACTGTGAGTAGCTTAGTTTCAAAAATAAAGTTTTATCTAGAATAAAATTTTCATAATAATAAATTATTATTTGGAGTTTTGTTGTTGTTTCATACAACATTTTTGCAGTGTTGGGGATTGAACTCATCCATAACCCAGACAAGCACTCTAATGCTGAGCTACATAGTCTGATTTGTTTTTAAAACCACATCTAGCAGTTTAAATGGTAATAAAAATAAGACATTTTACTAAGATAAAATAAAATTATTGTTCAACTTGTTCAATGTAAACTGTCAATAATAAAAAAATATTTTGGTCATTTAGCTATGCCATTTTGATCTGAGTTATTTTTGTAACTCAGTTATATGTAAATGTTGCTTGTAGTTCTATGCTATCTCCTTTACTTTAAGAAGAGCAATGCTACCAGCCCTCTCCCAGCTTCCCTTGAATTGGCTGAGAAAGGACACTTACAGTTTGTTCCTTTTCAACTTGCCTAAAGACACAATTTCTGGGCATTGTTATCACCCACCCTTAATTTTTCCATGCTTAAGGAAAAACATGCCCTTATATTTTTGCTCTGCTCCTCCCACTTACCTTAAAATTCAGTGGCACGTATCACTAGCACCTGCCGAATGTCTCTTGCCACCAGTCTGTTGCAGTAGCCAGAGGCCCTAGCTCCTCCTGAGACCTCACATGGCGGCTGGCTTCTTCTCCTTACAAGCATGGCAGAAAACCTCCCTCTCCTTCCTTGTGTCTGCTTTTTTCTTCTGGGACCTGGAAGTCCCACCTGTACTTTCCATCCAGCAATTAGCCTCCAGCTTTTCTTACTGACAAATCAAGAACCATTGGGAGACAGGATCTTAGCATCATAACATATATATATATATATATATATATATATATATATATATATATATATATTTCATGCAAAAAAATCTCTTTAAGGCTTTAAATTGAAATTGCAGTATTATATAATAATAAGGCCTAGGAGTCTAGCAAGCATTTGGTTCTGAGTTTGGTGCTCAACAGCACTAAAAATAAATAACGTGCAAACTACACATGTACATAAACATATATATGTTAATATGATATTATAATTTTGCTATTTGGAAGTATATATATATATATATATATATATATATATATATATATATATATGCAACTGTTTCATTTGGTAATCACAAAGGGATATGTTTACTGTATTTCTTTATGTGTATATAATTTTGTCATGTTGGAAATATGTGTGTATATATTCATGTCTATTAAATATATTCATGTGATATAGATGTACATGTATGCAGATGCTGACATCAATTGTTTTTGGCAATCATTAACCTCCTTATGTTTTTCAGCCAGATCTCAAACTGAACCTGGTTCACACTGATTTAGCTGACAATATTACCAGTAAGCTTCCTGACTGTACTGTTTCCATTGATGGAGGTGTAGACACATATTACTGCTACTAAGTTGTACATGAGTGCTGCATAATAAAACTCAGATTGTCCTGCCTGATTGGCAAGCAATACATGAGTTAAGGACTCTCCAAGACCCTTGTCTTTTCTTTTCCCCTGTCAGTACTTTTTTGTAAGAAGGTAGCACTGTACAGGAGAGAATGTTAAAAAAGCAGATTGTTTTCAAACACCTACAGACAAATTAATACTAGTTTAAGATGAAAGAAAAATACCTGATATCTATCATTTATAATAATATAAGGAATAAAACTGCTATTCCTCCTTGATATTCTAAATCACAGAGCTGAAACTCACTGTAAGTGATTAAGTAATTCTTTAGGAAAGAGTTTTGAGGCAGCTCAAAGGGTCTAGAAGTAAACAATCGGATGCTTTCAACTTAAAAGCTAGAGGTGGGATCTCATGGCACCCTGTTCCTCCATGCTGCAATTTGCGCGCCTCAAAGTAAGCTGACTGAGGTCTGTTTTTTTCTATGATATGTGCTACGATTTCATAGGTGCATCTGTACAGTTTTATCTAGACCCATTCTTTCACAGTATTCATTCACTGTTCCTGCTCTTATACAATCTATCTGCCCCCTATTCCACCATGATCTTTCATCCTTGAAAGAGGGTATGATATAGATTTCCCACTTAGAGCAGTACAGTCTTCAGTCTCTGATTCTCTGTACCTGGATCAGTCCTGGGACTCTGTTAATTGCCATCTGCTGCAAAAAAAAACAAGCTTCTGTGGTGAGGTTTCAGAGATGTGCTGATCTATGGGTTTAACAGGAAGTCATTAAGAGTCAGTTAAAATCAAGCAGTGATAGCTAAATCATGTGCCAGCCAAATGCATCTCTCTCTTTAAATTCTACTTTACAAATATATTAGCTGTTAAGAAAACAGAATATGGAGTGTAAACTGCGTGGTTCCTTCATAGAGCCAAACACTCAACACATTGTTTTTGTTTTTCTCAGAATATTGACTTTATTAACATTCCTTATTGAAGTCTTTCTTTGAACTCTAACTCTAAGAAAATGTGGTAGGTCTGAGAGTCTTAGAGTTCAGACAATACACGAGTACATATACACAAAAGTATACTCATAGACATTACTAAATTAACTTCTAGAGTATATATATATTTTATAAAATACTTCAGAGTTCTGCTTTGATAATTCATAGTAAATGGTGCAGAAAGAACAAGCAGCCAACTTCTTCTTCTTAATTAATTAAAAATTAATTTTTAATCTTATTTATTAATTCATTTCTTAAAAGCATGCCTAGAGGTGAGTTCATTAACAGCTCAAAGTGAACAGATTTTTAATTTAAAGCAAATTTTGACTTTGAAATGTCAATTATCAGTTATTATACCAAAATGATGATGTAATGGGGAACTTTGTAATTTATTTATCTCTATGACTGTCCTTTTTTTTTAGTACATGTACTTTAAACACAAGACCAGATGGCTCCCAGTGAATGAAGTTCTAAACCAGCACTACAATGCTGTTACTGCTCAAGTAGCCAAAGGCTACTTGCTGGTGTCTGCTTCTGTACATATGTTCTCCTCAGAACCCAACTGAGAAAGCCAGCCTGAAGCCATTTTTCTGCTTGAGATTTTATTATAAATCCATACCTGAGCTAGCACTGTGGGTTCCAGTTGATTATTGCTCTAGACATGTGACTTCTCATTTATCCTCCTACAGATAAAAATGCTTACTTTTCAGTCGCGTACATACAGACTTAGTAACAAAAATACACATTGTACTCTACAGAGATTGAGTAAGTTCGCCCATATTAGAGACTCTTAAATTATGTTTAGCAGACTACATGATGGAAAGTGGAAGAGCAACTGAAGGGCACAGATGTGAGCTGCATACCCTGTCTGTTCAAATATGACGAGAATCAGCACCATTGAAACCTCTGTAGTTTGCCAGAGTATATAACATTTCATGCACATTTGTTCTGCAATTTACTCTAAATGCAAAGTATTTATTTAATTAAATAGAAGAGGAATTATGAAGAAACTTTTCTAAGATAAGAAATTAGTTAAACTGTTTAAGGATATATCAATATATCAGTTGAAGTACCTGTAAAGGTTTTTTTTTTTTAAATAGATAATTCAAATGAAATACATATTTTAAGAACAAAGATTTAAAAATATTAAAAAATAGGTTACATAAAACCTTGGAAATTAATTTAAGCCATGTCTGCAATTGAAGCATGGTCTCAGTCTGCATTTTTTTTTTAAATAGAAGAATCACTTGGAATTTGCAGTATATTAATTCTATACTTACAAAAAGTTTATATTTTTATGAAACCAAAATCCAAAAGCCTTTTTGAAGATGTTAGTTGTCACTGTTAACACCCAATTTCTCTGTCAAATACATTCTTTCAACTGGTATATGACTTGCATCATGTCACTGAACCTGTGTTTTTAAGGTCAACACTTGTTAATACTGCCAATGCTTTTACAAATTAAGACCACTTAAGTCTTTTAGATTTTACTATGTTTGTGTTCTAATTTTTCATATGGTATATGGTTCATTATTAGTGTTAATAGATAATCATTCTCTTATTATTATTCTGCAACTTTATTTAATATCATTAGTCTGCAATGTACTCTGAGATAGCATTTGAGAGTGTTCAAAGAGATTTCATTTGATGTTATGCAGGGTATGCAAATTTGAATATATTTTATTGAAATCTACCTGTGGATCCTTTCAGACATACTAGGGTTCATATATGACTTTTTATTAACTTTATTTATTGTGTTGATATTGTTCTGTGTCCTTTTCTAGCTATTCACTTTATAACCTGCTCACTGCTCCCTCCCCATAACCCCTTCCCACAATCCTTACCCAATCTCCTGACCCCTTCCCTCTGAGCTAATGAAGGCCTCCCTAGGTATTCCCCCATCCTGGTACATTAAGTCTTTTCAAGGATAGACATGTTCTCTCCCACTGACCCAGACAAGGCAGCCAGGCTAGAAGACAAGGAAGCTAGGGATACAGGCAACAGCTTTGAGAATATCTCCGCTCCGGATGTTTGGGACACACACGGAAACCAAGCTTTCACTTCTGTTATATATGTGTGCAGAGGCTTAGGTCGAGCTCTTGTATAGCCTTTGGTTGTTGGTTTAGTTTCTGAGAGTCCCAAGGTTCCAAGTTAGTTGACACTTTGGTCTTCCTGTGGAGTCCCTATCCCATTTGGGTCCCCCAATCCTTCCTCCTATCCTTCCATAACAGTCCCCAATTTCCATGTACTATCACACTGTGGGTGTCTGCATCTGTCTGAGTCAGCTGCTAGGTGGAGTCTCTCAGAGGACAGTGAAACTAAACTCTTGTCTGTAAGCATAACCAAGTATCGTTAATAGTCTCAAGTATTGGTGCTTCTCCATAGGAGGGTTCTCAAGTTGGGGTGGTTATTGGTTGGCCATTCCATTTCTACTCCATCCCCTGTCCATGCATTTTGTGTCCACTAGATAAATTTAGGTTTGAAAGTTTTGTGGGTGAGTTGGTATCCATATAGCTCCACTGAAGTTCCTGAAGGCTACAGGAGGTGGCTTTTTTAGGTTCCATATCCCCAGTACTGTGAGGCACAGATAAGGTCACCCCCATTGATTCTTGGGAACATCTTTATCCCAGGTGATGCCCCCCACCTCCTTACTAAGATAAAGATTTCTATTCATTCTCAAACCCATCTGGCCATTTTTTCCTGTCCCTTTCCACATCTGATTCTGGACCCTGATTCCCTCCCCATCCCATCTAACACCCAGTTCCCTCCCTCCATTTGCCTCCTGTGACTATTCTGTCTTATAAGTGATATTCAAACACCCTTGATTGGGTGTTCATCCTTGTTTATATTATTTTGGTCTGTGAAGTACAACATGGGTATCATGTATTTTATGGCTAATGTCCACTTATAAGTTGGTACATACCATGCATTGCCTTTTGAGACTGGGTTATCTTACCCAAGATAATATTCTCAAGTTCCACTCATTTGCCTGTGAAATTCATGATGTATTTGATTTTACTAGCTGAACAGTATTCCATTTTGTAGCTATACTCTAATTTTCCTTATCCATTCTTCAGCTGAGAGATATCTACATTGTTTACAGTTTCTGGCTGGTACAAATAAAGCTCCTATGAACATAGTTGAACAAGTGTTTTTGTGGGATGTTGGTGCAGCTTTTGGGTACATGCCCATGAGTGGTATAGCTGGATCTTGAGGTAAAATTAGTCCCAGTTTTCTAAGAAACCACCAAATTGATTTCCAATGTGGTTGTAAAAGTTAACACTGCTATTAGCAATGGACGAATGATCCTCTTGCTCCGTATCCTCAGCAGCATGTGCTATAACTCAAGTGTTTTAGCTAAGCCACTCTGACCAGAGTAAGATAGAATCTCAGAGTTATTTTGATTTACATTTCCCTGATTAAGGACTTTCAACATTTCTTTAAGTTCTTCTTGGCCATTCAAAATTCCTTTGTTAAGAATTCTCTGTTTAGCTCTGTATCCCATTTTTAATTGGTTTATTTGGGCTGGTCTCTAACTTTTTGAGTTATCTGAAAACTTTGGTGGTATCTGTCTAGAAAATCAGCAATTTCACTAATATTTCTTGAATGTCCTCAGCATCTCCTGTTATGTCGCTCTCTTTATTTCTGATTTTTTTTTTAACTTGGATACTGTCTCTCTGTCTTTTAATTAGTGTTGCTAAGGGTTTGTTGATATTCTCAAAGAACCAGATCCTTGATTTGTTGATTGTGTCATTTTCTTTGTTTCTAACTGATTGATTTCAGCACTGATCTTGATTATTTCCTTGCCATCCTCTCTTTGGTATGCTTGTTTCTGTTTTGTTTTTCCCTAAAGATTTCAGGTATCTTTTTAAATTTCTGCTAGGAGAACTTTATAATTCCTTAGTGGAGGTACTTAGTGCTAGGAACTTTCCTCTTAGCATTGCTTTATTCTGTCCCATAAATTTAGATATGTTGTACCTTTGTTGTGCTCATTAAGGAAGCAGTCTCAAATCCCAAAACACCACCAAGGAGTTGATTCTGGTATAGTAGAATTAGGATCTTTTTATTCAAGCTGGTGCTTGAGCTCACTGCTGACATTGGCACAGCAGGACAGGAGGATGAAGCCCTATCTCTCAGCTGGACAAAGTTTTAGAGGAAATGGTGAGTGAGATGTTTCCAGCCTGGCAAACATCTAATTGAATGATTATTGTAAGCCAACACGTGGATGCTGTAAAGCAAAACCATGAACAATCACAAATGGTCTGAAAGTATATCTGGAACTATCAGACTAGTCTTGATTGCCTCTTGCCAGGAAGTAGTTAAGGAATAACTCTGAGGTGTAAGCCAGAGACACACTATGGGATTCTTGTTGGAACTTGGGTGCAGCTTGGGTTCAATTGCAGGTCAAATTCTTAGGGTTTTTTTTTTCTTTTAGAATAGTGACTAGTCTCAAGTTGGAGTAGGTTTGGCCTCTACATATATTTTCATTGAAATACAGAAAGAGTTTAATCTCTTTTTTTATTTCTTCCCTGACCCAGAGACCTTCAAATAAACAATGTTCAATTTCCATGAGTGTGTAGGCTTTCTGGCATTTCTGATATTGTTGATGTCCAGCTTTAATTCATGGTGGTGTGATAAGATTCAAGGCACAATTTCAATTTTCTTATATCTGGTGAGACTTCCTTTGTGACCATATGGTACAATTTAGAGAAGGATCTATGAAGTGCTAAGAAGAAGTTATATTCTTTTGTGTTTAATTGAAATAGTCTATAGATGTCTGTTAAGGCTATTTGATTCTTAATGTCTATTAGTTTTTGTCATTTATCTGTTTAGTTAAGGTCTAGATGATCTGTCAATTGGTGAGAATGGGGTGGTGAATTTTCCCACTATTAATATCTGGGATATAGTTATTCTCTTTGGATTGGAGTTTTCATTTAGTATTTCCTGTAGTACTGCATTTTTAGATAGATACTGTTTTTAATTTGGATTTCCTTGAAGTTCCTTGTTTTCTCCATCTATGGAGATTGAAAGTTTGGTTATAGTAGTCTAGGTTGACATTTCTGGCATTTTAGAGGCTGCAAGGTATTTGTCCAGGCCCTTCTAGCTTTTAGAGTCTCTGTTGAGAAGTCTGGTGTAATTCTGATAAGTGTGCTTTTGTTATGTGATATTTTTTTCTTTGCCACTTTTACTATTGTGTTTTGATTTTTTTGTGGCAGGAAGATTTTGTTTTCTGATCCAGTCTAGTTGTTGTTCCATATGCTTCTTTTATGCTTACATTCATTTATTTCTTTAGGTTGAGAAAGTTCTGTGATTTTTGAGAGTATTTTCTGGGCCTTGAAGTTGGGACACTTCACCATCTTCTACTCCTACTATTTTTAGGTTAGGTCTTTTTATGGTATCCCAGATTTCCTTGATGATTTGGGTCAGAACCTTTTTAGATTTAATATTTTCTTTAACTGATGTATCAGTTTATTCTCTTGTATCTTCTATGTCTGAGATTCTCTCTTTCATCTCTTATATTCTGTTCCTGATAATTGGATCTGTTTTTCCTGTTCTTTTCCATCTTCAGGGTTCCTTCACATTCTGTTTTCTTTATTGCTTCTATTTCCACTCTCAGATCTTGCAATCTTATTTATTTTCTTCACCTGTTCAATTGTATTTTCCTGTAACCTTTAAGGGATTTGTTTTCTCTTTAAAGACCTCTGACTGTTTGATTATATTTGCCTATATTTCCTTAAGGGATTTGTTCATTTCTTCTTTGAAGGTATTTATTCTTTATATAAGATTGGATTTAAAGTCATTTTCTTGTGCTTCAGTGGTTGTGTTATGTTATCTATGACTTGCTGTAGTTGTGTACCTCTGCTCTGTAGGTGTCCTTTTGCTCTAGCTCTTGTTGATTGTGTTCTTTTGAGGGCCTTTAGCCATTTGTACCTGTTGTAGTACGGTTTTTATTTGGGGGAGGATTACATAGATAGTCCTGGTGTGGCAGGACTGATTGTCTTCCCTGTGTTGTGTGGTTCTGAATCATTAGGTCTCTTTGGTTGGGATATTCAAGTCTCTATATTTCAGAATCATCAGTTCTGAGTAATGTTGGCAGAGAGTTAGCAGGGAGAATGGACAGGTCCCTGGGCTAGTAAACTACTCAGGGTAGCTTTGGGTGACCCAGAGAAGTCAGCAAACAGGGAAGATCTTATTCTGTGTATTTTAAGGTCATTTGTTCTCATTTCTTCTATTGCTAGATCAAGATTATTTGTGTCTTATATCCAAAAGCATACGGTATTTCCCAAATTTGTTTTGCTATTCAAAATACTAGCTTCCACATTTTTTATTTTCCTTGATACATAAATAGAATATTAGAATAGAATTTGTGTTAGCAACATATATTAATTAGAACTTAATAATAATCTTGAATGGCTACAATCCACAAGATTTCCCCTATGATATTGAAAAAGTTGATATCCAAGGAGGGTAGGTCTTGTTTGGGAAGAGACACCCACTCAGGTTACAGCTTTATGGAGAGCCTCCATTTCAGTTGTTGGAAAGTCCACATGGAGAATGAGCTGCTGCCATATATGTGCTGAGCACCTGTGTGTGTTCTTCGGTTGGTGGCTCAATTTCTAATGGCTCCTAGAAGTTCAAGTTAGTTGACTCTATTTGTCATCCTGTGGGGTTCCCATCCCATCTCAGCCTTAAATTCTTCCCAACGACTCTTCCATTAGAGTTCTCAACCATTGTAACATTCAGAAAGTATAAGCCCAATTAAATGTTTTATTTTATATAAAAAATAGTGATAAAGGTTTTGAATTGTAGCTCTTCACACTTGAAGGTAGAGATTGGAGTTAGGGGTTCTGGAAGAACTCAATTATCTATAAAGGACTGACCACTGGAAATTTGACCATGCTTCAATGAGTATATGAGTAACACAAATTGGACAGTGTGTGTGTGTGTGTGTGTGTGTGTGTGTGTGTGTGTGTGTGTGTATGTGTTACTTGGGGAGAGGATGCAGGTGAGGGAGAGTAGACTTAGGAGGAATGGGAGATAAATGTGATCAGGATACACTGTGTGAAACTCTCAAATAATCAATAATATTATGTTGAAAAAAGTGTGTGTGTGTGTGTGTGTGTGTGTGTGTGTGTATGTGTGTGTGTGTGTGTGTGTATGTGTGTGTGTGTAAGTTAAAATGATGGTAGAAACAGCTGAGGCACACCTTTAGTAGTGATTAGTCCTTGATGATGGGTAACTTTCCAGTCAAAATAGTCCCACAATGGCTATATCACACTGAAGAAACAAAAAGACCATAAAGTTTTCCATCCAGGAGTTTGAGTATTCCCCAGTCATAATCTGACACTTGAACCTGGAGATTTCAAGGAGAGTCACTGATTTCCATTTAAATATGTACATGTAAATATGTGCTGATGTGCTAATAAACTTTTGTTAATTTGATAGTTACTAGAGTCACCCCAAAAGAGGGAACCTCAGCTGAGCAGCTTCCATCATCAGATTGGCCTATGAAAAATGTCTATGAGGCATTGTCGTGAGAGGTGATTGATGTGGTAGGGCACAGTCTACTAATAGTGTCTGCCTATACTGCTGCTTGAGTTCCTGCCCTGACATTCCTCAATAACAGACTCATGAGGATGTGTAAGCTAAATAAATCAGACATTGGTGTGAGTTAGTGTTTTATCAAAAGCTGGAAAGACAAGTAGAAATCCTTGGACTGTTGTTTTTGATAGTAGCAAAGGAATCAACAGCAGCAGAAACAACAGCAACTGTGGCAGCAAGATAAATCTCCTGAAAAGCAGAAAGGAAGGCCACACAAACAACAAAACCCTGTAAACAAAGTGTGAACAAGTCTTCTTTCTGCCATGCTCTTTTTATTTGGACTGCTACCAAAAGGTGTTACCCGTATTTGGGGATTGGTCTCTCAACATCAGATAAAGCAATCAGGACAGTTCATCAGTTTATGCTTCCTACTCAGGTGTCTGTGGCAAGGTAAAACAAAAACCAACTATCAAAACATCCTTACACTTCCTAGGAACAGGAGAAGTTTTATGTATAAATTAAAAAGGAAAGATTTGCAGTCTAAGATAAAATATTTCATGTTAACTTCAACAAAATTATATGAATAGAGTAAAATTAATTTCAGCATTCAGGTTATTTTGAATAAGAGAGTGAAGTCTGGGACACAAAGAGGCTTCTGGGGTGATGTAATGTTCTGCCTCCTGAGCTGAGTGTTGTTTCTGAGTTACTTGATTTTGTCAAAGCGCATGGAGGTATATTTCTGAATTATAAAACTGCACAAATGCACATTTCAGTATTAGTAACATTAAAAACAAAAAGGCACCTGACAGCACACAGAAATCATCCAGGTAAAAATAAAGCACACAGGGAGAAGGAATGGTCCAGTTCTGTGGGGGCATTTTGCTTAAATTTTTTATTTGTTTGTTTTTTGTATATTTTAATGAACACTTTATAAACAATGATAGAAGAAGTTACAATGTGAATGTTTTTTACATTTATGTGGCCATACAGAATCACTTTCTGGATATTCATGCTAGTAAGTAGATCGCCTTTAAAAGTATATGTCAAGGCTGTTTCCATCTGCTGTTTCCTTCCATGATAGAAATAAACAGGAAATCTTTCTCAGACTTTAGTTTATATGCTGACTCTTTTTTTTTTTAAACAATCCAGCTGTTGCCCACAGTTCCTCATCCCATTTCTCCTGCCCCTCTGTCTCCTAAAGTATAGTCTACCACCACCACGCCTTCCTGCTTCCTGGGGCTTCAAGTCTCAAGGGAATTAAACACATCTTTTCCCACTGAGGTCAAATCAGACAGTCCTTTGCTATACATGTGTCTGGGGCCTGGGACTAGCTCATTTATGCCGTCTGGTTAGTGGCTCAGTGTCTAGAAGCTCCCAGGGGTCCAAGTGAGCTGAGACTAATAGTCTTCCTATGGGGTCACCTCTTCTGCTTCTTCCATCCTTCCCCAAATTGAGCCATGGGGGTCCTTGACTTCAATCCAGTGGTTGGGTGTATGCATCTGCATCTGTCTCAGTCATCTGCTGGTTGGGCCTCTCAGAGGACAGCTATGCTAGGCTCATCCTAAGCACATAATAGCATCAATAATAATGTCAGGCCTTGGCATCTCTCCATGAGGTGGATCCTCAGTTTGTTCAGTCACTGGACTGCCTTACCTCAATCTTGTCTCCATTTTTGTCTCTGCAGTTTTTTTAGACAGGAACCCTTCTGGGTCAGAAATTTTTACTGTGGGTTGGTAATACCATCCCTCATCTTGAGGCCCTGTCTATCTACTGGAGATGGAATCTTCCATTTCCCTCTCCTCACTGTTAAGTACTTCATCCCAGGTCACTCTCTTTCAGTCCTGAGAGTCTTTCACCTTCCAGGTCTCTGGTATTTTCTGGAGGGTGTTCATACCTCCCACATTTTGAGGCTGCATATTTCCATTTATTCTGCTGTCCCTCTGAGCTTTATTTCTGCTTCCTAACCCATTACCTAATTCTGTTACCCTTTTCCTCTCCCTCTCCCCATTCCCAAACAATTCCCTCCCTCCCTCTGCCTTTTGTGATTATTTTTTTTCCCCTACTAAATAGGATTGGAGCATCCTCACTTGGCCTTTCTGCTTGTTAAAGTTATAAATTCTATGAGTTGTATCCTTGGTATTCTGTACTTTTTGGCTAATATCCACCTGTTAGTGAGTACATACCATGTATGTCCTTTTGGGTCAAGGTTAACTCACTCAGGATGATATTTTTCTACTTTCATTTGTTTGCCTGCAAAATTTATGATGCCCTCACTCTTAATAGCTGAGTAGTATTCCATTGTGTAAATATACCACATTCTGTATCCATTCTTCTGTGGTGGAACATCTTGGTTGCTTCCAGCTTCTGGCTATCATAAATAAGGCTGCTATAAACATCGTGGAGCAGGTGTCACTCTGGTATGGTGGGGGATCTTTTGGGTATATGCTCAAAAGTGGCATAACTGGGTCTTTGGTTGGGCCTATTTCCAGTTTTCTGAGGATCATCCAGATTGATTTTCAGATTGGTTATACTGTTTTGCAATCCCACCAGAAATGGAGGAGTGTTTCTTTTTCTCCATATCCTCATCAGCATATAATGTCAACAGAGGTTTTGATCTTAGACATTCTGATTGGTGTCATGTGGAATCTCAGGGTCATTTTGATTTGCATTTCCCTGAGGACTAAGAACTTTGTTCATTTCTTTAAGTGCTTCTAGGTCATTTGAGATTCCTCTGCTGTAAACTCAATGTTTAGCCCTGTATTCTACTTTTTGATTGGGATGTTCATTTTTTGGTAGGTTAGCTTCTTGAGTTCTTTATATATTTCGGATGTTAGTCCTCTATCAAATATAGGGTTAGTGAAGTTTTTTCCCACTCTGTAGATTGTCCTATTGACTGTGTCTTTGGCCTTATAAAAGCTTTGTAGTTTCATGAAGTCCCATTTATCAATTGTTGATCTTATATCATGAACCACTGGAGTTCTGTTTACGAAATTTTGCCCTGTGCCAATGAGTTGGAGGCGCTTTCCCACTTTCTCTTCTATTAGATTGAATGTATCTAGTTTTATGTTGAGGTTCTTGATCCACTTGGACTTGAACTTTTTGCAAGGTGACAAATTTTTTTTTTCTTTCAGTTTTCTACATAGAGACTGCCAGTTAGACCATAACCATTTATTAAAGATGATTTTTTCCATTGTATGTTTTTGGCTTCTTTGTCAAAGATTGAATATCCATAAGTATGTACACTTTTTTCTGAGTCTTTCTATTCCATTGATCAACCTGTCTGTCTCTGTACCAACACCACGTAATTTTATTATTATTGCTTTATAGTACACCTTGAGTCACAGATTGTGATTCCACCATAAGTTCTTTCATTGTTAAGAATTGTTGTTGCTATCCTAGTTTTTATGCTTTTCCATATCAAATTGATAATTGCTCTTTCCATGTCTATAAAGAATTGTGTTGGAATTTTGAGGATTCTGTTGAATCTGTAAATTACTTTTAGTAAGATAGCAATTTTTACCCAATCCATGAGCATGGGAGATCCTTTTCTCTTTTGAGGTCTCTTTCAATTTCTTTTATCTGGGATTTGAAGCTCTTGTTGTACAGATCTTTCACTTGCTTGGTAAAAGTTACATCAAGATATTTTCTATTTGTGACTATTGTGAAGGGGTTTGTTTACCTAATTTTCTTCTCAGCTCATTTATCATTTGTATAAAGGAACACTACTAATTTGTTTGAGTGAATTTTATATCCAACCGCTTTGCTAAAGATATTTATCAACTGTAGAAGTTCTCTGGTAGAATTTTTGTTCTCACTTATGTATACTATAGTATTTGCAAATTGTGATATCTTGACCTCTTCTTCGACAGTTCACATCCCCTTGATCTCCTATTGTTGTCTTATTGCTCTAGGTAGAACTTTGAATACTATATTGAATAGATAGGGAAAGAGAGGGCAGCCTTGTTGTGTCCCTGATTTTAGTGGGATTGCTTCAAGGACCTCCTCAAAATGCTGACATTTTTATTTTACTAAATAAAAATAGAAAGACAGCGCAGCTTCTTTCTCAAACGGTTGTCCACAGTGGCAGGTTTCTTTTCCTTGGGAGCAAAGAAACATAAACAGTTACCATGCAATGATGCTGACTATGAAAGTAATAATGGTTCATTTCACTGGGTATTAATTGTAGCCTAAGTTACCTGTTCTATAACTGGAATGAACAGATGAGGGACGTGTTCCACATTAACTTAGCAAGCATAGAGACAAAACCAGAATCTAGCTTTTGGTTTGTTTGTTTTGTTTGCATTTGTATGTATGTCCCTAAAGTGTACATATATTTGTATGGATGTATGTGCATGTATGTGCACAGTCCTATGCCAAAGGTTGATATCAGTTCTTTCTCAATCAATTTTCACCTTATTCTTTTGAGAAAAAATCTATCAATAAATCTGGAGTTCACAGATTCCGCTCGATTAACAAGCCCAAGAAGTCCAAAGATGCAGTTATCTTCAGCTCCTAAGTGCTGGGAATCACAGGCACATACAACCACACTTGCTTTTATATGTGGGGACTGGCAGACCAAATTCTGTTCTTGTGCTTGCTTCTAAGCACTAAACCATTTCCCCAGACCTTTGTTTTGGTTTCTTGCTTGTTTGGTTTTTGTTTTTGTTATTGTTTTGTTTGTTTGTTTGTTTCTCTTTGCTTTTTTTGACACAGAGTTTCACTGTGTCATGCAGGCTGGCTTGGAATTCATAGAAACCATCCTTTATCAGCCACTTCTAGCTCCTAGCCCAAATTGTTGTTTTAGAAACATGAACTGTCACCCTGGACTTGTAAATGCAGACATTATGTACACTGTCCATTCGTTTCTGCATTAGTGTCTTAATTTGTGCTGTTCATTATTTGAATTTTAAACCATAGATATGACTTTCTAAGCTTCTTTCACCAAATTTTAGATATTTAAAATATTTCACAGAGACAAAGAAGATTATTTTTAACTGAAGTTGAGAATATTGCATAGCCTTACCTATGTTCTCTCAGCACATGAGGGCTGTAGAAGAAGGTAAATAGCAGATAAATACAAGTATGTTTCATTATGAACATTTGAGAGAAATCTCAAAAATAAAAAAAAATAAAATTTAAAACAAATTTTACTTTATTTAGTCCAGTTAAACATTTGGGAGAAGTTTAAATACTGAATTTCAAAATTATTAGACTACGATCTTTGATTATTTTAGTGACATAATCATAATACACTGCTCTGCTGAACACTGATAAGTGGTGTTTTACAACTCAACAAAAAATGATTAATTTATTTAAGTTACAAAAGAGAAGCCAGTATGTCCCTGCCTCTCTCTTTCTCTGTCAATTTATCTCTCTTTCCGTCCTTTCACTTCTGTATGTGTATGTTTCTTTCAGTGTCTGTGTATATGCATTTAATTAAGGTAATTAATGGCAAGTAAGGCATGGCAATGCACAACTACCATACTATACACAGCTACAACCCTGATCCGCAGAAAGAGGCAAGAGGATCATAAATTCAAATTCAGTCATGGCTATATAGTGAACCACGTTTTAAAAACTCAACAGCAGTACTATTAATGTACTAATAAAAATGTGTTTTGGACACACTTTGTGAACTTTATAATAAACTTAATATGTACAATTTTATAACATCGTTAATTTATTTTGATTTTTCTTAGTTTATTATCATTTAAAATTTAAAGTAGAATGAAAGACTACCAGTCTCTTTCCACACATTCTTAACTAACAGAAATATATTACTTTATCCAAGCACTTAATAAAATAATTGTGAAAAAAATCAATACAAAATTATGCCATGTGGACAAATTTCTGGAAAAAAATCTGAGAAATAATTTAACATGTAGAAACATTTGTTTTAATTTTAATATATAAAACTCCATTTTATATATTCAATTATAATTATATTAATTATATTTAAAATATATAATTATATATTTTAAAATATAATTATATATTTTAAAATATAGTCCATCTTTTTCTGACCATTTATTCACCAAATACAGGCACACAATATTTCTTTCACAATTTTCATACTTTGTTTTTTACTATTTTTAAATTTCACACAAATGGAGTCATAGACTACACTTTTCTCTCTAGTTCTTTGTTTAATATGATGTTTCAAAACATTTCTATGTGTCTATGGTGTGAGACACCACCTTGCTTCTTTGTAATATAGAGAAGTATCTTTTATATGAAAATGTAAAACCTGATTATTTACTTTCTAGTTTCTGGGCATTTGTGCTTTTTCCACATTTGTGCTATTATAAATAAAATTAACACATGGACAGGTCTTTCTGTGAATGCATGTTCTATTTACCTTTGCAAAAACTTATTGAATGGGATTATTATTGCATTTTTACAGTCACAAACAGTTTCCAAAATGATATTAACATTTTAATTCATAAGTACATGATGAGAACTAAGTTGTTTCTAACATTTTCAATCTTGAATCAATTTGATGATTTTATTTTACATACTGTTTTTCTTTTTAATTTTTATTAGTTATTTGAGAATTTCAAACAGTATTTTTAAAGAGGATATGCACTTTTTATTGTATTTTAATGAAAATATTTTGTAGTATATTCTAATCATAATTTCCTTTTCCCAAACTCCTCCTAAATTCTCCTAATATCCCCACCCACTCAACTCCAAACCATTTCTTTCTCTACTGAAGAACTAATTACAAATCAAACAGAAAATAAAGAAGCAATATTTATTTACACAGAAAGAACCGCAACAAACACAAAATGAAAATCAAAATATACAAACCACTCTGGAAATTGGTCTTGCATGTTTTCCATTTCATATAGGGGGCCTCATAATCAATCAGAATAGTTTGCTTATTTCCACAATGTTTGTGCCACTACTGAACCAGCATATATGACAAACAGGTGATCTTTGTAGTTTTCAGACAGATGATTGTCTTTTTCCTCTTGTAATGTTCAGAGGAACTTCTATTGCCATGAATACTAGTCAAAAGAGATGAAAGCTTTAGTTAGGAACCAGCTTGTCTTGTTCAATTATGTAGAGCAACCTATAAATATGACAGTACTCTGAGCATTTCAGAGTCTTGATTGGACCTCTTTGGACAACGATCTCTGTAGTCTTCTTTGGAGATATGCCTAAGCACAGTTCTGGAATCTTGAATATGCTGGGGTTCCCAAGCAGCTTAAACATCACAGCTTCTTGTTACATTGTCAGAGATCCACACAAGAACAACAAAGGACTTGGATCACATCTTCACCTCTGCCTTCTGTAGGACGTTAGGCTCTGACTGACTCTGTTCCACTGCTCAGGGTTCCTAAAGTCCATTCAGTCTTACCAATGCATTATTTTTAAGTGTCATCCATTTATTTGTAAGTATCACAATTATTTTAATAAAAGAATAAAATTTATAAACATTGTGTATTTGTACCATATTTTCATTTTTCTATTAACTTGTTGATGATGATTAAGTCATTTTCTTTGAGGGGGTGTTTGTTTTGTTTCTTTTGTAATATTATGAGAATTTTAAAGCACAGTAGAAGTAAAATTATCCACACAACCTGAAGAGTAAATGGACTCTTTAGATTTGAGTAACTGGTTATTGTATCATTGTAGGAATTTAGAACTAGCAAGCTTTTTAAGGGTTGTAGTAATAAACATAAAACAATTAAATACAAGTGAAAAATGTAAGCAGAATCTGTAAGTTCTAGAAATCTATCAGTCAGAGAAGACAATAAAAATAAGAAATCCTTTTATAACTTATTAGCATACTATGCATATTTTATATTGGAAAATTCAGTGAGATAAAAAATAAAGAACAGCCAGAGCAGTGGTGGCACATGCCTTTAATCCCAGCACTTGGGAGGCAGAGGGAGGCGAATTTCTGAGTTCAAGGCCACCCTGGTCTACAGAGTGAGTTCCAGGACAGCCAAGGAAGGCTATACAGAGAAACCCTGTCTCAAAAACAAAGAACAAACAAACAAACAAAAAAGTAAAGGACATATCTTAAGCTAAAACTTCAACAGGAAACAAGAAAAAAAAAAACAAGAAATAAAACAAAACAAAACAAAAAACCCACCATAACAGAATATTGTAAAACTATTAGCTTAAAAGACTAATGAAACTTGCATAATTAGAAGAGGAAAAAGCAATAACTAGTAAATACAACCAACCTCGTTGCCTATCTATCATCTGGTGAATTAATCTGAACATACGGCACATATATTTATTGTATATTAGTCATTTACCAAAAAAAATTAGGAAATTTGTCTTTAAGTGAATGGAACTTCTACAAAATATACATAGTGAATTTACCGTGGCCAAAAAAGATAAACGCATCTCTCATATATTGGTCCTAGCTTTAAATATTTTGTATATTTGATCTTAAGTACATGTGGAACTCGCTGTAGAAATCAGCAGTTGCCGAGTACTTGGAAGGAGTGGAGAATAACACAACAAATTAAACAAAAGTAGAGAGGTGAAACATTGAAGAGAGAAAGACCCAAGTGTGTGGTAGACTAATGGCAAACGATGCCCTGGATGAAGGGTGAGGAAATCATTTGTGTACTGAAAACATATGTGGAAGTTTATGATCTAGTGATGAAAGGTATGTGGAACCTTGACAAAGCAGCCAGGGTGCTGAATTAAAATTCCTCTACATAAGACAGAGAGAAATTAGTATTTTTAAATTGAATTTTAAAACTATATGTAGTTGTGTGTTGTGTGTCTAGTTGTGTGTGTGTGTGTTTGTGTGTGTGTGTTTATGATATGTTCATGAATGGATCCATGCTTCACATGGATCCCTAAGTTTCTGATATTGCTGCATCTGCCTTCCAGATATTGGGATTTCAATCATGACCTACCATTCCTGGTTTGTTCAGGAGTTTTCTATTGTCATGATTCAATACTGATATATTTGCAGAGATATAAATATATTTCTGACAGCCTTTTCAATGTTTAATAGTTATCATTGATACCTTGTATTTCTGTACATAAATGTATATATCAGTCATGATACCTCAATTTTCATCTCTGATACTTTTATTTGTGTTTTTGATCTTGATGAGTATGGGGGAAAATTTCAAACTTCATTTTTAATAAAAGTAAACTATTTGATATTATTACAGTTAACCTATCACATAGCTATCATGTCAGTGGGCATCTCATTTTTTCTCATTCACATCTTTTTTATCTTTTAATAAAATTCTGTTACTTTTGCTCTTATTTTAGTAAGTGTCTGGAAACCATTGCTCTTTATTGTCTATTTTCTTATTGTAGGAACTTACTGCTATAAAATTTAGTTCATTCTGTCATATTAATTTTAGAATGATTAGTTGCTATTTTCAAAGTTATTCAAGTTCATAAGCTTACTCCATTTGTAATATTTTCAGTGAGCCACTGATCATTCTTTAACATGTTATTTAATTTACATGTGTCTTAATATTTGTCTTTTTATTAAAAGTAACTTTTTAGATATATTCTGATCTTGTTTTTTCTCCCTGAATTTCTTCCAAATCCTCCCCATCTCCTTACGTACTCCTTGTACTCTTTCTATTATTACAATACAAACAGCGATATTAAGTAAGAATAATGAAATAAAATTATTCAGAAGAAAAAGCAAAAACAGAATAGGACAAAAAACCTAATAAACATAATAAAAGATCTCAAAGAAAATGTTTAAGAAACATATAGACACAGAAACACTATTTTAAATATTCTCATAGTTGATCTTTTTATTTTATATTATATTATTTTATTTCCCAATTTAAACACTGATATATATTTGCCAGGGGTTTCTGCATTTATCAAGACTTGCTATATGATTGAACATGTAGTCTATTTGGGGGAATGTACTATAGGCTAATAAAAATGTGTAGTTTTCATCTTTTTCATGAAATATTCTGTAATCCATTCTCTATAGAATATAGTTTAATGCCTTTGTTTACTTATGTATGTCTTTTTTCCATTAATTAAGTATAGAGCTATAGGTGTCAACTATTACTGTCTATACTTTCTCCTTTTCTCATTAGTTTCCCCCTATTTTAACAATAAAACATAAATAAATAAAATATAAGGTAAACCAAAACCATTTCATCAAAGTTGAACAAGAAAAATGAATAGGAGAGAAATGCTTCAAGAGAAGGCACAAGAGTCAGAGACCCACTTTTTACCAATTCAAGAGTCCCATAACAGTACTAAACTGAAAGGCTTAATATATATGCAGAGGATCTCCTATAGAACGTTGTAGGTTCTGTTCATTCCACTTCAGTCTCTGTGAGTTCATATGAGCTCAGTGGACTAAGTGGGTTTTGTTTTCCCAGTGTCCATTTCACCTTATGGCTCCCACACTCTTTACTTTTACTCTTCCATGGCGTTCCCTGATCTCAGAGGAGGATTTGATGTACACATTCGATTTAGAGCTATGTGTTTCAAACCTGTCTCTTGGAAATATATCCAAAGTATGCTTATTTTACCATGAGGACATTTGCTCAACTATGTGGACTGTGGGTTTATTCAGTGTAGGAGTCCTTCAACAGAAGAATGGATAAAAAATACAATGTGGTACATTTACACAATGGAGTATTACTCAGCTGTTAAAAAATGACATCATGAAATTTGCCAGCAAATAGATGGAACCAGAAAACATCATCCTGAGTGAAGTAACCCAGGCCTGAAAAGTAAATATGGTATATACTTGCTTACATAGGAATGTTAACCATTAAATGAATGATAGCACGTCTGTAGGACACAGAGAGATTAGACATAGGGGAAGGGACTGGGGGAAAAGGAAATACAATATATTTTAAAGGTGGGCTGGGGTCAGTGAAACGATCAGGAAAAGGAGGATCAGGTGAGAAAGAGGAGAGGAAGTGGAGTTGAGGTTAGGGAATGCTGAAAGAGACAGCTTGAATTTAGTGGTATTTGAGAGGCCATACAGAAACCTAGTACAGAGGAAACTTCTTAAAATAAGAGAAAAAAAATCCTAAAATTTTTTCCAAATAATGAGAGAGATAGAGCCCCAGTTGTTCAGCTATTGTCATCAAACAAAGCTTTAACTACCAAGATGTAGTTAAATGTAGTTAAACCAAGATGCAACCCATTACATCCAATTGATTTGTTGAACAAAAGGATCCCTTGTGAATCTCCAAACAACCCAGCTATTGCCAGGACAAGACTAGGTTGTTGTGCAAAAACTGGCAGGAAGGCCCCACTTCTGAAGACTTAACCAACCCAACTCATTGGACATCGGGAGGTAGAGCTGGCACCTACATATAACATTCACCACCATGTTTCAGTGTCTTTGGTACAGGAAGGTACTCTGTAGCTACAAAAGGAAAAACTTGAAATACCAGCCCAGCTACAAAAACCTTTGACCTACAATCTCCCTTGCCTTTAAATTACCCTAGGACAATGGTGACACAAAGCTTGTGGAAATAACAAATCAATATCTGACTTGACCTAAGGCCCACTCTACTAGCTGGAACCCATATCCAACATTGCTTTGGTGACAAAAAACCAGAGACTGGATATCTCATGAAACCAAATACTTGTTTAAAAAGTTGTTTTAAAAGTAACAATAAAGTGACCCCTCAGATACTCTGCTATACTCATAGATTGGTGCCTTATTGAACCATCATCAGAAAGGCTTCCTCATATAGCAGATAGAAACAAAGAGCTCCACAGATAAAATATTATGCAAGGAGACCTATCTTTCCCTTCCCCTGTAGCAAACTTATTATGGAACTGGAAACCCATATGCTCACAGTTACTTGCTCACAATTATTATTTACTCTATATTAATCAATCTGATATTGTTATATGGCAATCATTTTCATCTTTTTGTAAAATTTAGAAACTCTAATTAGTTTAATTCAACACATTATATTAATCTATAAAATTATATTCTGTAGTGAACAAAAGACATTAGGAAAACAAGGCCCTCTAAATCCACTCAAGAAAACTCATATGAACTTATAGAGGCTGAAGAAACAAGCAAAGAAATTCTTAAAAATTTCACTATTTAAAAAAGAAATACTTGGTTTTACAAATTCCGTACAGTTTTCCTTATTGTCCTGTTTTTGTCAGTCTGTTGATACAACATTCAGTGAGAGATTTGAAGTTAGTGGATTCCAAATCTACATAATTCGTACCAACTTAGAAATATGAGTACATTGGTCACATCTTTCTTTTCTCATTCATATACATTAAACCTCAAATTCAAATTCTCTCCTAACGGGTATGTACTCTTTTAATTGTTATCTTTCCTCCCTTTCTGCTGATCATTATTGAAACACCAGAAAAACAACTTCAGTATCTCCCTGTGTTTTTCGACATTCCTGTTACAGACAATAATTTCTAGTCCTGAAGAAAATCCTATTATTTGATAAATATCTCTTCTCAGATTTATTATTCCATTTCACTTTACCCAAAGGGTATTTATCTGAATTCTCATGAGTTCATGTATTTTTTTCAACTGTTTTGGAATTACACATATCATCCTATTCTCATTCTATTTCAGAAAGATTTACATATAATCCAAACTTTACAGCTAGGCAGAGATGGGACCGTACTAATTTGACACAGATGAGATAATGATAGCAGGATTTAAGAAAGAGTTCTGCATGCTTGAGTGCTAAGAGATTTCCTCCTAGATAGAAAATGCAGTTTTTTGATAAAAATGAGTAAGCATGAAACTCCTTTCAAGAAACACATGACACAAATCTGCTTCTGTTTCCAGTAGAAGTCTAATTATTGAGACTAAAAGGATTCCTTGCTAGTGAAGTCCTGACTCCATTGACAAATCTTCTAGTCATGGAGATGCGTGTGGCCTTTATTTTTCCCTGAGGACACTAAATACCATAATCACAATGTGAACATTTTTCATGTAATTTTATTTTGATTCTATTGTTACTTATTGGAAAATATATAATTATTCAATTTATTTCTTAGCTTTTCTTAATAAACCAACATAAAGATCTATAAATGCTATGTTTTGAATTTTGTCCATAAGAAGTTGTGCTCAGATATTAAACACACTGCTTTGTAACCTTATTTGGAAATGGGGTTTTTGTTGTTGTTTGGGGGTTTGTTTTGTTTACTGCTTTCTTCATTTCTTCCTGAGCAAAACATGATCACAGAATGGCACACAAAGTTACCCAGAAAGGATACCAGCTGATGGCAAGGCAGGTACTGAGTTTATGAGTGTTCAAGTCAAAAACAATGGCGATTGTTGATCATTGCCAGCAACTGAGCCTCAGATGGATCTAATCTGGTCATACTTTAATTTCATAATTTTAGCTTACAGAATTAAGAAAGAATACATTTTTTTCATTTAATCAAACCATATGTTACAGCAGCTGGATTATTTTCTCTGATTCAGTAGTCAGAGGAAACACTTTATCTACATATAAACTAAAACTAACAACTTTTATATTATTTTTTTTGTATTTCATGTGTCTGATTTAGTATGCAATAGATCTTACTGATATATATATATATATATATATATATATATATTCATATATATATATATTCAGTGTTTTATATATATATCAGTGTTTTAGGAACTTAAATAAAATTTATTGAAATCTTTATTTTGTTTCCAACATTCATTTAAAGGGTTTGACCTTGTTCATGAGCAGTGACTGCTGGCAACTGCCTTCATAAGCCACCAATCATATGTCAAAAGCTCGAAATTTTAACTCCTCTCTAAGAACTCAGCTGTGACTATCTGTTACTGGGGCTGGTTCCTTACACAACAGTGGTTGCATCTGTGTATGTGAGTGCACATGTGTCCTATAGAAGCAACCAAGGTGTGAAAACATTCAGATTTTGCTCATTCCAATACTTCAAGTATTCATAATTCACATCATCTTTTCTGTGAGAAAATACTGGAACATATTATCAATAAAATGTGAAGGGACAAGGCAAATCAATCCAGTGGGAGAATCTACATCCTTCCAGGGACCTGAATCCATAAAAAGAGTACCAGTTGATAGGTAACAGCAGGGGACTAAAGACTGAAGCAGTTTACTGCAGGCTATGAATGACTTGACCCCTTCATCCATCTGTCTTTTCAAATGAGAATGTTATGCTAATTAGCTGCGTAAATTGTTTCCTGATGACATTAATTTGGTGCCTCTTTGTCATTCTAGACTTTGACTTTCACTGTGATAAAAATATACTAAGGGATATTTCCAATTTAGATGTTTCTGATCCTGATGGATTCCCACACAGAAGCAATGTGTTGAGGAAGGTGCATAAATAGCAAGGCTAACCTGTCCTGTAGATCTGCACAGCGGACTTCGGCTTTTCATAGAATCATCCCCTTTAGCCTCTAAAGCAGCACATTTACACACTTGAAATGCTGCAACATAATTCAGGGAGAACTTTTGGCGAATGCAATTTTCATTGCCCCATTTTCTTTGGAGAAAATCGAGACTCGAATACTAACATTGATAAGTAATGGAAGAGCTAGCCGCGGTATGAAATCTTATTAGTAAACAAGAGCTGCATCTGAGAAAATATTGTCATTAAAAGCTATGTAGTAGTTAATTGAGTTTGATATGAAATTTAGTGCTGGAAAGTTAATGACTAATACAGCTATTTCACAGAGCTTGGTTACTGCAGGCTCCGTAATGATCTCCTTTTGCTTCGGAGCAACAATGAAATTAACCTCTCTTTTGTCCTGCAGGTGTTATGTTCTGATAATGCATATCCTTTACAAGTTTGGGAAAATTATTTGCTTTGCATATAAATTAACACTGAAGCTGAATCAATATTAGAATAATGAAAATGTAGAAAACATTTTTATCCTAGGGAATTGGAGATTTTTAATAAAATATATCAAATCCTGCATACTATTTTACGAATATGGATTAAAATATTTATAATCCTCCAAAAAAAAAGAGACAAAGAGGAACAAAAGAGAGGGAAGGAATTGGGTGTGCATGCACTTGTGTGTGTGCGTCTCTCTCTCTCTCTCT
>JANHMN010000010.1:19154689-19250557 GCA_030674055.1 Rhabdomys pumilio
AGAGAGAGAGAGAGAGAGAGAGAGAGAGAGAGAGAGAGAGAGAGAGATAAACAGATACACAGAGAGACAGACTCTTTGTTTCTGTCAGTGGTATAGAAAAATGTAACGGTGACAAGTCTAGAAATAAAGCCTTATAATACCTGACTTCTTGTGGCAAATAAGGTCACATGGATATGAGACAGTTTAATAATCAGTCCTGGTCTTTTCTTTTTTTTCCTAGTACAATTGTCTCTGAAGATTCATTAATAACTGGTCATCAATTTTTAATGTACACGTGAATTATATATTCCATAGAAAGGAAAAGGAAATAATTGATAATTTATGTAATGTATATACATGTCTTAAAGATTAATAGAACCTGTTTCCAACATATGTTTTAAGTGTCCTTCAGTAGAATACTGCAATTTTGGTTCTCAATTTTACTTTTCTGGGTGTTGGTTTTGCACCTCATCTTCATTTTCTCTTTTTTTGTGTGTGTTTCTGCCCTAAAACATAAACACCAGAAAAACCACAGAGACAATAATGGGGCCTGGATCTAACCTGTTGCTACTTCTAATTTTTCTTTGTCCTCTGTTCATTTATTTTCAATAGACATTACAGTTCTGATTCTAATAATCATTCTTGATGGTAAAATCAATTTAATGTGATTTTTACATAAGACAGGAAAATAATAAAGCATTCTGTGACCAACACTACCACATGCAAAACAAACAAGGAAACAAACAAGAATTCAAAAATGATAATGCTGCTATCCTTTTTTTTTTTTATGTCCTGCAGTCTTTTTCTCTGACAGTGTTTGCTATTCCTAAGTTCAGCATCCTGCAGCAAGCACTGCCAGCAATACAGAATACTTTCAATTAATAGTTCCCTATTTCTCTGGTCGCTAAGCAACTGACCTATGGTGAGGAATGCATAATGATACAAAGACACCTTAGAGTGGTAGGAAGTATAGACTTCACTGGTTTCATTTGCTGCTTTGTGTTGGTCCTATACCAAGCAGTTAAGTATATAGCACTATTTGATATTATTTTTTTGTAGTAAACTGAAAGGTTAAAATAAACTCTAGAAAATGGAGAAAAAGATGGTACCAAATATCATGTTTACAACTCTATTGTCTTGTTTTGTTTTTAAAAGAGCAATCCTGTTAATATTTTATTAAACACATATATCAAAGCAGCAGTGAAATTAATATCCAGAATAAGCAGAAATTGTAAAGGAATCAATGAAAATGCTCTAAAATGGGGACATTAAACATGAAAATTACAAATGAAAATAATTGTGCCAGAAATAAATGTGGTTATTTAATGGTGCATTTTTTTACATATTAAAGTGGAGAAGGAAATATCAGCTCAATCGGCAGCAGAAGGTTTATCACTTGTCCTGCTCCCTTTCCACTGTTCATCTACTGCACTGCATTGCCTAATTCCTTTGAAGTCTGTGTTCAATAGAGTAGAAAAACTGCATCTTTTATAGAACTGCTTAGAAAGATATTCCTCTATGTGTTTTCCTTGTATTTTGTCTATTTTGTAAATTCAACTTTATAAGCTTCTTAAGATCAATAACAATCCCTCACATAGTTCAGAATTTGACATGTTTGAAACTCAATAATTTATGATTGATTGAACTGTATATTTGTACAATGTAGATGCAAACACAGTTCAAGTACTACTGGTAAAGTGAACTTAAATTCACATTGAAAAATCCCCAAAATATACTGAAATACTATATATCACCATGAATTCCTGTGATGCAATGAAAATACTTGAAAATTTGAATATGCTTTCCAATGCTTTTTAATCTTTGATTTTTTAAAGGTATTAAATTTTTTCATTGAAAATTACCATATACTGAATGTTTCATCTAAAAAAACCTTATAGACACTGTAACTATATATATATATATATATATATATATATATATATATATGTGTGTGTGTGTGTGTGTGTGTGTGTGTGTGTGTGTGTGTGTATTTGGTTGATTGTAATGTTTTAGAAGAGAAACTTTTGTGTGAAAATATGTTTTAATGAATGATATATAACTAGCACACATCTGCATGTGCTTGTGTTTGTATCTGCTCCTTTTCCCCAAAGCGCGCGCACACACACACACACACACACACACACACACACACACACACACACAGGTTATACTCTCCACTAGGCCTGCATGCTATTAGAGATGAACAAGTGAGTATCTTGGACTTACAGTAACAAAATACTAACAAAACATTCTTCTCTTTCTTTACCACCTTCAGAGGATAGGCACAGCACAATAGAACACAACACAAAATCAAACAAAATCCTTCAAAACACTGAGAAAAACAAGTCTGCTTACAGAAAAAAAAAAAACAATTTGAATGACAGATACTTCTCATCAGAAAGTAAAGAGGCTATTAGAAAGAGACACTTTTTTTTTTTTTTGCAGGTACCAGAAGATAAGAACCAGCAATTCAGAGCTGTATTTCAAACAAAACTACTTCAAATATGAAAAGGAATCAAAGATTTTAGAACATAAAGTAACAAGGTGGGCTATTAGTCCTAACCACCCCCAATATTATACTTTAAATTCTTGCTGTAAGAAAATAGTCTCACAAAAATAAATTTAGAAAAAAAGAAAAGGGTTACTTGGATCATACAAACTCCAAGGTCACAATTTAACACAGACAAAATTTAGGGCAAAAACTCAAGCAGAATCTGAATGAAAAATCAGGAAGAACTCTGCTTACAGTTTTGTTACAGATTTCTGATTAGCACTTTCTCCTAGTGTTTAGAAACACCTGCCTTGGAAAGTGACATGCACAGAAGACTAGACCTTCCCACATTAATTAGTGATCAAGACAGTTCCACACAGACTTGATGCAGGGCATTCTTATCTATGTAACTCATTCATAGTAGCTTTCCTCTCAGATGACTTTGATGTGTCATATTGACAATATAAGCTAATCTTGACAATGGCTTTTCTTGCCATTAATATAGAATGGAGGCAAACATCTTAAATCATCAGAAAGATGTGGGGAGCACACTCTGATAACATCTTGCTTTAGATACCCAAGATCTTCCCTTGGGTGTGTGAGACTTAAGGGCATGACTTAGAGATCAGATTTAGAGATAAGACCTAAGGCCATGACTTAAGGGCGTGACTTAGAAGTGAGACATAAAAGGCAAGAGGCAGACAGAAGAAGTTAGTTAGATATTAGGCATTAGGTTAGGCATTTAGACTTGGAAAGAGAATTGTGCATTTGGCACTTGGAGGAAGAACTTGGAATTAGACAATTAGGCATTAGACATTAGGCACTTAGCACTTGGAGAAAGAACTTGGAACTTCGAAGCACTAGGGACTAGGAACTAAGGACTAGGAACTCAAGACTTGGGACTTAGACTAAGAAGACAAACTGAAGAATAAACAGGATTGAATTACACTCTGTCTGGTCTTTATTCCTTGTGTCCATCCTTACTCTCTCTCTTGCTGAACTCTGACCCATGGACTGGAGCAGCTTGGGGCAGTGAGGGCTCTAACAGTTTAGCCCCCAAGGCTTTTGGCAGTGCAGGTTCCAACATTGATAGAGCAGTCCCGACATTTTGACCCCCAAAAGTAAGGTAGTGCAGCTCGCAACAATTTTGGCGCCCAATGTGGGGCAGCAAGAATGAGAGACCCAGTGAGACACATTACTGGAAGAAGGATCTGCAGAAAATTCAGAAGGGAAACAAAGATGATCACCACGGGAATCTGCTGCATCGAGAAAGATAAGTCATGTTAATGAAAATGGGGCAAGAAATATGTCAGCCTGAACTCAACTCTCTGTTTTTGTTTTGTTGTTTGCTGTTCAAGTGTGTTAATTGTCTGCTTTTGTTTCTTGTTTGAATGCTATCTTTCATGTTCAAAACAAAAAGAAACATATTTATCCGAAATTAGAATTTAAAATACAACCAAAGATTGTTGATGATTTGTCAGAGCCAGATTGTGCTAGCCTAGAGGAAGAGGCAGCCAAACATTATGACCCTGAATGGCCCTCTTCTGGAAGAACCCCTCCCTATGCTCCTCCACCTCCAAATGCTCCCCCAATGAAGATGGTGGTTATAGATCCCATAAGGGAGTTACAGGAAAAAAATATCTGTTCTTAAACAACAAATAGAGTTAGAAAAAGAGTATCAGTACTTAATTAATCAGCTACAAAAATTAAAGACAGGGAAGATGTCTTGAGAGGTAAAATGCAAAAATCCCCCTGCTCTTTGCGTTCCTCAACCAGGAGTCCAAAGGCAGTCCCTGTCCCCTAGCTTAAGATTAGCCACAGATCATCCAGAGAAGGGAAACGCTGAGGCTTTCTCTGTATCAGAAACCAGAGATGCTCAATGGGGTAGCTTGGAGACATTACACAGGATTTAATTTTCAAATTATTAAGGAATTTAAAAAATGCACTATCACAATACAGTGCCACTGCTCCCTTTACTCTTGCAATTTTAGACACTGCTGCAGAGGAGTGGCTGATTCCTAGAGACTGGAATACTTTAGTGAGAGCAGTTCTTAGTGGTGGTGACTATCATATTTGGAAATCAGAGTATCATGAGAATTGTAAAGAAACAGCTAGAAGAAACATTCAGGCAGGCAATGGTTGGTCCTTTGATGCCTTAGTAGGAGAAGGGCAATTTGCTTCTAGTGATAACCAGATGCAATATGACCCAGGTTTATTCACTCAAATTCAAAATGCAGCCATGAAGTCTTGACATAAACTCTTTGCAAAACGGGACCCTGTTGCGTCCTTAACAGCAATCAGACAAGGACCTGATAAACAATTTTCTGATTATGTTCATCGATTAATAACACTAGCAGGGAGGATTTTTGGTAAGGCAGAGGCAGGTGTAGGTTATGTAAAACAACTTGCATATGAAAATGCCAATCCTGCCTGCCAAGCAGACATTAGACCCTACAGGAAAAAGACAGACCTTACGGGGTAGATCAGACTCTGTTCTGACATAGGTCCCTCCTACCAACAGGGCTTAGCTATGGCTGCTGCCATGCAAGGACAATCAGTAAGATATTTTTTGGCTAGTAGAAACCAAAAGGCCTGTTTTAAATATGACAAGCCTAGACCCTTTGCAAGAGATTGTGAGGCAGAAAATGAGTTAACCCATAGACAGCCCAGAAAACAGCCTGGGCTCTGCCCACTTTGCAAACATGGAAGGCATTGGGCTAGTGAATGTAGTTCCAAAAGAGACTCACAAGGAAACACCCTTTCCCATAATCAGGGAAATGGGAACAGGGGTCAGCTTCAGGCCCCAAACCAACACAAGCCAAAACAGGCTTATGGAGCAGTCAGTTGTATACCAGCAAACAACAATCCCTTTCAGAACTTAGTTGAGCAACACCAGGAAGCCAGGAAGTGCAGGACTAGACCCCAGTTCTGCCACCCACACAGTATTAACCCTAGAAATGGGACCTGAGGCTTTACCCACCGAATTGGATTTATCAGATCCGCAGTCTAACTTGGATCAGGCCATAAAGGCTCATGAGTTACATCACCTTAATTCTAAATCTTTAAAATTTATGTTTAAAATTACCAGAGAACAAGATAGACAAATTGTTAAACAATGTCAATCATGTATTAGACTTTTACCAGTTCCTCATTTGGGCATAAGTCCAAAGGGACTGATACTAAACAGTATCTGGCAAATAGATATTACTCATTATAATGAATTTGGCGATCAAAATATATACATGTATGTGTAGATACAAGCAGTGCTTTCATTTATGCGACATTATAATCTGGAGAAACAAGCAAGCATGTGATCACTCATATGCTTGCTACAATTGCCGTATTGGGTGTGCCTAAACAGATAAAGACTGACAATGGCCCAGGTTATACAAGCTCCAGTTTCCAATTCTGTGAAAAATTGGGAATACTACATAAAACAAATATTCCATATAATCCACAGGGCCAAGGTATGGTAGAAAGGGCGCTTTAAACCATTAAATGTCAATTTGAAAAAATTAAAAAGGGGGAATGGTATCGTACCAAGGGATCGCTCAGAAATATCCTTCATTGCACGCTCTTTATTTTAAAAATTTTAACTTTGGATTCTGAAGGAAAATCAGCTGCAGATAGATTCTGGCATCCAGATACCAAAAAGAATTTTTCAGCAGTCCTCTGGAAAGACCCATTAACTGGAACCTGGAATGGGCCAGACCCAGTGCTTATCTGGGGAAGAGGTTCTGTCTGCATATATTCCCAAACTGCAGATGCCACACACTGGCTGCCAGAGAAACTGATTAAACAGATAGACAACAATAACAAATCCATGGAGGAGAAACCCTCTGAGAAGTGTATTTTTTCTTTGCAGGAAACATAAAGATGCTTCTCAATTGCCTTCAAACTGGAACAGATCAACCAGCAAACCTGATGTGGGAAGTCCTCAATGTGGAAGGAGACATCACCACCCATACATCCAGGGTGGCTCTATTGGACCCTTGGTTCCCCAACTTATGATTTAGTGGAGAACATTGTTTAGAGCCAGGAGAAAACCCACTACCACAGTTACTATAGTTGTTTTTTGGGTTTGAGATTGACTGGAGCAGAAACAGGAATTTCCTTACTTGCTTTGTTAAGATCAAAGCTATAATAAGTTCTGTAGTTCTATAGATTTAAATTCTACTATAATACATTTGTAAACAGAATAGGAGAGGTTTATACTTTTTACTCCTCTGATAGTGGGAGTTATGTGTTGCCCTTAAAAAAAAGAGTGTTGCTGTTATACTAACTATTAAGGCATTGTTAAGTCTCTCAGGTCCATGCTGTTCAACAAACTGATGGCTTTTGTATGACAACAGATAGACACTATTCAAATGAAACCCATACAGGTCCATTATTACAGGCTGGAAGTAGGGGATTGTAAAACCTCTGTCATCAAGACTAACAAGGTATATCCCCTAACCAGACAGTCAAAGATGGATAAGAGAACACTTTAAGACCCTTGCCCCTAAAAAGGGAGGCCTCACCATCCTAAGACAGGTTCTCAACCAATGGCTCTTGAGTATCCAAAGACAGGAAAGGGAAGCTGGGGTCCTTTGTTCCAACCTAAGACATGCACGGTTTCTGTAAGTTTTCCCAGCCTTCCCTTTTGAAAAAAAATTAAAAAGGGGTCCTGAGGGGAGCTGACAGAAGGCGGCTATCATCCTTGCATACATCTTGAACCATATACCCTGACAAGGGACTTGATTGCAATAGCCTACAACAGCTGAGCACACTCTGATAACATCTTGCTTTAGATACCCATGATCTTCCCTTGGGTGTGTGAGACTTAAAGGTGTGATTTAAAGCTGAGACATAGAGATCAGATTTAGAGATAAGATCTATAAAACCTAAGGGCGTGACTTAAGGGTGTGACTTAGAAGTGAGACATATACAGACAAAAGAGTTCAGTACAACTTCAAGTTAGTTATTAGGCACTTGGAAGATCATTAGACATTAGGCACTTAGCACTTGGAAGAACTTGGAACTTGGAGGCACTAGGGACTAGGAACTCAAGACTTGGGACTTGGACTAGGAAGAGAGACTGAAGAATAAACGGGATTGAATCACACTCCGTCTGGTCTCCATTTTTCATGTCCATCCTCACTCTCTCTCTTGCTGAACCCTGACCTGTGGACTGGAACAGCTTGGGGCAGTGTGGGCTCTAACAATTTAGCCCCCAAGACTTTTGGCAGTTCAGGTTTCAACATTCAGAGTGGCCTGTAACATTTTGGCCCCCAAGCGTGGGGCAGTTCGGGATGCAACAGAAATAAGAAACTAACATGCAGAGAAAAAAAATATGGGTATGTAAATTTAATTTTATCAAATAAGCCAAAACAATACAATGGGAAAAAATTATATTCAACAAATGGTGCTGTTCTAGTTGGATTTCTACATGTAGAAGAAGAATACAAATAGTTCCAGTTTTATAGACCTTACTTGCCCCAAACTCAAGTCCAAGGGAATAAAAAGCCTCAATATAAAACCAAATACACTAAATCTAATAGTAGAAAAACTGGGGAATAGTCTTGAATGAATTCTGGGAGACAACATTTTGAACAGAAAACCAATAACACAGGCAGTCAGTTAAACAATTAATAAATGGGACCTCCTGAAACTGAAAAGCTTCTGTAAGGTAAAGGACACTGTCAGGAGCCATAATGGAACAAGCTAATAATTGGCATATGATCATCCTGAAATGCTTGCCTCTGATTATTATATAATCTGCGATTATTATACAATCTCTGATTATTATATAATCTGTGCCCCATTAGCAAGGCTGTGGTGGACATGATTTTAGGAAAAATTCCTGCTATTAATATGCTTTTTCCATTATTATTATAATTAGACATTTGCTACTATCACTAAGCAATAGCACACCCCTTTGTAGCAGATCTCTGCAGACCCACAAAGATGTACTGTCTTGTAATGATACTATATAGACAAATAGATGACTTCTTAAGTCTTAATGATGATCCTATAAGAATTCCTAAAATTATATCAATGATTATTAAGCTCTTTTATATCGGGACTGCTTTTAAGTCCCTCAGACATAGTTGAAACTGCAATGAGAACTCTGCTAGTCTCCTGAGTGTTATCAGTTAATTGCCCCTCGACCTTCTCCTGCTTAGAGCACATTCCAAGAGGTCATAAAACCATTAACCCAGGTCACTAGAGGTTATCCACAATTTATTATAGGTACCAGGACAGAAGAAAAAATATTGCCTGGGTTTATCTATACAAAACTTCACTAATTTCTTAAGTTAGGGTTTCAAATTTTCTGCGAGCCTGTGGAACTAGACAGGTGATAAATGTCTAGCTAGATAATTACTCCTAATGGGTATTTGTGTAAACATTCTGTGTTGTAAACTTCTATTTCAATTTATGATCCGATTTTTGGTGTAAACTTGTGATGAACTTTGTAACATGTGATCATGTACTCTGAATGGTGTATAAATACTGAAGACAAAGACAAGTAAGGGAGTTAGAATGGAATGAGCTAGAATAGAGTTATTTAGAATAGAATAATCATTTAGTTAGAATAGAGTTAGTCAGTTAGGAGCCCTTCACCCTTTCTATTTCCCCCTGTATAGAGTTTTTCTCCCTTAGAATCTTTACTTTTTTAGAATCTTTTCTTCTTCCCCACTCAGGACCTTTCCATGTTTCCCCTCAGATAGCTTTCATAGGATACTTTTTACACTTAACAAACTTTATAGCAACTTTTCTAAGTGTCTTTTCTTCCTGTGACCCAGCCGTAAGTTAGAGCCCAGCAGTTCCTGCTGAGATAGAACAAAGGCCACGTTGCCTAATCCTCTGCAGTTAGACTACAGGTGTTAATCACCCTAGCCTGCAGTCTCTTACCCTCAGAAGTTTTTAGGATAGCACAAAACTATTTACTTAACCCCTTGCTGGTCTTAAGGCTGGGATACTAGTGCCAGTCTCAGGCCACAGAATCCCTGACTGCAGATCAGCACACAGCAGCAGCATAGGGGCTACCTCGAGAAGAACCAGATGGTGGGAGGAGAAGAAAGAAGAAGAAGCTGCATCTCTCTCCCCCTCGCCACCTCAAGTGGAGTGGCCCTCGGCAGGACACCATCAATAAAACAATACAGTAGCATATACATTGGGAAAAGATCTTTACCAACCCTGCATCTGACAGAGAACTACTATTCAAAGGATAAGCATACCAATTAACTCAGAAAACAATTTGCCTAAAATGTGTCCTGCCTGCAAGAAGTGCAGGAACAAAGATGAAGCAGAGAATGAGGAAATGGTCAACCAATGACCCAACTAACTTGAGACCTATCCCATCCATGGGCAAGAACTATTCCCTGCCACTATTAATGATATTCTTTTATGCTTTAAGACAGTAGCCTAGCATGACTGTTACCTGAGAGGTTCTACCAGCAGCTGACTGAAAAAGATGGAGAGATCCACAGCCAAACATTTGATAGATACTGTTCCCCTGTCTGAGCTGCCTTGACTGGAGATCATGTGCGAGCCCTGAAGTGACTTGATGCACCAGGGTGGGTTCTTACCTGGGGTGTGGGGGAGGTACCCCTTGTTTACAGATGGAAAGCAGAGGAGAGCTGGGAGGGGAGAGGCTGTCTGAAATAGAACTAGAAGGATAGGAAATGGCTCTGTCCAGAATAAAAAGTGAATAAATAAATTAATTAAGTAATAGAAAATGAGAAATTTTGCTGATTTACTAAATTACTGGTTGTAGAATTAGTAATAATCATGATGTCACAAGCATTATTTACTATGTTTTTAATGTTTTATAAAATTATAATTATTTCAAAATTGAAAGTTAAACTTATTATAAAGAGATATAGAGAAAGTCTAGTTATATAAAAGGGGGAGACTAAAAAGATCCTGTCTCAAAAGAAAATAATAAAGATTTTTCATTATGCAAATACTGTAAGCACCCAAAAGATGATTTAACATTTTCAATCCATTAATTTTAATGATGAAAAAACTATAATATCATGTTGGATATCTTATAAGACCTTAATAGTACATGATTAATAAGTCCTATATTTAGAAAAACAAATAACTCAAATAGTGTCCTCAATTTCCAAAATTAGCCAGTTCTCACAAAATAGGTAAATATTCTGTTTATCCTTCAATTTTTATAGATGTATAAAACCATATATATGTGACATGAAAACAGAACTGACAGAAAGAGAAGAGATGAAACTAGTGGGAGATGGAAAGGAAGGGCTCCAAGTGAAGGGAGATGGAACCAGGGATCAACAAGCTGAAGAACATGGTGTCACTGAAAAAACCATATGAAACACAATACAATATGCAATAAATCTACACCAATAAAACATTTTAGAAACCCAGAGTTAAGAAAGACAAATTTTTATTGCAATTCTAAATTTTTATTTTTCTTTTAAAAATGCTATGCTACATAATTTGGTTGATTACTTATCCAGGAAGTGACTATAGATAAGTCAGAATAATCTCTGTCAATTCTGTCAGTTTTGGACCTCTTTGTGCCAGTGTCCTAAAACCTGAACTGGTATATCTTTAGGGTTAAATCTCCATACTCAAAAGGTGATGATGCTCCATTGTTTGAACCTTAGGAAACTTTGAGACATGATTCTGCCCTCTTACATTGGAGGCATTTTGGTCTGGGCTTTAATCACTTATAGCCCTAGCTCTTTTAAGTGATTGTGATCTGTCAGTTTTGAGTAGCTTTAAGTACAATAGCAGACAACACTGAGTGTTAGCAGGCCATACCTGACAGTGCTACTGCTTTCCAAAGGACTCTATGCTAGGACCTTTGTCCTACCATGAAAAGTGTAACGGTGCTTTGTGGAGAATGAGAGCTAGCACGTGGGCATGGCCATGGATCTCTGTTGGGTGGTGTTGGTCCCCACACATCTGTCATGGCTCAGAATGGCAGAAGTATATGGGAGATTTTGACTGGTTCTCTTCCACACAGCACCAGGCAAGTGCTAGGCTGTGAGAAGCTACAGAGGCACGGGGGGGGGGGGGGGGGGGAGAACAAAGTCTGAAGTTCTGTGAGGCAGGGGGGCAGGGGCTCTTAAGTTGGGGATCCCCAGGCCAGGAGGCGGCCAGAGATCAACTGGTCTCAAGCCCTTGGGCTCTCAGATGCCACTGAGAGACTGCGGAAGGACCAAAACTGTGGGCGTGCATGACTGGCCCATAGCCGAGAGAAATGAGGGAGAGGGAGGGAGAGGGAAGCCTTGACCACACCATGGGAAAAAGGGATTCTTTGTTTACTTGATTGGCTGAAAATCGGCTGCTTGGCTAGCTTGCTTGAAGTGGCTGGCCTTCGAGGCAGAACACAGAGAGGTCCTCAGGGAAGCACGGCAGCTGCAGCTACACAATTCCCTTGGGCCCCCAAAAGACATGAGAGAGTCCATGGAGCCAAAGAACCTTATTTTCATGATGGGTGGTAGTTGAATCTGGATGTACTCCCCATTAGGTCAGGGCAGACCTGACTTAAACGGGGTGGGGGGGGGTGTCTGGGACTTTGGGAAGCCCTCTGGCCTTTAGGTATCTCATTAATATGAAAATTTCTCTAGGGCATGGGTCCTGTAGTCACACCCTCTACCTGTGGAGAGACTAGTAGGGGTGTTGCCCTTGTGACTGAACAGCACAGATCAAATGGAGGTCTTAGACTGCATGTCAGGAGTCTGGAATCCAGGGGTGTGGCAAGATAAGTGCCATCCTTCTCAGGCAATTGACACCTGTTGGGTCTTCAGCTATCTCAAAGCCAGTGCTCTACTGGAAACCAAATCATCCTTTTATGGTCCCACAGTGATTGGATGTAGGTGTTGTGATGCCTATCACCTTTAGGGCTTGAGAAATCCTAGAAATAGGACCCATTGTTTCTTTTCAGCATTTCACAGTTCTCTCTTTAATTTTTCTCTCCCTCTTCTTTTTATTTCCATCTATACTGGCAAAGCAAAGCTTTTTAATATGAGTGAAGTATTACACACAGCAAAACACAAAGAAAGACCCTTTGCAAAGTAGATGAGAACCTCTGAAAGCCACCGAAGCTTTGTGTTTTCTTGAAGAATGGAAGCTTTGAGAGTCTTTGAGAGGGTCTTCTTCAACCAATTTAGGGTTGGTTAGTTTGAACAAAGGTGATGAGAGTGATAGGTTGTCAACTTTGATGTAAACTTATCCTGGTGACCATGAAGATATACAGTCAATTTACAGGCCAACCAGTCCGTCTTTTGAGCTGCAAAGATGTTTGCTCAGGTTAGGATGGTGAAAAAGAAGCTATTCACCTTTGATATTAACTTTTTTTTTATCTAGTCATGGGCCCCCTCCCTATCTGTCTACCTATCAGTGAGTCTGTCTAACTCCACGTCCTTCATTGCCTTCTCTCAGAAAGCACCTTTATTGCTATAAGTGTTTGAAAATCAGACAACTCTAACTGCTTCTAAAGAGGCAAGGGTGTAAAAATAAAAGCATCTAGAGTGCCTCAGTGGAGAGTCAGTGTAAGGGGCTACAATGAAAGGTAACAGATAGCAAAGATCCACAACATCTGATGGTCTCTTGATGACACAGGTCATTCTTGGAGCATGCTTCATGAGCAAAGAAGCATCTGTAACATAAAATCAGTGAGGCTGTTAGGATTACTATAATGTCTACTCAGATTATAGTTAGAAAAATAGTTGGAGCAGTTTTACTTTTATGATATGAAGAAGAAAAGTAAAGTCATTCAAAGTGTCCTTAACAGCCTTGATGTAATTAATAACAAGAATTCATTTTGTCATTATAAGATACACAGAATTAGGAAAGCAATGAGATTGGCTCAAGGCACTATTAATGTCCAGTGTTAAGTTCAGAAGTACGCTATTCAGGCTCTTCTATTACAAATTCATGGAGAGCATTAAGAGACAACTTTTATTAGGAAAATTGATATATGTCATGATTAACGTAAGTCTTGATTACTAAGGTGAAGTAATTGTTCAGCTGTCTGGACTTTATACCAGAACTTTTTAGAAGGCTAAACACAGAAATGATCCTCTCTCTCTCTCTCTCTCTCTCTCTCTCTCTCTCTTGTTCCCTCTGTCTCTCTTTCTCTCTCCTGCCTTCTTCCCTCTCTCTGTCTCTCTTTCTCTCTCCTTCCCCCCTTTTCCCTCTCTCTTTCTCCCTCTCTCTCCCCCCCTCTCTCACTCTGTGTATGTGCGTGTAGATTGACTTAAAGATGTTTGATAGATATTTTTGAGCAATCAAAGTATCATCATGCAGTCAGCTGTTTGTTATATTAGACTCTTACATAAAGATTAAATGCATAGGAAACTTGTAATAACAATATTAAAAGTAGTTATCATATTGGCACTTCCTTTCCAGCAATAGATAAATATGACCATGTGGCAGGCATAATTTCTAGTGGGAGTACATACAATGGGCCAAATTTGTTAGCTAAATCCAGATAATTATTTTATTTATTTAATGCAACCAGATCTCAGCATCTAATTGACAATCTATCAGAGAAATATAAACCCAGCAGTTCATCTTAAATAAGATAGTCTATCAATGTACATTTGAGATGATTTGGATATTCAGAAATTATTCTGATACTTTGAATTTGAAAATATTATCTGGCAATTGGTATGCAGAAGGACATATTACATTGTGTAAATCAATTTTTTAGGGAATATTTTATAGATATTATATATTTTTCTCTTTTTAAAATATTTAGTTATGGCATTTAAGAGAATAGGTCTGTTTTTCTCAGTTGTTGGTAAATATTGCAATATTGAGTTGAGTCAAAGTTTTGTTCTATACCTGGGCAGCACTTTATTAGTAGTATTTACTTAAGAAAAGGTCATAACTGAGAATATTTGTCTAAATAAAGTCTAACATAGTTAAGAATATTGTCTGAGGTGTATACATCCTTGAACTGTTAAAAGATCATAGTGATCATGTTAATCTTACCCATAATCTCCGACTGGAAATCTGAGATGATATAGGTAACCAAAATTAGACACTTTCTTTTACTTTCAAGGGCGTTTGAAGATCTTGTTCTCTATATTCACTTGGGATTTGGATAAATCCCTGAATCTTCTGGTTGTTCTTTTACAAGACATTTTATGTGATGTCAAGCCAAATGCCTCATGGGACAATTACTTCACTTGAAAATGTAGAAGAAATATATCTTCTGTGATGATCTTCTTTTCTTTTCTTTTCTTTTCTTTTCTTTTCTTCCTTTTTCCTTTCTCTTCTTTTCTTTTCCTTTCTCTTCTCTTATTTTCTTTTTTCCTTCCTCCGTCCATCCCCATTCCCTTCTTCCTCTTCTTCTCACCCCCTCTCTCTTTCTTCTGTAGATTGGATGGTGTTTAGAATGTACCCAGTGTTGTCTTCATGAGAGTTGCTGTACAATCCCTTGGGACTCATTTTTCCTTGAAGAACAGAAGTGAACAGTCTCCCTTTTAATGCCCTTAACCATATATGTATCAGCCTCTATTTATGGATATTGGACCACAAAATCAACTTAAATTGTTTGGGCAAGTCAATGTAAGTTTATAATGAGAATAGGTAATTTAAGTATAAGCAATTATTGTGAGATTTTATAAAAGTCTTCCTCATTTTTAATGCAGCCTCTGTTTATTGAAATTTCTGGACTTGTTGCTTTGTGAAACTATTTACCAGCCTTCTCAGTACTATTGTTTCTGTAACCAGTATAAAAGTATCTTTTATTCACCAAATGTAAATATTTTGGGGATTTACTGCTGAATAATCTCACCCTTTCTAGCTCTTTCTGAATTCTGGTTGACTGGTTTAACTTAGCTGTTCTGGCCCAAACTACTCTCCAAGCTGACTGATTAAAACTGGCTCCTCTTGACTTCTGACTGAATTGCTCTGCTTGGCCTCAAACTAACTGTGACAATTTGTTTTAAGCTTCTATTTCTTTCTCACTATCTGACTCATTCTATCTTCACCTGCAACCTATCTATATAAAGCTTTCCCAGTATAACACTCCTTCATTCCTGATTTTGTAAGTTACCTTCCTTTCCTGTTCTTTTGCGAGTTTAGTGTACACTATCTCTAACTCATTTTGTCAGATCTTTTTCTTATTTATCACTTTGTCTGTCCCTCAATTATATGTTATTTTCAAGTATGGTTACTTCCTTTTACAAACTAACTTTACCTTTATTTTTTAGGATTAAAGGTGTACACTAAAAGAATCTCAGATCCCAGCCAGAGGGATTAAATGTATATCATTCCAGTCAGATCACACAGATCTGGAAGGTCCTTGGATGTGATCCCTTGCCAGAGCTGCCATGTTGCTAGAATATAATTTCACTACACACTATTGCAATAGCACAAGAATTAATTGCTGTCACCTCAAGTAACACTGCATTGGTTTCCAGTTTTCTTCCACCATTCTGCTTCTAATTCTTATTTTTATGTTAAGAGCTCAGCCTGCTCAAGTAATAATAAAGATTAAATCTATGTAAATAAAACTCTATATCTGCAGTGATTGATGTTTGTAATCTAAGCATTTGAATGTTGAGGCAATGACATTGCTACTAGCAGAGAAGGCTTGTTATGAATGAGAAGATTATCCCAACAGATTGATTATATAACAAAGAATGGGGTATAGTAAAGGATATCTAGAATAGTTATAAAAATATTTTCATTCAAATTAAAAATTTTGTTTTTGCCAGTCATGGCACAATGTTTAACATAAATGAAGAACAACAATTGAACCCACATATTCTCTTATAAAATGAATATTTACCCCATTTTTTATTTGTATGTTCCACTAAAATAAATGCTCACCTTTTGACCTGAGCAGAAATGACAAAAGAAACATTTATTCATTTAATGATGACAAAAATATTGAGCACAGGCTATTTGAAACAGTCTTATCTAGGACATTGTAGCAAACAATGTAGTTGTCATGCAGATTTCTCAGAATGAAGATTATACAAAATGCCTGACACCAGCAGGAAATCAGACTCTTTGGATAACAGTCCTTTTTCTCAAGACAGCCAGGGACACAGAGAATCTAACTACTGCTGACTAAGAAGTTCATTATCGCTTAATCCTCACCCCATATATTAGCACATGTGAAGGAAAATTAAGCATTGAAAGAAATTCTTACTGTAACCATTGTTATTAGTAGCATTTATCTGTATTCAATAGTCATCATACAAACTTTAATTGCTGTTACAGGGCCCCAGAGAATGTTGGTTTCTCCAATATGTCTCACACATGTTTTAAGAACAGAATTATAAGTGTTTTCCAAAGCAAGTCCAAAAATGGTAGCATTAGTTATTCTGTCCTAAACAGAGTTTCTTTGACCAGGTTAGCAGAAGGACTGTTATTTGGTAAATGGGAGCCTAAATTCAGCATTCCTCAGGAATCTCATAAGTCTGGTTTCTGTTTACTTGGAAAACTACTATCTCCATTATCTATCCCAATAGTCAACTACTTCAGCCAAGGACATGTGGTTCCTGATTAATCCTCAAATCCTGCATCCTCAAAGCTCCCCAACTTGCTGATGATCATATGAAACTTGCTTGCCTTTTCAGAAAATTTCTCTTCTTTATTCTCTAGAGCAGATTGGCAGTTTGTTCCTCTAACAATCCTTTCAGTAGTTGCATTTTTTGTGTTTTACATGTGGCACCAAAATTCAGAAGAGACACTTGGGCTCCCAGTAAACTCTGTTCCTCCTAATTTATCTGAAATGAGGATTTAACTCTCACAGGGACAGATCATTTGTTTACATAGGCTTCTATCATCTATATTTGACTCCAAAAACCAGGGTTCATCTGTTCAACTAGTTCTCTCCTCTAGATGTTCTACCTGTTAATCTTTCCTTGTATAGTGTGCTCTTGGAGCTGTCTACTCTGTCTGTTTCATTCACTACACATGCTTGAGTCACTGTCTCAACAAAGTTATACAAGCACACCAGACAGCCTCCCTGTGCCTTTATGGACACCCCATTCATTGTGTGCATTGAGATGATTGTCTGTGACCTTGGAGACCATTTTGAGAAGTCTCATCCCTTAGGGATGTGGTTGAACTGAGACTCTGCCTTATAACACTTATACCTTGCAATAATTCTTCCCTGTGTCTCCATTATTATGCTGTTGGAATCCTCCTCTTTACTGTAGGGAATACCTGAACATGGAAGAAGAAATGTTTCTTAAGTCTCTTTTACATTGTTTTTGGTCTGCTACTGGGGATCCTTTATAGCCATCCTTTCTCTAATAATATGATTTTTTTCTCCCTTGACCCAAATAAACATCACTCTCAGAATTGAACTCTCTGACTTTCTTTGCCTATCTCCTTAAATCTCTTTCCATCTGTGGAATTAAATACCATTAAGGCTTGCTGCATTATTATTTCTATATCTTTTTTTTTTTTTTTTTTTTTTTTTTTTTTTACTGCAACACAACTTTAATTCAATACAGCATTAACAATCAGTAAAAATGGCTAAAAACTGGCAAATTCTACTTTAAAGTTTCATGGATATGACGTTTGCCACTACACAAACACACAATGCAAAATTAACCTTAGCCTTAAAGCGTCTTTGCTTTTTATTCTTGTTCTTAGTTCTGATCACCTGATTCAATATCATAGAGCTTCAAATGTTTTTGTTTTATTTTTGTTATGTATAATGTAAATATAATGTTTACTTGCCAGAAGTAATTGTCATCTTGGAGGCTTAACTCTTTAACAAATTTCACCCTTTCTGGTTGTTTCTGGACTCTGGCTGGCTAGTTAAATTTAGCTGTTCTAGCCCAAATGCCTCCAAACTAACTGATTCAATCTGGCTTCACCCAGCTTATGATTGAATTGCTCTGCTTGGCTTCAAACTAACTTTGGCAGTTTGTTCTAATCTGTCTCTTCTTATGCTCTGACTTCAATTGCTTCTGCTTACCTGTACTGACCTCATGAATCCATGAGTGAACTCAACTCCATTGCACTGCACTCACTGCACTGACTCCCAACCAACTGACTCTTTGTGCAATGCTCTTAAATAGTTTCTCTTTTCTGTACTGTTCTCATGAAACTTGGACATATCTAATTTCTGACTAATTCTGTCAAAACTTTCTGTGATTCGTCACTTTGTGTGCCCCTCAATTCGACACTACTTTCAAGTATAGCTGCTTTCTTCTATATACCAACTTTACCTTGGAAGTGCATACTGAAGACACATTTGTATACCTGTTAGAGGGATTAAAGGTATGTGGTGTATCTGCATTTCTACTGGATCACACAAAACTAAAAGGTCTTTGGATGTGATTCCTTGCCAGAGATGCAATATTTCTGGATTAAAATTTCCATACAATACACTATTGAACTGCCACTGTTGTTTTACTCCACTAAAATGTTAGCTCTGGAGATGGAACTGAACCTTCCCACTTTAGACTCAAGCATGTTTTTCTTTTTTTATTGAATATTTTATTTATTTACAATTCAGATGCCATCCTCTTTCCCCATTTTCTCTCCCTAGAAAACCTCTATCCCATTTTCCCTCCTCAGTTTTGCTTTCACACCATTTTAATTAAGATGTAAGTATTAAGGTCAGTTCTAGGTTGAGGAACTAGCAACACAATAAATGCAAATAGTCAAGGAACAAGCAAGACAATAAACAAAATTTCATGAGCATGTTTTTCTAAAGTATCCTCGAAAGTCTTTTTTGTTGGTCAGGCTAATTCCCAGGCTCTGTGACAAAAAGGAGAACAACAGGGAAGTCCAAAAAGATACTTGGCACTTGAGAACATGTAGAAGGTAAACTATTTCCAATAGATGTTTCTGCTGCTTATCTCATGCTATTTAAACTTTTTAATCAAGAAAAATGTGAGTATAAATTTAAACTGACTAAATGTAGTCAGATGATTAGCCTTTTGAATAACACTCTGTTTTCTTGATTTGGCATACTAACGTGTTTCCCTACTAAAGGTCATGGATGTCTTGAAAGATTTTATTTAACACTCATGCTTCCAAAAAAAGACATCTTCTTGGTGTGGTAGATGCTTTCTGAGAATGGGTAGAAACTTTCTCTAATATGAATGAGAATTCAGAAGTACTCTTTTCTCAGATCATAGATGATATCTGCCCATATGTGAACTCAGTAGATTAATAAAATAATGGCTCAATATCCATCTCCAAATTTACTTACTCTCAAGGGCCTGAAGCGTACAATGCAAATTTTACTTTCTTGCTGCCGTCAGAATGGGTAGAAAATTTCTCTAATATGAATGAGTATTCAAAATTACTCTTTTCTCAGATCATAAATGATATCTGACTATATTTTAACTCAGTAGATCAATAACATAATGGTTCAATATTCATCTCCAAATTCACTTAGTCTCAGGGGCTTGAAGGGTATGATGGAAATTTCACTTCTCTTCTGCCTTCAGTTTTGGGAACATGTGGAAAGAGATGATGGACTTACTACAACTGTCTTCTGAACTTTGTCTTCCTTGGATTTAACTCCTACCTCTAGTCCTAACTAACACTGTGGGCAAGCTCAATACTACTGTACTTCCAACCCTTCCTATTATTTCAAATTTGAAAATATTTCCTATTTATTTCCCAAAGTGATCTTATGTATCTAAGGGTAATTATCCAATCTCTAGCAAATCACATATGTGCAATGATAAAATGTGGGTTCTTCCAGTCTTTATTGGGATTACTTGGTGGCCTCAATGGCTGCTAATAGTTTGTTCACAGACAGGTTGGGTCATACGTTGCATCTATCACAAGAGATTTCCACCCAGCTAGTAGAATAGATATCATCTACAAGTCAACCTCAGATCTACAACTCCTTCAAAACCATCTCACTTCCCTAACCTCTGTGATCTGACACTGGTTCCTCATCTTACTGATCACTGAAAGGAAAGTACTTGCCTCTTCCTCCATGACAAGTCTGGCTTACAGGAAATACATTATAAGCTATGGCTTCTAGGAGTCAACTTCAATGTGGGATTCTACCAAAGATACACTCTTATACTGATGATTGTTCATGTTTCTTCAAGTTTTTTTTTTTTTTTTTTTTTTTTTTTTGGAGAGACTCAGTGAAATAACCTGGCATCCAGCAAAACAGATGCTTTGGGTGAAAATTTCCCAGGTCTCTTACCATTGCCTGCCATTACTGAGTCCCTGTGTTGGACCAGCATCTCAGATATCCCCTTTATTAAGTACCCACTAAAGCAGAAGTAGCCCAAGGACTATCACCATGCTTTATGTCAACAAAAGACTGGCATGATAGGTCTAAAACAGACCCCTAAAATGGCAGTGCTAGTAACAATGTCCTAGACAGAAAGACCATTTGACCAAGTAAACAAAAAGTTGTTATTGGGTAAACAGTAGACTAAATTCAATATTACTGTGAGAATCTTGTAAGGCTGTGTTTGTTTACATGAAAAACTACTACTTCCCTTACCAGCACTAAAGAGCATTTACCTGGGACAACAGTATCTAGTTCCTAGTCAGCCCTAACAGCCTGTACCAGCTCAAAGAACTCCATTTTGCTTACTATGCTATAAACCATTTCCTTTCCTGTAGAGCTGTTCTCCTGTATTCTAGAAGGCATAACAAAAGTGAGTTCTCCAATAAATTTTCTGTCTACCCACACAGTAGTTCAATTTAGGGCCTTTATTTCACTGTTATTTACAAAAGCATTGCACCCATATGCAGCTATATGTTAATAAAATAAAAATAGACCCACTTCAGTTGTCTCTGTAAGAGAGACTTATTTATTGTTCTATATCATCAAATCAAAATGTAAGAAACATACTTTTTAATAGAGCCTGTTCGATGTAGCTACTGTTTAGCATTTTTAACAATTTGAATATTTTTTTACCCCCTCAAAAATTTAGAAAAGTTTTTCTATATTTATGTAGTTTATTTAAAACAGTGAAGTTGAAGGAAAATGTTTTCATTTATATTTTAATTTGTAGAGTAACATTATTAATAAAATATTTATATATCTGCATGTTCATATCGAGATTTAGAATGCTAGATATCCTTCATATTAATTCTTAAAAAAATGAAGTATACAAATGTTGGTGTATACTTAGCTACTCAGTGCCTAGGTGCAAATTGCATATACATATGGTAGAAGATCCTACTATGAACCTGTAATAAAAATATTTTTTTACATCATAATATTTGGACAAGTCTCCAGAAAGAGAATTCAACTACTGCATGATTCTTAAATATGATCGATTTATCATATTCTTACCCTGAAGGAGGGTTATGAAACCTGATTTCTCAATAGGGACAAATGATTTACCTTAAGTGATTTTAAGTACATCTTTGTAGCAAAGATACCACAATGATAAAACTTAGAAAAGACAACTTCATGAAAAAATGTGAGGGTTATGAATTTGTTGCATATATAAGAATTTTCTTAACTTTCTTTAAGCTAATTTCTGGCCATAGTTTGAGAAATATTAAAAAAAAAAAAAAAACCACAGTATTTTTCAGCAAATGTTGCTGGTTCAACTGGAGGTCAGCACATATAAGGATGCAAATCAGTCCATTCTTATCTCCCTGTACAAAGCTCAAGTCCAAGTGGATAAAAGACCTTCACATAAAACAAAGCACACTAAAACTAATAGAAGAGAAGGTGGGGGGAAACCCTCGAATACTTAGGCACAGGGGAAAAGTTCCTGAACAAAACACCAATGGCTTATGCTCTAAGATCAAGAATTGACAAATGGGACCTCATAAAATTGCAAAGCTTCTGTAAGGCAAAGAACATTGTCAATAAGACAAAACAGCAACCAACAGATTGAAAAAAGATCATTACCAATCCTACATCCAATAGAGGGCTAATATTGAATATATACAAACAACTCAAGAACTTATACTCCAGACAACCAAATAATCCTATTAAAAAATGGGGTACAGAGCTAAACAAAGAATTCTCAACTGAGGAAACTCAAATGGCCGAGAAGCACCTTAAGAAATGTTCAACATCCTTAGTCATCAGGGAAATTCAAATCAAAACAACCCTGAGATATCACCTCACACCAGTCAGAGTGGCTAAGATAAAAAACTCAGGTGATAGTAGATGCTGGTGAGGATGTGGAGAAAGAGGAACACTCCTCCATTGTTAGTTGGATTACAAACTGGTACAATCACTCTAAAAATCAGTCTAGTGATTCCTCAGAAAATTGGACATAGTTTTACCTGAGGATCCAGCTATACCACTCCTGGTCATATACCCAGAAGATGCCCCAACATATAATAAGGACATATGCTCCACTCTGTTCATAGCAGCCTTATTTATAGTAAGCAGAAGCTGGAAAGAACACAGATGTCCTTCAACAGAGGAATGGATACAAAACATGTGGTATATTTACACAATGGAGTATTACTCAGCTATTAAAAATAATGAATTTGAGAAATTCTTAGGTAAATGGATGAAAGTAGAAAATATCATCCTGAGTGAGATAACCCAATCAAAAAGAACACACACGGTATTTGCTCACTCATAAGCAGATTTTAGCCCAAAAGCTTGGAACAGCCAAGACTCAACACACAGACCACATGAAAGTCATGAAGAAGGAAGACCAAGTGTGCATGCCTCGGTCCTACTTAGAAGGAGTAACAAAAATACTCAAGGGAGCAGATATGGAAACAAAGTGTGGGACAGAAACTGAAGGAGGAGCCAACTGGAGACCATTTCACCTTGATATCCATCCCAAGTACAATCACCAAAGATAGACACTGATGTGGATGGCAGGAAGTGCATGCTGACAAGAGCCTGATATAGCTGTCTCCTTAGAAGTTTGCCAAAGCCTGACACATTCAGAGGCAGATGCTCACAGCTAACCACTGATCTGATCAAGGGTTTCCCAATGGAGTAGTTAGAGAGAAGACTGAAGGAGCAGAAAGATTTTGTGATCCCATGAGGAGAGCAACACTACCAACCAACCACAGCTCCTCAGTGTCTAAACCACCAGCCTTAGAGCACATAGGGAGAGACCCATGACTCCATATGTACATGAAGGAGAGGATGCCCTTGTTGGGCATAGGTGGGAGAGGAGATTCTTGGTTCCATGAAGGATGAACGCCTAGTGGGGGAAAATTCGAGGGTGGGAAGGTGAGAATGGGGGGTATAGGTAGAGGCACATCCTTATAGAAGCATGAGGAGGGTGGATGGGATAGGAGGTTCCTGAGTGGTGGTGGGAAGGGGGTTAGGGGATAAAATCTGAAATGTAAATATAATATCCAATAAAATAAATTTAAAATAAACACAATTTTATTTTATTATTTTACGTGTTTGGAAGTTGTATGCCTATTACCTACAGAAGTCAAAGGAGGACATATGATCACTTGAAAGTGGAGTTTTAGACAGTTATATGCTTTCTTGTGAGTATAGATCCATCAATCAAGCTCCTTCCAGACTGTGCCACTTCATAATTTTTTAGATACTGGAAATATTGTGGTTTTGAAAACAGTATCTCACTTTGTAGCCCCAACAGTCCATGCACTTGCTGTGTAGACAGACCATGATGTACTTGAGAATTTAGGGATATATTCATTCTTCTGCTTCTCAAGTGCTGGGATTAAACACATACACCATCAGGCCTGGACTACCTTCTGAACATTTATAAACACTGATTTAGTTTTACATAACATTTTACTCTACTAATTCATAGTATTTTACATATTTATAAAAAATTTAAGAACTACAAGTATAACAAAATAAAATACATAAGAAATTTTCTTCTGACACTTGCTAAATTCAATTACTATGACTTGATTATACCTACTTATACCAATTTCCCTAAAAAATATAAGCAATATGTCATTTCAAATATTATGGATCTCAGCTTGTAAGGGTGTTTTTTCTATCTATAAAAGTAAGTAATTTAGGCCAGTCATTTACAAGTTATCTGTGTAGCATTTCCATGATTTTTACATTTAAATTTAATTTTTTAATAAGTTAGGCTAAATCCTTATAGTTGACAATAGACAATAGAATAAGTATTTAGCTAACTTAGCTTTTGGTTGATAACTTTGTTTTTTAGAAGACACTGCATATTTTGGTTTTCTGAAAATTCACTTTTGTTAGAGAATATTAGTCTCATATGGAGAATATACTAAGTTGAATGACGTTAGGCAGCTGAGGAAACCTGTAGAGTTATATTGAAATAAATTAAAACTATGCCAGAGTATTGAAATTTGGGAAGAAAATTGTAAGGGTTATAAAGAGAGTAAATGTGACTAGAGATCTACCTGAAGACCCAGCTATACCAGTCTTGGGCATATGCCTAAATGATGTCCCATCATGAGACAGGGACACATGCTCTATTATGTTTATAGCAGACTTATTTGTAATAGGCAGAAGCTGAAAACAACCCAGATATCCCACCATGGAAGAAAGGATACACAAAATGTGGTTCGTTTACACAATAATAATTATATAATAATAATAATAATAATAATAATAATAATAATAATAATATTTTATTCAGTTATTAATAATAAGAACATCATAAGTTTTTCAGGAAAATAGATAGAACTGGAAAATATCATCCTGACTCAGGTAACTCAAACCTAAAAGGACAGGCTTGATATGTACTCACTAATGAGTGGATATTAGCCAAAAATGTACAGAATACCCTGGATACAATCAATAGTACTCAAGAAGGTTATCAAGCTGAAAGGTCCAACAATTATTCAATCCTACTTGGGAGGGAGAAGAAAGCAATCATTTGGGGGTAGAAGGATTGAGGGACCTGAGTGGGAAGGAGAGGAGGGAGGGGAAAAGGGGAATGTGATGAGGTATTGGGGCTGGGTGTAGGAGTGTAGCCCTGAGTGCCAGCAGAATGAATAGAATTATGCAACCTCAGGAGTTGGGAGCTGGGGTGACCCTCTAAAATGTACCAGAGACCTGGGAGGTGATAGACTTTCAGGACACAAGGGGAGAGGCCTTAGATGAAATGCCAGGGAAGAGGGAACTTGCCGATTCCACCTCCAATAGAAAGACAAGGCCTAAGTTGAGAGATGGGATTGCTATCTCACAGTAAAAAATTCTGACCCAGAATAGTTCCTGTCTAAAAGACTTTCAGGGACAAAAATACAAAGCACCTGAAGAAAAGGAGGTCCAGTGTCAGTCCCTACTTGGGATCTATCTCAAGGGGAGACTCCAAGACCTGACACTATTACTGATATTATGGTATCCTTACAGACAGCAACCTAGCATGGCTGCCCTCTGAGAGGCCCAACAAGCAGCTGACCAAGACAGACACAGATACTTACACCCAATCAATGAATTGAAGTCAAGACACTTGTGATTGAATTAAGACTAGAAGAAGTTGTGGAGGAAGGTGACGCCATAGGAAGACCAACAGTCTCAATTAACCTGGACCCTTGAGATCACTCAGACAAATGAGTCTCCAACCAAGTAGCATACACTAGCTGGTCTGAGGCCCTACACATGAATATCAGAAGACTGTCTGGTCTGGCCTCAGTGATAGAAGATGCACCAAACACTCAAAAGTCTTGAGGCTCCAGGGAGTAGGGAGGCCTGGCAGGGTAGGTTCTGGTAGGGTGGAGGAGCTAAGGACATCCTCTTGGAAAAAAAGAAATAAGAATGAGATGAAGAACTGTTTGAGGGTAGACTGGGAAAAGGATAATGACTGAACTGTAAAAGAAGATTAAAGATAATTAAAAAAATTTCAAATAATAAATAGTACAAAAAAAACTTTAAGCAAACAACAAAAGCACAAAATCCTACTGAATGTGAGTGAAGTTATCATTTTTTTGTGAGAAATCATTTTTTAATGTTGATGTAAATCAAATATGGTAAAAGAAGAAGTTGTACATTCAGAAAAACAAGTGAACAATGAAACAAAACAAAGAATTAGCATAAAATATGAAGAAGGACATGATAAGACTAAGGAATGTAGACCTTATCACATAAGCAAATTAAAAGTTAAGCCTCAGTAAAAGTTGTAAACAAAAAACATGCAACATCTGAGAAACCTAGCAGGTACCACAGTCAAAATGGGAGTAGGAGAACCATAAGGTGTACTGTATAGACACAGAAGGAATCAGTTATTAGAACTGTGCTAGGTAAAAATGGAGAAATTGGTCTTAGAAATAACAAAAATGACACTAAGTACTTGAAAGTTTGATATTTAGTGATATGAAATATGATATGTGATGTAACATCTGAACTACACTAATAATAACACATTGGTAGTCAGTAACGATAGCTTTAGATGGCAGTTTATGTTTTATCATAGAAACTAGCAAGGCATATGTTTTTGAATTTGGCACTCTTGGTTGTTCGGGTAAACAGGAATCCAGTCAGCCTCTCATTAGCAGTACTTTGTTGGGAACTGACTCTTAGCAGAAAGCAGCTATCATCTTTGCAGCCATCTCGAGCCATACATCCCGACAAGAGACTTGTTTTCAACAACCTACAACAGCTGAACACACTCTGATAAACATCTTGTTTATCCCTCACGTCTTATTCTGCTGTTTAGTGCCCCCAGCTGCAAGGCACACAAGGTATCCACTTCTGCAAGGTACATGGCACATGAGCTATCCACTCCTGCAAGGCATGTGGCAAAGCATATAAATACCACAGATTTCCCTTCAATAGGGAGACTTGAGACTTGATCAGAACCTCTGTCTTGTCTTCATTCTTTGCATCTCTTCCCTTCCATCCCCACTCTCTCTCTTGCTAGACCCTGACCCGCTGACATGAGCAGCAGCTTGGGTCAGGACAGTGGTTCTAGGTTTTGTTTGTTTGTTTGTTGTTGTAGCATGGTTTTGTTCTGCATTGTCTTTCTTTAATTTACTTTTATTGAAAATATGTTTTTTCTCAATTATTATCCTAATTATGATTTTGGTTCACCATAAGTAAAACATATATATATGTATACATATAAATACATACGTGCATATGAATATATAGTAAAATAAAAATAAAAATAAAATATAAAGACAAATAAGAAAATTATGACATGGCATTATGAGACAAAAAACCCTCCACATCTGCCATTGAGTTTGTTTTATGTTGGCCATCTAGTATTGAGCATTAATCCTTCCAATAAGAGTGGATTGTTTCCCCCAATGGGACTCCCTAGGAAAAAAACAAATTTTAATTTACAAGTGGCTTTTAATTAGGAATAACTTCTGGGTTTTATCAATATAATTATGAACATCTGTTGAAAGCAGAATAAACTGTACACTCAAGTGAGGTATAAGCAGTAGCTGCGCTAGGTCATGTTTATATAGAAAAAGGTGTAGGGGAATTCGCTCCTTGAGTGGACAGATAAACCAAACTTCTGATATTGTATTCCAATCAGATTTAGTATTTTCTATTATAATACATTTTTTCTTGATTCAATAAAATTTACATTGGTTTTTGGAAAGGTCTATAGCAGACATAAAAGCACATGCCATAAAGAATTTGAGAAAAAAAAATACTCCCCAAGGTAAAAGAGAGGTCAAGGAAATAATGATAACAATATTAAGAAAGCTTGTCACAATGGCAACCTGGCAGTGAGTATGGAATATATTACATAATAGAAGCAGCTGAACAGTTCTGGATTAAGAAAATCTAATGCTACAAATGAAAGAAGAAAAATAGGGTTCTAACATAGTGCTCAGGCTGTATAATTCATCTTAGAATTTCCAATGTAGGAGGTAGAAAATGTTAGGGAAATATGATGGGAAAAACTGTAGATACATAAAAGAGCTCTCTTGTGTGGTCCCCAAAGGAGATAATAAAAAGCAAGTGCATTCCTGCCAAGAATAAGGAAACTGGGAAGATATATATCCAGATTCTTTAGCAGCTGCTAACACATGGCTTTTTGTGTAAGATTTATAATTCTTGACCAGGAAAATAGAATGCTAAAACCAAATCCAAACTTGTCCTCTATAATGCTGGGTTTAAAATGAGAATCATAGTAGATATTAGCAGGGTTGTATCACTTTTCATGTGCCTTTTCTCCCTATATTCATTACACCATAAAACAATGCAGTACATGCTGGGTACCCGTTCTGGAGTTTATTGTTTTGCAGACATATCCCCCAGTTTGGAGCTGTAAACAACTTTCATTGTGAGCAATTATAGTTTTTAAGCTGGCTTAAGTGGCATATTTCCTATAAGACTCCAAAATGTCTTTACACAGTCAAGACTCTGATTTGTGTTTGTTCCTGTCTGAAAAAAAACTGCAGTGATAGAGATGGAGGGGATCTTGTACAGGAAGGTCTACCAGTAGGCCCAAGGTGGGATCCAGCTCAAGTGGGGAGGGTTCTAAGGCCTGACACTGTTGTTGAGGTTGTGGAGCACTCAAAAAAATGGGACCTATCTGACCGCACTCTGGAAGACCCAGCAAGCAGCTAAAGGAGTTAGATGCAAATATTTGTACCCAAGCAATAGACAGAAGCTGCTGCCCCCCTGTGATTAGTTGGAAAGGGGCTGGAAGAAGCTGAGGAGGAGGACTACCCTGTAGGAGGACCAGAAGTATCAATCTACCTGGAACTCCAAGATCTTTCATACACTTGACCACCAACCAGGCAGCATACACCAGATGATATGAGACCCCAGCACATATACAGTAGAGGACTGCCTGGTCTGGGTTCAGTCAAAAGAAGATGCACATAACTCTCAGGAGACTGGAGGCCCTAGGAAGTTTAGAAGTCTGGTTGGGTACAGGGGTCGTTGATGGTGTGGAGAAGAGTGGGATGTGGAGCATTTGGAGGGTGGAACAGGAGGGGGAGATGAAATCTGGAGTGTAATAAATAAATTAATAAATAAGAATTTCTAAGTAGTCTGTTTCAACTCAACTCCAAAAAAGTAGTTCCATTTTGTTTCAAATTCAATCTGTGGCTTGCTCCTGTAGTTCCAATACTCAGCAAATTCTTTGTACATTTGTTTTTTGCTTCTTGTTTTTTTTTTTAAGAAAAAATTTTATTGGTCATTTTATTTATTTAATTTTCAAATGTTGTCCTGCTTCCCAGTCTTCCCTTTGCAAACTCCTATCCCATCCTCATCCCATTTGCTTCTAAAAAGGTGTCTCCCCACCCACACATCTACTCCAGCTTCACATCTCTAACACCTGTCTACACTGAGGCATGAAGCCTCCACAGGACCAAGGGTATCTCCTCCCACTAATGCCAGATAAGGCAATCCTCTGCTACATATGTGGCTGGAGTCATGAACCCATGCATGTATACTCTTTGGTTGGTGGTTTAGCCCCTGTAATCTCTGGGGGGTTCCAGTTGATATTGTTCTTCCTGTGGAGTTGCAACCTCCTTCAGTTCCTCAATTCTTCCTATAACCATTCCATTGGGGTTTCTAGGGCTCAGGCCAATGGTTGGCTGTCAGTATCAGCATCTGTCAGATGCTGGCAGAGTACCTCAGGGGATTTGTATGCTTTAAATAATGACTGAAATAAGAAAAATAAGCAGAAGTTAGAAAGGTATACATAAATGTACATACCTTTCACAGTCTATTTTGGTATACTCAGAAATTTATTTAATTCTCATTATTATTCTTTGTATTTCATTTCATTTGTAATGATTTTCCTTGACTTGTAATTTGTTTGGATTAAGAAATGTTGGAACAGTTATAAAAATAAAATCTTGAGTTTGACTGTGATACCATTTCCAAACATAATTACTTCATACTGTCTTTGATCTAATGAAGATCCAGCCACTACATCAAAATGTAAATAACCTATTTGGAGGTGAAGGACCTATATCAAGCAGGTCAGATTTAGGAGAAGTAGATGAGAAGGAGCTATATCTTCCTCTGGCATCTTCTGTTAGTCTTCTCTCCTACTTTCTGACTTCCATGATGTGTACTGCTCTGTAACTCCCATGCAAGTATAAATTGAAATCCCTACCAAAATAAATATTTTCTCTCTTCAGATGTTTCAAGCAGGCATTCTGTCACAGTAACATGAAAATAACAAGCACAACATGTCAAACTCTCCCTTCTTTGGGACATTTTTTGCTTCATTCAAAATGAAGGCATATTCTGCTAATTGCCCATTTTACCAGACAGAGTTTACCTTGAACTACTCTACATTTTCCACGATATTCCAAAATCTAAGGTTTTCCACTTTAGCTACCCATTTTTTTTTTAAAAAAGAATTCCTTTGTATTCTTTAAAATGTAACCAGGTGAGTCTTTCTTACCCTTCTCTTTGTTCACTCTAAATCAATGTTCAGTTCTAGCCTGGGTCCCACATCCAGGGATTAAATGGCTATCATTACTTCCAGCCCTCATCTAGGAAACACTGCTTACCACTAACATTTAGGTCTCTTGATTTTCATGTCCTAAATTCTTCACTCAGCCAGATCATACAAATTCTTTTTTTAGGGTCTTACACTTTCCTGAATGTACACACACCAACCAAAATATCTCCTGCCTCACTCCATGTTCTAATTAACTTGGGTACACCTCTTGGACATTGTCAGGGCCCCTTTGTCTACCTGACATCAATATGCATGAGACATATTGAGTCTTTAGGTCCAATTCAACCCACTTATTCTTCATTCTTTCTGACCTGACTTGTTTATATCAGACATAGAAATGCCAAAAAAAAAAAAGAAACAAAAAAATCAAGGCAGTATATCATATATCAAATACAATATACATATACAATAATATATATTATATAAATCATATGTACATATACATATATATATACATATATATGGCATATATTATATATCTACATATATGAACATTTGCCAAAGAAAATTATGTGAATTCTGTAATTTAGAATCTAAAAAACAAACATAAATTTAATCAAAGAATTTGATGAGTTTTCAGAAACATCTAAGTAAACTTAAATAGGTTAAATGATATAGCAATTCTCCCAAAACAAAACTAACATAAGGACAATGAAAAAGTTGAAGAGAATCCAGGATACAAAAACTAACTTCAGTGAAGGCAATAAAACACAGAAGAAAATACAAGCTCAAAAGCTATACTTCTAAGACTGCATTAAAGCAGAAGATAGAATATTAGGGCTCGAAGGTAAAGTATATGACCTAGACAAAATATACAATTCATATATGAAATTTAAAAAAATAGAAGAAAAGAAAATGTAGGAAAAGTGGAGTACCACAAGAAGATCAAAACTTTCAGTTACAGGAGTAGAAGGACAAAAATATTATATCAATGGCATAAACTAGATTTCTTTCAAGAGATCATTTAAAGAAAACTTCCATAAACTAAAACATAGTCACATATATATAGAGAGAAAATGTGCACGCACAAGCACACACACACACACACACACACACACACACACACACACACACACATTCAAAAGACCAGAAAATAAACTCTCCATGGTATATCATAGTTAAAAAATTAAAGCTACTGAATGAAGAAAGACTACTGAAAGTGAAAGGGTTAAAAATTTTAAAAAACTCCTTGCAGGCTGAGTGGAACCAAGAGTGCAGGTCAGCTTGTTCATGAGCTCTGTGTTTCTAGGACTTGGCTGACCACAAGATAGATAGTTGAGTACAAATAGGTCCTTGAGACTAGCCTATACAAAACGTTCTCCCTGACTGTTTTTTGAACTCTGTCACAAACTGAATAATGGGCTGGGACATTCCACAGGTACATTCCAATAACCCCCCCTTCACTCTCCCTGAGTTGTAGTTTCCCCCCTGGGTTGTGGTTTTTTTCCTTGTGGTTTGCCTTTAAATTCCCTCTGCCACCAAAGCCCGGGGTCAGACCCCACTGCCCCTGCATGGGTTAAGGGTCTTGACCTCATCATGCTGATCAAAATATACCTCTTGCTGATTGCATTGAGTTCGGTGTCTTGTGAGTTATTGGGTGGTTGCAAATTCCTGAGGTTTGGGTGAGGTCTTCCCTTCGTGGGGTCTTAGATTTTTGGTTCCCTGACCGGGAAGTTGTGACCATCCTAAGCTCTGAGAACCCACTTGGAAGTGTGATTTCTGTTTTTGTGGGTTTGGCCAATTCTGTTGTCTATATTGTCTCAGTAAAATATTTCTGTTTCTGTGGTTTCTGTGTTTTGGGCCAATGCCAAATATGTCTGTAATCGACTTCAAGAAGTTACTTTCAGTTTGGCAGTCACTTCTGTCTCAGGAAAAGGCAGCAAACCGTTTTGGTCTCAGGAGGAGACAAATGGGGTGATCGGCAGACATGCCGGTGGATCACTGGCTGCTGAGCCCTGAGAGATGTCCCAAGAGAACAGGGATTCCCAGGGATGCCTGGAAGATTCCCATCTGGGTGCCAGGGAGGTTGCAGAACCCCTCCCAGCTGGCACTTGTGATTGAGATGGGTTTTTTTCATCTCTGTGTATGTTTTGTCTGGGTTTTGTGTTACTTGTGACAATGGGACAGACTGTAATAACCCCTTCAAGTTTAACTCTGGACCACTGGACTGAAGTGAGAACCAGATCCCACAACTTGTCAGTTGAGATAAAGAAAGGACTGTTGAAGACTTTTTGTGCTTCCGAGTGGCCGACTCTTGATGTTGGCTGGCTGCAAGAAGGGACTTTTGACTTGACTATTATTTTTGAAGTTAAAGCTATTATTTTTCAGGAAGGACCAGGGTCACATCCTGATCAACAGCCATACATTGCTGTGTGGCAAAACCTGGTCCATGATCCACCACCATGGGTGAGGTCCTCCCTTCATGGGGGTCTCACAAAAGCTGTAATAAAATAAAATACAAATTGCATATAAAGGGAAACCCATCAAAACATAGTTGATTTCTCAACAAAAACACTGATAGAAAAGAGTTTGAAGGAATGTGTTCCAACTCCTAACATACTATGGTTGCCATCCTAGATTAACCTAACCTAATCAGAAAATTGTCTTCTATAGTGTAAAGAAAAAGAAAAGCTGAGTTTATATCCAACATATAAAAACTAAAGAAATAAAGGGAACAATATTTCAGTCTCAAGAGAGTAATGAATGCAGTCAAAAGAGTAGAAAGAACACATATAAATCTAGAATCTATAATTACTGAAACACAAAATGTCACTGAGAACATAAATAATAATACAGCAAATCAACAACACAATGACTTCAATCAACATACAGCTTTCAATAATAACTTTTAAAATTATGGTCCTCAATTATCCTTTTAAAACATAGAATCTGACTAAATGGTCATGAAACAAACCTATCTATTTGTTGGTTACTAAAAGCACATCATAGTTTTAATTATAGGTATTGCCTTAGAGTAAAAACAGTGGAGAAAATACTTTAATAAAATGGAACTATGAAGGAAGCAGTTGTTACTATCATAATATCTGACAACATCAAATTCAGACCAAAGCTAAACTGAAGAAATAAAGAACAGTTCATTTCATAAAAAAAGTTTACAAACTATGTTAAACATATATGAACCAAACTCTGATACAATGATTTCACAAAGTTTATACCTGAATTTAAAGTCAGGAACCAACAATAGTAGGTGATTTTAGTACTCCACTTTTTCCAATAGACAACTTATCTGGACAAAACCAAACCAAACAAACATATAAAAATAAAAATCTAAATCAACTCTCCCGGATCTGAGGCCTGACACAGACCCCTGCCCACTCTGCTCCTGGGGACACTGGATTCCTCCTGACCTATCCTAGAGTGTCCACTGAACCCAGAATGGCAGAGGAACAAAGGAACTCAGAGTGACAAACAACATATCCCAAGACATAATAGAGGAGCCACTGCACTCAGAGCAGTGGCCACATTAGCCTGAGACATCCTAGAGGAGATACTAAACCCAGAACAGTGGACATCTAACTGGACTGTTACCTAGGAGACACCATAGTTTGAGTCATCCTAGAGGTACCATTGTACTCAGAGCAGCTGGAGAAGATCACAGAGACATCTGGACCCTGAGGAGATCAGACACAAGCAAGATAACTGGAAAGAGAGGCCTCAGTCAGAGACAGCAAGTACAGGTAGCACTAGAGTTAAAAAATGGCAAAAGGCAAGCACAAGAATGTAAGCAACAGAATCCAAAGTTACATGGCAACATCAGAACCCAGTTCCCCCATTATAGCAAGCCCTGAACACCCCATTACACTGGAAAAGCAGGACTCAGAATTAAAATCACTTCTCATGATGATGATAGAGGACTTTAAGAAGGACATAAGTAACACTCTCAAAGAATTTAAGGAGAAGATAGGTAGACAGATAGAAGCCCTTAAAGAGGAAACACAAAAATCCTTTAATGAATTGCAAGAAAACACAATCAAACAGGTGAAGGAATTAAACAAAACCATCCAAGATCTAAAAATGGAAGTAGAAACAATAAAGAAATCACAAAGGGAGACTACCCTGGAGATAGAAAACCTAAAAAAAAAAAAAAAATCATGTGTCATAGACACAAGTATCACCTACAGAATACAAGATAGAAGAGAGAATCTCATGTGCAGAAGATAGCATGGAAAACATTGAAACAATTGTCAAAGAAGATGCAAAATGCAAAAAGCTACTAACTCAAAACATACAGGAAATTCAGGACACAATGAGAAGGCCAAACCTAAGGGTAATAGGTATAGATGAGGGGAAAGACTCCCAATTTAAAGGACCAGTAAATATCTTCAACAAAATTATAAAGGAAAACTTTCCCAACCTACAGAAAGAGATGTCCATAAATATACAAGAAGCTTATAGAACTCTAAGTACTTTAGACAAGAAAAGAAATACCTCCCACCACATAATAATCAAAACACCAAATGTACAAAACAAAGAAAAATTACTAAAAGCAGTAAGGGAAAAAGGCAAAGGAACATATAAAGGCAGACCTATAAGAATTACACCAGATTTCTCACCAGAGACTATAAAAGCCAGAAGATCCTGGACTGATATCATACAGGCCCTAAGAGAACACAAATGCCAGCCCAGACTACTATACCCAACAAAACTCTCAATCAATATTGATGGGCAAACCAAAATATTCCATGAAAAAATTAAAGTTACACAATATCTTATCACAAATCCAGCACTTCAAAGGATAATTGGTGGAAAACTCCAACACAAGGAGGGAAACTACAACCTAGAAAAAGCAAGAAAGTAATCTTCCAACAAGCTAAAAGAAGATCCCTACACAAACATAACTCCACCGCCAATAAGAAAAATAACAGGAAATAACATTCATTATTCTTTAATATCTCTTAATATCAATGGACTCAATTCTCCAATAAAACGACATAGACTATCAGATTGGATACATAAACACAACCCAGAATTTTGCTGCATAAAGGAAACGCACATCTGTGAAAAAAGACAAACAGTACCTCAGAGTAAAAGGATGGAAAACAATCTTACAAGCAAATGGTCCCAAGAAACAAGCTGCAGTAGCCATTCTAATATCAAATAAAATCAATTTTCAACCAATAGTAATCAAAAAGGATAAAGAAAGACACTTCATATTCATCAAAGAATAAATGTACCAAGAGGAACTCACAATTCTGAACATCTATTCCCCAAAAGCAAGGGCACCCACATACATAAAAGAAACTTTACTAAAGCTTAAAGTATACATTACACCTCGCACAATAATAGTGGAGATTTCAACACCACACTCTCAGCTATGGACAAATCATGGAAACAGAAACTAAACTGAGACACAATGAAACTAACAGAAGTTATGAACCAATTGGACTTAACTGATATCTATAGACCATTTCATCTTAAAACAAAAGAATATCCTTTTTTCTCAGCACCTTATGGTACCTTCTCCAAAATAGACCATATAATTGGTCACAAAACAGACCTCAACAGATACAAAAAGGTTGAAATAACCCCCTGTACCCTATCAGATCACCATGGATTTGGACTTGTCTTTGATATGATCAAAAACAATGGAAAGCCCACATACATGTGGAAACTGAACAATGCTCTACTCAATGATAACTTGGTCAAGGAAGAAATAAAGAAAGAAAATAAAGACTTTTTAGAATTTAATGAAAATGAGGACACATCATATCAAAACTTGTGTGACTCCATGAAACCAGTACTAAGAGGAAAACTCATAGCTTTAAGTACCCACAAAAAGAAACTGGAAAGAGCATACACTAACAGCTTGACAGCACACCTGAAAGCTTTAGAACAAAAAAGAAGTTAATATACCCAAGAGGAGTAGATGGCAGGAAATAACCAAACTCAGGGCTGAAATCAACCAAGTTGGAACAGAAAGAACTATAAAAAATATCAACAAAACCAGGAGGTGGTTCTTTGAGAAAATCAACAAGATAGACAAACCCTTAGACAGACTAACCAAAGGGCACAGAGACAGTATTCAAATTAATAAAATCAGAACTGAAAGAGAGACATAACTACAGAAAGAGGAAATTTAAAATTCATCAGATCCTACTTCAAAGGCCTATACTCAAAAAATTGGAAAATCTGGATGAACTGGACAATTTTCTAGATAGATACCAAGTCCCAAAGTTAAATGAGGAGTAGATAAACCATCTAAACTGTCCCATAACCCATAAAGAAATAGCAGTCATTAAAAATCTCCCCACCAAAAAATATCCAGGTCCAGACAGCTTTAGTGCAGAATTCTATCAGACCTTCCAGGAAGATCTAATAACAATTCTCTTCAAACTATTCCACAGAATAGAAACAGAAGGAACAATACCCAATCTGTTCTATGAAGCTACAATTACATTCATACTTAAGCCTCACAAAGACCCAACAAAGAAAGAGAACTATAGACCAATCTCTCTTATGAATATTGATGTAAAAATAGAAAAATAAATTATTGCAAACCTAATCCAAGAACACATCAAAACAATCATCCATCATGATCAAGTAGGCTTTATCCCAGGAATGCAAGGATGGTTCAATATTCGGAAATCCATCAATGCAATCCATTACACAAATAAACTCAAGAAAAAAAAAACATGATCATCTCACTAGATGCTGAGAAAGCATTTGACAAAATTCAACATTTCTTCATGTTAAAAGTCTTGGAAAGATCAGGAATTCAAGGTCCATACCTAGATATAGTAAAAGCAATATACAGCAATCCAGTAGCCAACATCAAACTAAATGGAGAGAAACTGGAAATAATCCCACTAAGATCAGGGACTATACAAGGCTGCCCACTCTCACTCTACCTATTCAATATAGTACTGGAAGTCCTAGCTAGAGTGATTACACGATAAATGGAAGTAAAAAAAATACAAATAGGAAAGGAAGAAGTCAAAATTTCACTATTTGCAGATGATATGATAGTATACCTAAGTGACCCTAAAACTTCCATCGGAGAACTCCTAAACATGATAAACAACTTCAGTAAAGTGGATGGATATAAAATCAACTCAAACAAATCTGTAGCCTTCCTCTACTCAAAGGATAAACAGGCTGAGAAAGAAATTAGGGAAATGACACACTTCACAATAGTTACAAACAATATAAAATATCTTGGAGTGAACCTAACCAAGCAAGTGAAAGATATGTATGACAAGAAGTTCAAGTCTCTGAAGAAAGAAATAGAAGAAGATCTCAGAAGATGGAAAGATCTCTCATGCTCCAGGATTGGCAGGATTAATTTAGTAAAAATGGCCATCTTTCCAAAAAGGAATCTATAGATTTAATGCAATCCCCATCAAAATTCCAAATCAATTATTCAAAGAGATAGAAAGGGCAATTTGCAAATTTATTTGGAATAACAAAAAACCCAGGATAGTGTGAACTATTCTCAACAATAAAAGAACTTCTGGGAGAATCACTGTCCCTGACCTCAAACTGTGATACAGGGCAATAGTAATAAAAACTGCATGGTATTGGTACAGAGGCAGGAAGATTAATGGAATAGAATTGAAGATCCAGAAATGAGCTCACACACCTATGATCATTTGATCTTTGACAAAGGAGCCAAAACCATGCAGTGGAAAAGGAACAGCATTTTCAGCAAATGGTGCTGGTTCAACTGGAGGTCAACATGTAGAAAAATGCAAATCAATCTATTCTTATCTTTTTGTACAAAGCTCAAATCCAAGTGGATAAAAGACCTTCACTTAAAACCAGATACACTGAAACTAATAGAAGAGAATGTTGGGAAGACCCTTGAATACCTAGGCACAGGGGAAAAGTTTCTGAACAGAACACCAATGGCTTATGCTCTAAGATCAAGAATTGACAAATGGGACCTCATCAAATTGCAAAGCTTCTGTAAGGCAAAAGACATTGTCAATAAGACAAAACAGCAACCAACAGATTGGGAAAAGATCTTAACCAACCCTATGTCTGATAGAGGGCTAATATTCAAGATATACAAAGAACTCATGAAATTATACTCCAGACAACCAAATAACCCTATTAAAAAATGGGGTACAGAGCTAAACAAAGAATTCTCAACAAAGGAAACTCAAAAGGCAGAGAAATACTTTAAGAAATGTTCAACATCCTTAGTCATCAGGGAAATGTAAATCAAAACAACCCTGAGATACCACCTCACACCAGTCAGAATGGCTAAGCTCAAAAATTCGAGTGATAGTAGATGCTCGCGAGGATGTGGAGAAAGAGGAACACTCCTCCACTGTTGGTGAGATTGCAACCTGGTACAACCACTCTGGAAATCAGTCTGGCAGTTCCTCAGAAAACTAGACATAGCATTACCTGAGGATCCAGCTGTACCACTCCTGGACATATACCCAGAAGATGCTCCAACATATAACAGAGACATATGCAGCCTTATTTGTAATAGCCAGAAGCTGGAAAGAACCAAGATGTCCCTCAACAGAGGAATGGATACAAAAAATGTGATACATTTACACAATGGAGGATTACTCAGCTATTAAATTGATAAATTTGAGAAATTTTTAGGTAAATGGATGGATCTAGAAATTATCATCCTGAGTGAGTTAACCCAATCACAAAAGAACACTCATGGTATTTACTAACTGATAGGTGGATGTTAGTCCAAAAGCTTAGAATAGCAAAGACTCAACTCCCAGACCACATGAAGCTCATGAAGAAGGAAGACCAAGTGGGGATGCCTCAGTTCTACTTAGAATGAGTAACAAAATTACTCAAGAGAGCAAATATGGATACAAGACATGCAACAGAAACTGAAGGAGGGGCCATCTGGAGACCATTCCACCTGGGTATCCATCCCATGCACAGTCACCTAAGCTAAACACTGATGTGGATGGCTGGAAGTGCATGCTGTCAAGAACATGATATAGCTGTCTCCTTAATGGTCTGCCTGAGACTGACATATTCAGAGGAAGATGCTCACAGTTAACCACTGATATGATGAAGTGTTTCCCAATGGAGAAGTTAGAGAGAAGACTGAAGGATCAGAAAGGGTTTGTGACCCCATGAGGCAATCAGCAATACCAACCAACCAAAGCTCCCCAGGGTCTAAACCACCAGTCTGGGAGCACATAGGGAGGGACCCATAACTCCAGCTGTATATGTAGGGGAGGATGACCTTCTCGTGCATATGGGAGAGAGAAGATTCTTGGTCCCATGAAAAACGAACACAGAGTGAAGGGGGAATGTGACAGTGAGGAAGGGGCAGTGGAGGCGGGGGGGTGGTTAGGTGAGGGCACATCCTCATAGAAGCATGAGGAGGGAGGATGGAATAGGAGGTTTCTGGGTGGTGGGAGGAAGTGGGATAAGGGGATAAAATCTGAAATGTAAATATAATACACAATTTAAAAAATTTAAAAAAATTTAAATAAAAAAGAGCAAAAAATGAAAAAAATAAAAATAAAAAAATTAGCTTGATACTAAAATTTGTTTTGAGAATTGTATATTGCAGAATACACAGCCTTGGTGTATCTACTCATCAAGCAAGCAGAGCAGACCTGCTCAAACCTCTGATGTCCTGTAATTATATCTGGATGCAGTGAAGACACAGTGTCAGAGGCTTATCAATTTACTTCCCCCCCCACCCCTCTTCAAATATCTCAATGCCCGTAATCAGCTTGAAGAAGTTAATGATGAGTCAGCGCCCCTATTCCCTGGGCTTGGGGACTAAGGTAGTTAATATTGAGCTGTCTTTCTAGGGAAAAGTAGTGGTTTTGTTTGAACAGGGAGGATTATCTAGAATTTATTTCATAGCCATAACCTATTGATAAAAATCTGTAAAATTATTCTCAAGATGAAGTTATAATTTCTTAAATTGTACAAAATTTACTTTGATTTCAAATTTAAGATTTTCATTGGTACGAGCTTCTTACTGATATAAAAGTGAGATGAATATTGATTCTCTCATAGGCCTTGTGCCTGTATAACACATTTAGGAATACAAGGCTTAGACCCAGTCCTTCTTTAACTTTTTTAACTGATTTGAGATGGTTAGCTTGTGCGTTAAGGGACTATAGCTAATTCAGGTCTTTGAGTTTATTGTTAGGGTGTTTTCTATATTTTTAGAAATAGCTGAGAGGAGTTAACAGACAACAGTCCAATTGCCTTACATGGATAGTTGGTTTTCAAAACATCAGAAGTCCACAGAATTGACTTTACAAACATTTCTGTATTAATGTTCCTTTTGATTAGAGACCTGTCTGCTCCTGAAAGCTTCCTGTCTTGGATTCTAAGAAGAAATTGAGCATCTTTTGAGTTACTCCAGTTGTGGTGAGACAGTCATGGGGCAAGAATTACCTCTTCCCATCTAAAGACAAATTACTGTTTAGAAAAGCACACATTTGCAGAATAGTTGACTGATTATATCTATCTAGACAGAGTAATCAGCCCTTAATAATTCTGCATCACTAAGGTCGGTCAGATGATCCTGGGCCAGAAGGCTGAAGATCAGATGCTGCAACGCTTTGTAGTATAGGGACTGTCCAGGTGTTCAGCAGTCTCTATAAATTGACTAAAGTTTAGAAGCTATGCTTTGTGTTTTCCATAATATCAGTTAACTCAGTCATTCTGAATTTCCAACAGGGTTGAAAACGTATAGTCTCATAGCCAATCCTGGCTATTTACTTTGAGAGAAAAGATTTGAGTGGATAGTTTTCAGCTGACATTCATTCTAAAGCCAAGAAAAAAATCCAGATTCAGAACTAAATGTTTTAGTTAGGAGAGATTACAGGGCTTCTGGTTAGTCAACAAAATGATGGACTGGGTAATAGGACTATCTTGTACATCACTGGTACAAATTGGCATAATTATACTCTAATTGTATTTTGAGAGAAAAGTTTTATTTTAACAGGAAGGGTGATATGTAGGAGGAGCTAAGTTGGAAGGAGTACTGAGAGGAAAAGAAGGAGTAAGGAGAGGAAGAGAAGAAGGAGAGGAGAAGCTAGGTGATAAGAGAGAGAAAGAGAGAGAAAGAGAGGGGGGGCATGGAGGCAGATGTTCACTTGTCTCCACCAGTCAAAGATAGTTGATATATCTAGGTTGGGTATTGAGTTACACTTCTGATTGACCATTACCAAACTTATAAAGCCTTTGATTAACATTTTTAAAAAGTTGTATAAAAACAAAAAGGAAAAAGGGGCATGGGATAGGGGTTTTCTAGGGAGGGTAAATGGGGAAAGGAGATGACATCTGAAATGTAAATAAAATATCCAATAAAAAAATGAAAAAAAAAGAAATAAAAAGAAATTTTAAAAAATCTAAATAAACAAATGAAAATCAAGCAACCTCCCACAAAAAAAGAGAAAGAAAACCTAAACAAAACAGAATAGAAACATAAGAAAAATGATACCATACATTAAATAGGCTTGGTAAATATTGGCAGAATGTTTTACTACACTAATAAATATACAGTATACTTAGCAACACATGAAAGCTCCCTTAAAATATACAATATTTATTGACACAAAACAAATGTTAATAAATTTGGAAAATTTGAAATACGTATGTTTAACATATCTAACTATTATGCAATAAAACTTAAACTTAACAGCAAACAAATCTTTAGTAAGTATGTAAACTCGTGAAAATTAACTAACTCCCTACTGAAAGTTGAAGGAGTCAAGAAGAAAAACAATAATTATATAAATAAATAAATAAATAAATAAGTACTATAAGTAAAGAAATATAAAATATAGCACAGCACATACCCCATAACACAATGAAGGCAGTCTTATGAGGGAGATTTATAGCTCTAAGTAGCTATATTAAAAAATAATCAGTAATGGCACAAATAAATAGATTAGTTGTGAAATTGCTAAACTTTCAAGAAGATTAGCAAATAAAATCCAAGCCAAATAAATGTAACAAACAATAAAAATCAGAGCTGCAATCAATAGTATAGGAAAAACAAAATGAAACAAAAAAACATCACAAAAATAATTAGTTTAAACTCTGGTATCTTGACAAGATAACAAGATCAACAGGCTCTTCATTAAATTAACAACAAAAAAAATTGAAAAGACTCAAGCTACCAAAGTATAAAAATAAACAATGAAATATGGAACACATCAAAAAATGCAGAATAGTGTGAAAAATGTAGCACATTAAATTGTCCAATCCACAAGGAATAGAGGAATTTCTTCCAAAATTAAAGCAAGAAAAGATTAAAAGTGTCCACAGACAGGAACAGAAATAAAATTCTAAAAATATTCAGACCAGGTTTATTAAAAAGTAAATGATGAGAAAGATCATTTCCCAAATCTATCTAGAAATACAGGTTTACACTAATAACAAATCTAGGTAGAGTCACATGAGTGGGGAAAATGCCATAGTCCAAGATGACTGATGAACAGTTTTAAAAATTCAATAAAATACAACCAATTATAAGCACACATCAAAAAGACTTTGCATCATTACCAAGTTCCTTTGTCTAGAAAATAATGATTTATCATAAGCAAGTTAATGAATACAATAACCATATTGATGTATTTAAAGACAAAATACCTGCAGACAAAGCCTTTAACAAAATTCAACATCCCTCCATGCAAAAAGTACTGGCAAAAGTAGAAGTAAAAAAAAAATTAAATAAAACCATAATCAACTTTGCATACACACACCCACAGACAATATCACCTTGAATTGATTAAAATTTTTAAACAATATCAGCTAAATCATGAGCAATGTAGGGCTGTCTATTGTGCACAAAACTTTTAACATTGCACTCTAATCAAAAGGTGGAGAAGTAGGACAAGAGAAGGGAAATGAGATATAAATAGGAGGCGAAGGAGAAGAGGAAGAGTGGGAGGAGGGGAAAGAGGGAGAAGAGGAAGAAGGGAAGAGGGAAAGAAGAGAAGAGGGGTAGGAAGAACTGGAGGAAGAAAGGGGATTGATATGGATTGATAGAATTAATTCTGGTAAATGAACATTCTACCACACCATTTACAGATTCAGTGCAATCTCAAAGTCCTCAACTTCTTCTTCAAATAAATAGAAAAATCTATTTGAATTCATATGATAACAAAAAATTTCCTGGATAGCTAAAAGCAATCTTGAGGAAAAAGAACAATTAAGGGGGGATTAACATTTTAGACCTTATCTATGTAGAATGTCATATTAATAAAACAACAAGTTATTGACTGACATTAAAAGCATATATGTAGACCATTAGAACAAAATCAAAAGCTCAACATGAGTACATGTAACTGCAATCATCTCATACTTGACAATGGTGTCAAATACTGGATAAATGACATACTAGAAAAACTGATAGTATCTTCAATAAATAATGGTAGAAAAATTTAATATCTGTGTATAAAAGAGTTAAACCTTGCTTGTGTCTGTTGCTTAGCCAACAAAGAAACCAACAAATATTAACTCTAAATGAATCAAAACTAATATGTGAAATTGGGAACCTTGGATTTGTAGACGAAATGTAGACAATCATGCATGATATAGATGCAGGAAATAGTATTTTATATAGGACATTGTTTACCCAGGAATTAAAGTCAATAATTGACAAGTAAATTCATAAAATTTTAAAGCCTTTGAATGGCTAAAAAAATTAATCAATAAATGGACAAATGTGCACAAAGGGGGGGAGAGAGCCTTTGCCAGCTTCTGTCAGATGAAAATTGATACCCAGGAGGATTGATTGATAAAGAATTCAAAAGCAAAAATTCAGAAAAACAGTTAAGTCAATAATGAGCTTGAGATCTGATCAGAAGTTCTCAACAAACAAACAAACAAACAAACAAACAATAAACCAAAAGCACAAAAGCTATATAAATGGCTAATAAATATCTAAACACATATACACAAAAGTGTTTTTTATTCTTATTAAATAGGGAAATGCATTTCAAAGCAATCTGAGGAAAAGAAGGAAATGGCATTGATGGTTGAGAAACAGTACATATGGAACTATCAGGGTACATGTGACCTGTGGAAGGAAATAGGAATAACATAGAAGGCTTTAACTAAAGAGGAGAGAAGTATGATACATAAGAAGAGAAGGTGTGTAAAACACTAGTGATGATGATGATGATGGAAAACATCACAATATCCCATATTATTTTTATTGAAAATCACATAAAATGCATATATCTGTGTATATACATCATACATCCTATGATATTCATCATCATGGCTTTGTAAGCAAGATCTGAACAGTGGCAACATCAATATGCACCCTAAAATGGAAAAATTTCATGAAGTCTCAGTCTTACTCAAGGGAATACAAACAGCAAAGAAATACTGAGAACATGAGAAATAATTTTCTCCTGGAAAGAACACAGCAATTAAGACATGATTATTTCTTAAAAACGTATTAGTTCTTTCCAAATTAGAAGTAAATGGTAATTCAGGTAAATAAGAAATTGTATCTAAAAAATTAGACTCCACATTGTATAACTGTATCATTATGCACTTGATATTTTGGAAACTTTATTCTAAACTTCCTAGACAGGGATAGATTCATTTAGTCAAAAAGTATTCCCTAAATCACTCTCTAATTCTCAGGGAAACAAGTCAGTAAAGAAAAGCAAAGATAAAAAAGGAATTAGTATTCAAGTCACATAGACATCTAAAGTCCCAGATTTATGTGAAATTTTCTATTTGGTGGAGGATATAGAAAAGAAAAGGGAATATTAAATTTCTAACAATATGTATCCTTACTGGTTTGACTACCAGTGTGGTGAGCAGATATTTATTTTTCCCTCTGATGTTTATGAATTGGAACAAGTACATTCTAAGCTTATCATACAAATGGTTAAACACACTCAACATTTATTTATTTCCCAATTTTTTTCTGTCCTGAGATTACTGCCTTTCACAGATGAATTTTAAGCTTCTGCTGTCTTTTTTGGTAAGAAAACCTTAACAGGACTCCAACTATCATTCTGATACAGGATCAGAATACAAAATATGTTTAAAATTCTATGGCATATGAATGATAGCATATAAAATCCAACTTAAGACACATCTCTTTCTCGTAGTTTTGTCAGTGCATTTCTGCATGATTTTTAGTCTAACACGTCATTGCATTAGCTCTGCTGCTGCGGTAGCTGGCACTGCCAAAGGGAAAGATGAAACACATATTTCAGAAACCATGGCAAACAGGGAAGCTGCCAATTGCTGGGTCCATTGATTGTTTACATCTTGGTTTGTTGTGATTTTCTTTCTCAGTCTACGTATATAAAGGAAGACCATGCTTTGAGGTGCCATCTGTAGGCAAAAACACACAAGATGAAGGGAAATGCTGCCACAGCATTGATTTTTAACCATTTCATCTTGGCAATGAGCAACAACAGGCTGCTTGTTTGTATCACCATTATGGGAAGTTAGCTTCTGTGTATTGTCATGAATCTGTGTAGGGCTATTTGTGTTCTAGAAATAACTGGTCGCAGTAAGGATCTTTAGCAGATCAGTACCAAGACAAACCTTGTTTGTCTGGTTTCTTAGCCTCTTGCCTGCCCTGATTCCTTCCCATAATTTTTGAGAAGAATCTACAGAAAAAAAAAATTGCTGGAATACATATTCCTCTACCTGGTGATCCTTCAGGCAGGCAAAGACAAATCAAGTATTCTATACTGTTCAAGTGATGAATGAAAGACTGTTTCAAGTACAGATCTGAAAGTCTGTTTATGTTGCTGCAAGGTTTTTTTGTTGTTATCCCCTCTTGATGTCTTGTTGATTTGAACTGGAGTCAAAATGAGCTCACAAAGTCAAGAAAGATTTGTATTTTTGTCCTTTCTCTCAGAACCAGAATTTGCTTACCTCAGTTTGTGATGTAAAGGTCATGACATGTGAACCCATGCTGAAAAGCTACAGAAGAAGGGAATTCATCAGCAAGAAGGGCATTAGAACTTTGCAGCCTGTCTGACCTCTACTGCAAATATTACTCACAGCATTGGAAGCATCAGAAATGCTGACAGAAAGATTGTGAAGGGTCAACAGAAGTTGCACCTGCTTGAGCATCTGGGGACCAAACTTTTAAGAATTTTGATAAACTACTTGCTATAGATTGTCTACAACTGAAATGTAGTTGTTCCTTAGTTCCAATTTTTGCTTTTGATAATTGTTCCAATCAATACTGAGAATTCCCTCATATGTTGTAAAGTAAATATACAAACATACTGAAATACATTGAAATCTCTCACTTTACACACACACACACACACAGACACACACACACACACTATATATATATATATATATAGTGTGTGTGTAGACAGATAAATGTATGGGTAGAATATATATAATATATATTATATATTATATATATATATATATTAATGGATGTATAGATAAATAGATGTAAGATAGATAAATGATAAAGTCAGTGTATCCCTCAGTTTTGATTCTTTTCTGCTGTGTATTTCTATGCAGCTTGAAAACTTAGGCTACTAAACATTGTAATTGTTATTTTTACTTTCCTTTCAGGGAGTGTGAAACTTTTCTTTTGTCATTTCACCCAGGCACTAAATGAGTTAGTTTTGAGTGCTCACTAGTCACAATCTAGAATCACCTGAGAAAAGAGGATCAATTGAATGATTGCCTGAGTGATCTCTGTGCACAGAGGGCTTGCCTTGAGGTTAATTTATGCAATAGGATCAACCCTATATCTGAGTGCAACTATTTCGTGCACTGGGTCAGGAATTGTACAATAGTGAAGAAAACAATCTGAGAATAAGAAGCCATCAAGCAAGGATGCATCTATTCTCTCTTTGCTCTTGATCATGGATGTGATGTGACTAGCTCCTTAAATTCTTGCCTTGATATCTCCTAATGATAGCCTGCCTCCAGCAATGGCACAACTAGTTTTATTTAAAACATTTCATCTCTTAAGTAGATTTGATCAGATTCTTTTGATCCCAACAGCAGAAATGAAAGTCGAAGTGCTCCTTGTTTTCCTGAGTTTAATGAGTTAAGAGAATAAATCTTCAAATAAAAATGTATACTTGTTACATTTTGTATGATACTGTGTCATTGTAGTTCCAGTATTGTTTTCTAGCAAACAAGTTCCACCTGACAGTGAAAAGTTTCACCCAATCAAGTGACTGTTACATCTTCAAAGAACACTCATGTACTCTGGTCTACTTTGACTTCCTTCACAGGCTGAAATATTTTAATATTAACTCCACATAAAATTAGAAATTTTGGATTGGTTATTTTAGTTTTCAAAAAAAATAATATAACTATATCATAATATCTGAGTACTTCTTACTCACTGTGTTATTTAATTTTCAGATGGAAAACAGTTTTTCTAAAAAAAAAAGCATTATATACTTTATAAGCAGAAATAATCTGGTACACATAGTTATAATAAAATTATGTATTTGGCATGTTAAAAGAATAAAACATATGATATTAAAGTGAAAATTATGAAAATGTAAGTTAGAATTGGTGAGAGTTTTATAAAAAAGTAGAGATTTAAATTTCTAATTATGAAAGTATATAAAGTCTGATAAACATATACACAAGTAAATTCATTTACATGGTTTAATGTCCAATGTATATATGCAATTCCTAAAGTTCTAAATATTGACATGATCCTAATCCCAGTAACCTAAATGTCATGATATCAGACACAATACTATAAATTCCAGACAAATTTTGATTCCAGACAAATAGGATCAGCACAAGAATGTATGGATTGTTTGGGAAATTATAAGTCTAAGGATCTGAAAGCATGGCTCATTGGATCAGAGTGTATGTGCAGCAAGCCTGAACACTTTAAGTCAAACTTCCAGCATCTACATAAAATACCAGATACGGTTGTGGTTGCCTAGGCCAGTATGGATCTAATGACCAGACAGGCAGATCTGCTAGTTCACTAAACAGCCATCAGAGTAGAAATGGCAAGTGAGACGGTCACAGAGGAAGACACAAGGTCCTGCTCTGGCCTCTCTATGTGCATATTATATTCATGGATGCAACAGAAATACACAGGAACAAATCAGTTAATTAGTTAATTAATTATAAAAGTAAATAAGTTAAAATAAAAAAATTAAAGTGTGAACATTAGTAAACTAGAGTTGTACATGCACGAACATTTTGCTATATGTTTTATAGGCACTGTGGCATTTTCTGATGTAATAAGTATCAAAATCATTAAAATTTATATAGCATATATAGCATATGTCATGGGCTTTCTGTTAAAATGAGTTAGGTGGTAATTATTTGTTCATGAATGAAACATGCAGTTGGAACTGAATGACCACAAGAAGATGCAATGTAGGGGTGTTTGACATATTCTGTAGAAGAGATGGTCTAACTTATGATTGGAGAGATATCTATCAGATGTGAGTCATTGCTGCGGCATTATTGTCAACAATTTTAGAATTGATAGTAAATTCAATCATTGGTTCTTTCTTCACATTATGTTAAGTTTTGGTATGTTGCTCTGCATTGTAATATTAAATACTGACATCCAAGGTCTGGTTGCCACTATGGGTGAGAAAACCCTCACATACACCAAGTGATGCTATGTAACCTTGCTCCTTAATTTAAAATTATTAGATTAATAGTTATGCTTACAAGAGATGTAGGCAAGGTCCTGTTCCCAGGCTTACAGTTGGAGGTAGAACCAGGAGAAAGAGGAGAGAGAAGGTATAAAAAAGAGAAGATACCATGGGTTAAAAGATCATGAGAACTGGCCATGAGGGCTTGCCAGTTGGTGTTAGAGAGACCCTGGAGCAACATGGCAAGTCATATCTTGGAGTTATTATCAAAGAATTAGATATAATAGCATAGAAGGTAGATATAAGCCCACCTCTAGTGCCTTAAAGGCTTATTATTAATGTAAAATTTTTTGTCGTTTACCTGGGAACTGAATAATCAAAGGTGGGGTTAGAAAACTCCAACTGAGATTAAATATTTATTATAACAATTATCCTTAATAGATTTATTTTAAGGTTTGTTAAAATTTATATTGAAAGTCATTTATATCTTCTTCATCTACAGAGCAGTTAATTAGTTCATTAATGTAGTTTCTTTTTCTATTGATATCATCATTAGAATATGAAGATTCACTTTCCACTTGAGCCATTTTTATTCATTCATCTTAACTTTGCAAGTAGATATGACCTCTGTGATTGAATACTGCCTATAATACTTTAAAAACTAAAATATATAAAAAGCATCATTGCATTTAAAGATCTTCAAAAATAGAAATTGTTTTAAACATAAACAAGAATATGTTAAGAATAATAAATATACAGAATTGTAAAATGTAAGATCAGTGGAATTTTGATGAGAGAAAAACATAATTTCTATTCTGATGATTGGAGATGCTCTTTCAAAGTCTTAGTATTTGGGTTGTGTTATGAAAGAGCTGTGACATGTCATAGGTGATGATGAATAGCTGAAGAGCACATAATAGAAATATTTGGGTAATGTGGTAATTTGAATAAAAGTGGCCCCTAAAGGCTTATAGAAAGTGGCACTATTGGGAGATGTGGCCTTGTTAGAGAAAGTATGTCACTTGGGGGTAGGCTTTGATGTTTCTGAAGCTCAAGCAAGGCTTTGAGGCTCCCTGTCTCTTCCTACTGCTTGCAGACCTAGATATAGAACTCTCAGCTACCTCTCCAGAACAATGTCTGCTTCTATGCTATTATACTTTGTAGGTAAAAATGGCTGGGGAACCACAGGGTTCCTCAGCCAGGCTGTGTGTAGTTGGCTAGGAACACCCTGCGGCTCATTAAAGTCCTCTCCATGGTTCCTCACAGCGCAGTCCCAACACAAGAGGAAGTCCTTGGGTTTCCAAAACTATTTTATTGGCATGGTGGATGGTGGATGGATCTGGATGCACACCCCCCAAAACCCAGGGAGGACCTGAGTTAAATAGGAAGGAAATGAGGGGGGAGGGGCTGGGGAGGAATGCTTATTTGGCTCCACCCTCTGGCTTTCAGGTATCTCATTAGTATGTAAATCTCTCTAGGGCCTGAGGCCTGTACACACCCTCTACCTGTGTCTTCTAGACTGAAGGGCCCAGGTAAAATAGAGTTACTTGTCCAAGGCCCAACAATACTTGATGGCATAATAATAATAGACTAAACCTCCTTACTATATGTAAACCAGACACAAACAAATATTTTTCTTTATAAAAGATGCCGTGGCCATGGTGTCTTTTCACATCAATAAAGTCCTGACTTGGAAATTGGTACCAGGGACCAGTATTGCTGTGATTTAGGTCTGTCCACACTTTTCTTTGGAGGATGTACACGTTGGGATTTTGAACACTGGGGACATGGATCAAGAGGTTTTGGAGGATGAGACTATTAATGTGTTGCCCAGAGGTCATATTTGTGATATTTTGGTGAAGAATGTGGCTAATGTCTGTCCTTTCCTAAAGAAATCTTCCTGAGACTCAATTGAAGTGTTACAGAACAGCTAGGTCAAAGAATGTTTCTAGATAACCTAGCATTGCATGTATTGTGTGCCTATTAGTGACCAATCTTTAAAAATAATCCAAGATCTTATAACTAAGAGATCCCGGAGGGGGGTGTGGAGTAAATATTTTTTACTTCAGGGGAGATGAACTAGGTCAAATTCAGATTGAAACAAAACCATTTTCTAATAGCGTAACAGGTCAGTGCTTGACACCTGGGGCACACTAAAGTTCCATTGGGCTCCAAAGGATCTTGGGGTAACACTTGTGACTCTACTATCCACAGAAGACACATAACCTAGGCTCAGTTTGACTCCTGCCTACCCTGCTGCCATTCTTGCTATTAATCACACAGTACTGGCATCTCAGAAATGTCTCACCCACAACCGGGTGTACCTTTACCAGTAGCCTCTCTGGGCCCCCTTGAGGATTTTGATCCTGCCATGAGTGCAAAATCATAGCTTCTCTCCATTAGCAGTAAACAGATACCACCTATGAAACTGCTACATAGAACCAAGTTCAGTTGTAAGCAAGAGGTTCGACTGCTACTGGAACATAGTTTCAGTGTGCTGAGACTGAGGAAATACCTCCAAGATGATTCCACCTCAGCGCTGCTGGTGTCTCTTAATCACAGTTAGTTGAGTGTTCAGTCCTAGATGACCCATTTCAATATCCTCAGAAAAGTACAGTTTTTACTTTAGAGGTTTTGTTCCTATGGAAGTGTTTGCTTGCTTATGTTCTACTCCATTCTCTGGTTGATTCATTTTCGTGTTCCTTAAGAATTTGTGGAAATCAATTTTCAGAGCGTAATTTCTTATCGGTGGACTAGAAGTTTACTACTTGGTACTACTTGGTAACCTTCTAGAACATGGTTTTTTTTTTTCCTAGTGGTAAAACTTCATTTTTCTACATAAATGACTTGGATATCTAATTAGTTCTTCAGAGACTAAAAGAAAGATGTTTTGCCATGTTAACCATTTTTTATGTGATGGTACTGATGCTAAAATATATATATTTCTTTAGAATGATCACTTAATATAAGAATATATTAAAAACAGTTAAGAGTGTGATACAGGATAGTTCCTCTTAGGAATGTACTTGGTTTCAGAGGAAGAAACACAATATTAACTTTCAAGTGAGTGTTTTTTTTTTAAACAAACATTTAGTATCATATCAAGTCAGAATTAATTAGGACTAATTTTCTTTATTGTATCTCTTGTGAATATTACTTCACCTTTTATTCAACTCATAATTTCTGCATTTTTTCTAATTTCATATTTTGAAAGTACTAGTGCTCCAGGAATTTTAGGCATTTTAAATTGATTGTCTTTGCTCATATGACATGAATTCAGAACACAGTTTTCAAAATCTTCTAAATTCTAAATTTGATAATGTTAGGAGAAGTAAGTCATGGATCATCTTTGCAGGCAATTTCTTCACTTTGGAGGCACTTAGGAAATAAGCAGATATGCCTTTGCTTTTTTAATTGTTGAAGTGAAATCCTTTAAACTCCATATATTGAAGGTCTAGTGTCCTGTGTTCATGTATTTAGAGACATAGCCTTTAAAGTTGTAGTTAATGAACACATGAGTGTGGGAACCAAATCTTATGTATGTAGTATTCTTGGAAAACAAACCAGTGAGCTTCTAAGTTCTGAAAAGGCCACATGAGAACAGAACAAAAAAGTTGTTTCCCTAAGTCAAGGATAGAGGCTTTGAGAGATAATCCAGACAAAATACCTTCTTCTAAAAATAACTTTAACAAGTTTTATTTTGAGAATTTTATGTTGTACAAAATGAAATAGAATCTAATATCTCTCCCTTTTCCTACTCCATCTCCCCAATATCCTCAAATATTGCCCTTCTAAATTGACTCTTTTTGTATTTTGATTGTATATTATTGTGGCTAGTTTTGCACAAATATGTACAACTGTGGTGCTATCCACTGAAATATAGATAAACTACTTACTAATCCATAAATTGGTTTGAATATGCATTGCCCCATAGGTTTATAGATGCTCAATTGTTCATAGATAAATGCTTGGTCAACAGGAAGTGAAACTCTTAAGAGCTTTAGCCTTGTTGAAGTAGGTATTGTCTTCTTGGAGGAAGTGTGTCACTGCAGGTGAGTGTTGAGGTTTCAAAAACACAAGCCAGCCCCAGTGGCTTTCTCTTTCTTCTTGGTGACTGCAGATCAGGATGCAGAGCTCTCAGCTCTTCCATCAGCATGCCTATTTACATCATGCTATCAGGTTTCCTGTTATGGGGATAATAAAATAAACCTTTGAAACTATAAGCAAGTCTCAATTAAATGCTTCCCTGTATAAGAGTTTCCATGGTCATAGTGTCTAATCACAACAGTAGAAAATATTGACTACTAAGACACTCCAGCTTTACACAGGAAGATTCTTCATATAACCAGCACCATCCACTGCCAATCACTCTTCATTAAAACATGGGTCTAAAAATTTTCTATCTCATCTATGTTTGGAGGTTGGCAGGCTTAATCTTGTGCAAACAACTATAGATTCTTTGCATCTATGTGAAACATGACCATGTCATGGCCTGAAGGCCATATTGCATTGTTCTTCCCTTTATTCTCCAGCTCTTACTTTCTTTCCACTTTTTTTTTCAAAGCCTTGCTTTTAGTAGTGATTAATATATTGGTTCTTTTCAGGCTGAGCCCACAGTCTTTAATTCTAAGCACCTTGACTGTATGTGCATCTGTCTGTCAAACTACTGTCAACTGCAAAAAGAAGCTTATTTCAACAAAGTTGAGGTCACAAATATTAAAAATTAAACAAGTCTGTTTAAAAGACAATTGAATACCATGAACACTTATCAAACTAACAATTAGAACCAGTAAACTCATTCATAAGGTTTTGACTGGGACTGCAGCATTTTAATGTTAGATTTTTAACTTCTGAGTACTGAAAATACATTTATGTATTTGAGCCACTCAGTTTTCTATTTATTGTTATGGAAACCTCACCTGATGGAGAAGAAAATCTTGCAATATGCTAATATGGACTTCCTAGAAAGAAAATTCATATCATAGCTAAGGGAAATATTTGTCTGTACGTGTTTCAGAAAGATTCCCATTGTAATTATGTATTCTTCATGTTAAACAAATCAAGCATTTGTGAATACAAGAAAAACTTCCTCAAAAATATTATTCATGTACAAAATATGAAAGATTTCAGACTGATTTTTATCTTTTATGAAAATAATACATCTGAGTGCAATCAGTGCAGTAAGAAGTGAACAAGATGGTTTTGCAACATTTCCTGCTTCTCTCCAAGACTCTTACAGCCAGTACTTTATACATTTCTAATTGACTGATACATGTTTTTCCATAGGAACATGATATTTTGTACTATGTATTACTTCTCTGGACAAATATAGTGGTTTATAAAACATAGAACTTATATATTCCTATATAATAAATTAGCATTTTTCTATATTAAATTTAGAGAAGAAAATATACCTACTCCTGTTAATGAAACAAATCAACTGCATTTTTACATTTTCAAAGTTGCAAAGTGTGTGTGTGTGTGTGTGTGTGTGTGTGTGTGTGTGTGTGTGAATCAGATGACAGTGATGGTCATGATCTTTCCCAGAAGTAGTATTTACTGAAATGGAAGCATTTTTATGTTATATGCAACTAAGAATGATTATTTTATAATCTTCTGGTTATAAAACATTACCTGAGATTTTAGTTACCTGATAATTATTTTGTTAAAAGTTACTCTGAAATTTTATATTTGAGTAATCATTCTCTCCAACAGCTGTTGATTGTACATAATAGGAAAAGAAAAAATGATTGAGCATGAAACACATTCTCAAAAGAGGCTCCAAACAGTTCACAGTATTGTATCAAAGGAATTAGCAAACCTAATAGTCAAAATGTTCTATGTAATTTATCAGGTCAAACCTTTCCTACTGTAATTGTGAGACATTATATCTTTTGTCCTCAGTGAGCCAAAAGAACAGAACAGGCACTCATCATTTCAAGCCTCCTCTTTCTTTGGCAAATGTTTTTGATTTGATCAAATATTGTACACATGCAGCTGCCAATGATGTGCAAGTCTCACATAATTAGGTTAGTATTTGTATGTAGGTTACATGTATGCTGCTGTACATCTATCTCTATATTACTTATAATACCTGATAAATATAAATCCTACTTGATAGGTTTTAAAAAGTATATTTGTAAGAGATTAATGGCAAGCAAAAGTATTTTTTGGTAAGAGTACAGACATTAACTTTCTTTCTTGAGTATCCTGCATTTATTTAGTACAACAAATTCTATTCAATACAGAAAAAAAAAAGCAAATTGAACTACTAATAGCTAAATCAAAGTCATTCTATAATGACACCACTACAGCTGGGCAAATTACTTTTATGATGCTAGAAAATTTCTCTTGTTCCATGTTGTAACAGCATCACTTACCATGAAAAAAATACAGTGATAATATTTACCAAAACACCAAAAACATATTATTGGCATAGCCAAAGTGATTGCATGTGAAAATAATCATCTAAGTAGAGAATAACAAATTAAAACTAATAATACTTGCATTGTAGTTAAGGATACTGCATGTTGTCCTAACCACTTGGATGCATGGGAAGCTGTAACATTCTTAAAGTTTTAATGGGAAAGCAATTACAAAACTTTCCCTGGGGTTATACTTAATGATACTTACAATTAGAAACCTCCCTATATCTAAATTAAAATATTTAGCTGTAATTTGAGAAATTGTTTCTAGTTCTACATTCTGTTCACTCTATAAATATGTAATTTAAGTTTGTTTTAATAATAAAAAATTAAACACCGTGAAATCTACTAAAAGAATCTTATACTAGTCACTTTTCTTTGAGTCAGATCTTCTCATTAGTCATTTTATTTTGGAGTTATTTTTATATCAACAGCACCTGTTGGATGTGAGATAATTCATCTTTTTTTTTTAAAATCTTTCTTTTTACAGCCCAGATTTTATCCCCCTCCTAGTTCACTGTCTGACTGTTCCACATCCCATACTTTGCCCCATATCTCCATGAGGATGTCCCCACCCCTAAAACTCCCACCCCACCAGATCTCCCACTCTCTGGGGCCTCTAGTCTTTTCAGGGTTAAGTGTAACTTCTCTAACAGTTTAAAACCAGCAGTCTTCTGCAGTATGTGTGTTGGGGGCTTCATATCAGCTGGTGTAGGCTGCCTGCTTGGTGGTCTAGTGTCTGCTCATCCCTGTGGTTGAATTAGGTAAAAGCTGAAAGAAGCTGAATATGAGGGTGACCCTGTAGGAGGATCAGCTGTCTCAGTTACCTTGACCCCTGAGAATTCACCTTCCTTACCTTTCTTTTTCTTCTCTTAATTTGCACAATCTCAATGTCATTTACTTCTTAAAGTAATAATTAAATAATGACAATTGTACAGGTTCAGAACTATATACTTTGTTCTATTAAAGAAAATTTAATGTATGTTAACTTTGTTTTTAAGATTAGAACGTTTTATTGAAACTTCTAATTTTGCCATATGAATGACAAAGAAACATCTGAACTTGCAAGGGCCTTCAATCTAAAGCCCAAGTTACTTAATATTTTCGTGTGATGGTGAATCTTGGTTGTCAGCTTGACTGATCTGGGGGGTCAACTAAAAGACAAGCAGCTAGCCACTCCACTGAGAGATTTTTCTTAATCAGATTACCTCTCAAGACAAAGTGCACCATACATTTGGGCAGAACCTATACAGAAGAAGATTTGGTTTTCTGCCTGCTTGTCTTCACTCTACTGACAAGTACATCTATTTTGTTCCTACCATTGCTGCATCTCTTTGTTCATATTAGCACAGTTCCTTCAGGTGGCCAGCATAGTCGGAAGATCAGTACACTCTTCAAGGAATCTCCGGGCCCTCAGCAACAACTTGGTACTGCTGAGACAGTCAGCCACATGAAGGATGTAACTACCAAGTTCTCCACTTTTCTGATGTGAAACAGCCATTGATGGACTATTCAGATCTGAATGTAAGCTAACATAATAAATCCCCTGTAAACATGTTTTCATGCTACCTGTTCAAAACAACTGTTCCTCTCAACAAACCTGACTATATACCTTGGAATAAAAATGTTTTCATAAATTATCAAGACTTGGTTTTATTGGGGAAAAATAGCTTTAGTGAATGTGATGCGAGGAGCCAACAGAAGGCGGCTATCATCCTTGCAGCCATCTTGAGCCATATACCCTGATAAGAGACTTGATTACAATAGCCTACAACAGCTGAGCACACTCTGATAACATCTTGTTTTAGATACCCAGGATCTTTCCTTGAGTTTATGAGACTTAAAGGTGTGACTTAAGGGTTTGACTTAAGGTGTGATTTAGAGATAAGACCTAAGGACTTAAGGACATGACTTAAGGGCATGACTTAGAGGTGTGGCTTAGAAGTGAGACATGCAAAAGGTGAGAGGCAGACAGAAGGAATTATTATTAGGTATTAGGCACTTGGCACTTGGAGGGAGAACAGAGAATTAGGCATTAATATTAGGCACTTAGCACTTGGAAGAAGTAACTTGGAACTTGGAGGCACTAGGGACTAAGAACTAGGGACTTGGAGAGAAGAAGAGAGACTGAAGAATAAATGGGATTGAATCACTCTCTGTCTGGTCTCCATCCTCCAGTCCATCCTCACTCTCTCTCTTGCTGAACACTGATCAGTAGACTGGAGCAGCTTGGGGCAGTACCCGCTCTACCAACTTAGCCCCCAAGGCTTTTGGCAGTGAAGGCTCCAACATTGATAGAGCGGTCTGCGACATTTGGCCCCCAAGTGTGGGGCACAGTGGTTCTCAACATTTTTGGCACCCAACTTAGGGCAGCTTGGGTCTCGACATTTTTGGCGCCTAACGTTGGGGCAGCTTGGGCTCCAACAATGTGAAAATGTTTTCTTTGTTTCTCATGAGGGGGAAAAAAAAAAAGATGTGTTCTTCTACAAGAAAACCAAAAAAAAAAAAAAAAAAAAAAAAAAAAAAAAAAAAAATTAGGCAAAGGAAGATTTGAGACAAGTTCTGATAAGTAATATCTCACAAAGTTTGTCAGTCACCCTACTGAGGAGAATAGGGATGATCTCAATGGGTTCTCGGACTGAACTACTCAATTAATTCCAGCTTATTTTCAAATGGGAAGGTATATTACTAGCAACAAGCTCATTGTCTTGAACAGGAACATTATAGAAATCAAGAACCCTTGCGCATTTGGTGAAGCCTGGAGTTAGGTACTGCATGTCCTAAATCATGTGAAGTCTGCTAAGAGCCTGAACTTCACATGTTCATCATTCATCCAGGAAGATTTTTTTTTCTTTTTTGAGACAGGGTTTCTCTGTGTAGTCCTTGCTCTCCTGAAACTCTCTCTGTAGACCAGGCTATCCTGGAACTCAGAAATCTGCCTGCCTCTGCCTCCCAAGTGCTGGGATTAAAGGCATGCACCACTTCTGCACGGCAGGAGATATATTGCCAATTATTAGGAAAAGGAACTTCTTTCATATGAGATTCCAAAAAACTCTGAAGATCGTTGGGTGGTGTGTAAGCTCGGCTTCCTAAAGGCAGACACACCAAAACAGGTTCTTTTTTTTTACTTTCTCCTCTGTCTCAGCATCCACTGGCTCCTTCTCCTTCCTGAACTGAGACCCAAATTCTCTATGTGTAGCCAAGGGAAGCTTCCACAGCCAGACTCTTCTTGCAAACCGACACACACACAGTGCCACCATTTTTCACAAGCACCTCAGAGCTCCTGACCATATGTTATCTTTTAAGGCTTTAAAAAATATTTTCATTAAGAAGCCACACAATCATATTTTGTTGATACCAAATTAGTCTGAACATGACAGTATGATTTAATATTGTGCTTTTATTTTTTAAGGCATTATGAAATTATTTGCTGGTCTGAAATATGAAAATGGTAGCCATTTTTATCAGACTTTCTATCCTTATTGATTTTTATGGAGATGGAATTTCAGAATTGGTGACTTTTTAAAATCCATTGCTATGACACTAAAACAAACTTGCTTCTTTAGCTAACTTCCGTGTGAGATGGATCATATGTAAAGTCCATATAGACTTAAATTTATGTATTTTAAGAATAAAGGCACTTGATTACATATGCTTCTGAAGATACCTGCTTTCTTTTGTAGCCTCTGAAGGTGTGATTTTTCTGTCCTAGTCTCCTGAAAAAACAAAACAAAACAAAACAAAACCAAAATAACAACAACAAAATAACAGTAAAGGTGAAAATTATTATATTTGACTCATAAAATTTTCAGATGATATTTTTCAATTTATAAATTTTATACACACGCACAATGTTTGTTAATCTGCACTGTGAACATTGAATGTATGTGTATGTAGCATTTCTTTTGCTGTGTTTTTTCAGGTGTAATTTGTTATTAATCATATATAAATATGAAACACATTGTGAATATACAATATATTGTGTTGGTCCTGTTTGTGTATAGATCTTTTGAATTCATATTCTTATTTTTTTTCTGTAGGACTCAAATCCTATTACAGTTGCTTGTTTCTAGAATTCTATCACTTGATGGTTAAAGAACACAAGTACATATATATCTACCAATGGATGGAAGTAAAATCCTGCATGATTGTTTCTGAGAGAGATAAAAATCCAAGGATATATTCTAGTACTTATAAAGCCCACTATTACAGATGGTGGTAACATAGCTAACTGAGACCTATGGCAGTAAATCTGTACCCCTGAGACCTTTCAAAGTTAGAAAACATGTGGCATTTTATTCTCATTCTTTTGTCTAGTATGGCTTATTTTCTACTTAAATAAACATTAGTCCTTAAATAACATCCTGCATTTTTGCAATTATGGCAGTTAATAAGAAAATTTTGTATCTTATGAAAAATTATATGCATAATTTTGAAACCACAGTACCAGAGATGTGAGAACAAAGGAACTCTTACTCATTCTTGTTTCTTACTTCCAAGAAGATTTTCTTTTGTCCTTTAAAACTATAGGAGGCATTCTAAATAGTCATATGACAGAATCCTATGCAACCCCCCAGTACCATATTTGCTTTGTGATAAATACCTACTCTTTACTTTTAAGGAGACTTAGACAATTTGATTTGTCCTGTAGCCTTAGGTTGTGCAGGAAGTTAGCATAGTATTTTAATACCCATGCCTCCTCTTTCCCTGTTAGCTATTATTAATCCCTAATGCCTAGAATTGCATAAATTTCGCCTACAAAGGAAGCCCACGGGTCGTTTTTATTTGGAGCACTTTTCTTATATGCACCACAATATATTCTGTTATGTATTACCTAGTCTGAATGCAAAACTGTTTTATATGCAGATTTAAGGTAATGAGCACTCAAGTTTAAAAAATGGCTCTGGTATCCTGTAGCTTCTCAATAATAATATACTCTTACATTCCAACAGAGAAGGATGGATTATGGGTTTTTCAATTTGCATCAGGCATATTAATTGCAGAGTAGGGCTTCCACATAAAATATCAATGTACTGGAACAAACTGTTAATGTACCAGAATATGAACACTTACATTCATTTCTGGAGCTTTAAAAGGAATCATCCTCTTTTCCTCCCTTCTATACCTCTGCAGATGGTACTGTGCTTTAGTCAGTTAATGAGAACTATGTAACCACTATTTCTCAAAAAAAAAAAAAAAAAAATCCTAATTAGATTAAGTGTAATACGGTTTTGTGACTCATTTCTTCTGGGGAACAATACAATAAGCTATTAGAAAAAATAGAAAAAAATAGTGAGTTTGGAAGAAACTTATTTTCGGATTGCTTTTAAGAAACATGACATGGAAGATGAACTTTATGCCATATTGCAGGCCGAGAGCACTCGATTTGCATTATATTTCTCAACTGTGAAGAGAATGCCTAAACTAGTAAAACTATAATTGAAAGTTTTATAAGTAAATTTTAGTTGAGCTTTTGCATTGTAGGTTTAATTGTAAAAAAGAGTGTATTATGGTTATTTGTTTCATGGAAATACTTAAATTAGATAGGCTCTTGTAAGAATAAAATTGTGACTGTTTATTTTACAAAAGAAACACTGCAATAAGTAAATAAAAAATTTGCATCACTATATATCTTATTGATGTGGGGGCTAATAGAAATTATAACACTTTGATGGGATACTTCACATTTATGGCATATTCTTTGTATTTTATAATGATGACCTTTCCAATAATGCAACAAAGAATCAGTGAAAAAAAATCACATTTAATCAGGTTACTCTTTTTTTTCTGTAACCCACAACTCGACAACAAATTATTTTTAATTGGTGAAGAGTTATTTAATAGATTACATTTGTTTATTTTAGTTTATGTTTGTTTCATTTTTGTATTTTAACATTGTTTTTTTATGTTCATTCATATTTGTGATATTTGTTAGCCACAAACAAGAGTCAAATGGGGATCTAGTTTTCAAAACTCTTCTGAGAAAGAGAGAATTTGAACCTGCATATTACATCTATAATCAATTAATTACTTCACCAGGCAAAGAAGAACTGTTATTCCTCAAAACGCAAGAGGATACTTGATTTACTTTGTGCCTGGAGTGATTCTTGGAAGGTTACCTTCTGAAATAAGTTTCCTTTTCAATCTCCAGGTGAAAAAAGGTGTGAGAAGACCTTGCTTCCACCATCAGTAAAACCATCATTTTTAATCCTTTATTTTGAAAAAAAAAGTGTGTGTGTGTTTGTGTGTAAGTGTGTGTGTTCCTCTGTGTGTGTTTCCACATATGTAGGCATGCCCACCTATGCTCACATATGTTATTACTTTTACAGTAGTTACTGTGAAATCAAAATGTACCATGGGTCAAAAATAAAGTTTGAGTTTTCTCAGCATTTAAACATAACATGACCTATAGGGAAACATAATTTGATAATTGTTCAATTTAGTAAGAGTAATGTGAAAGTTATTTTGCTGTAGCATGCTGGCAGACAAAGAGGCAAAGACACATATTCTGTGAAAAGACATGAGCAATGACTGGAACAGCAGCTCTTTTTGCATATGTTAGGTAGCAGCATGTTAAGCAAGGCTGCAAATATGTTAGTCAACATTGATTTACCTGTAGTAGGTGTACTTGGAAATTCAGGAATTTAATTTTCAATAAAAAATCCAAATAACATATAGCAAATGTTTTCATTCTGAATAGTTCTTTCAGATGAATGCCTTTTGTCTCCAGGTGTTTCTTCCCTTGTTTAAAATGCCCCCTAGCACAAGACTGTGTTATTTGAATGTCACACATATAGAAAGGAAGTAGGTTTAAGTATTTCATTTTGTAAACCTGTTTCTGAACTCCACCTACTAAAAAGCCCCAACAAATTTACAGAATTTTCCTTTTTGGTAAACACTGTGCAAGTTTTAATGCTTGACCCAGTGCCATAATTTGATGTAGCAGTGATGTTAAATTTTATGAACTTTTTAAATTTAGTAAAAATTCCTTTTCGATTATAAAGGACAATTTTAGAAGTAATGTTTTGATTCACCTGCCTCCTTTTTCCAATGTTCCTACCTTCTGTTTGCTTATGAAAAAGTGGAATACAAATTAATCTCAGTGCAAACTGGTTTTAACTGCATCCAGGAAACTACAATGTCCTTTATTTCCTTATGCTGCATTTTGCCTTCACTAAATCTGTTGACTTCTTGTTGTAGTTTTTATTTATTTATTTTTGCTTTTACATTCTTGTGAAGAGAGAAATTTAATCTCTTCAACTTTGTTGGTAAATTACATTGATGAATGCATTCTGACAGGAAGCTTTTCTGAAATGAAAAGGACTCCTGTGTAAGGGTGGGAATAACTATTCTAAGAGCCTTTTATGGTTCCGTTGCCAAGGAAACCACGGCTTTGTCTGTACGTGTTTGGAATGGCTGCCTCCTTAGAACAAGGCTTCCAAATAGTCACTGTGTGATGTTGATGAAATGAAAGGAATGAGCCTATTTTAGGGGATTAACTTCAAATTAAGAAAGATAGCGTATTTAGGAGACAGAATTTTCAAAAGAGTATACATATAGAATTATGAGAAAAATGAAGTCAGTGTTGATGGGGCCTATTCAGTTGGGAATGATCTGAAGAATATGTTTGTCTTTCTATATCCCTCTTTGCCTGACTATTTACATGTTTATGGAGAAATAAACAAATAGCATATTATATGGGAGTCCTCCCAAATAAGCTTGGTGATGAGGAATCCTGATATTTGCACAAAAGCTCGAGCTTTCTCTACTTGGCAGCCTATTGTTTTCTTACAGAGCCTGTAAGTCACAATGAAATGCTCTGGCTGTGAGACTATCAGAGTAGCCAAAATGTATTGACTCTGAGATACAAAACACAAGGCGAACCTGTGTCAGCTTTTCATTTTTATAGAAACAAAGGAATCTCATACACTGCCATTATATAAACTACTATTAACAACAAAAGAGATGTGCATTAATTACTGATTTTATTTGTTTGTATGTGCATGGGATTGCATGTGAGTGCATAAGTGTATGTAGATACATGTTGTGCTCATGCTTGTAGAATCCATAGGTCAGCCTCAGGTATTATTCTGCAGGTGTTGTTTAGCTTGTTTTGCCATCAGCAGATTCTCTCATTTGGCTTGGAGTATACTGATTACACTAGGTTGGGCAATAAGCCCATGGAACTGCCAGCTTCTGCCTCTTGAGTACTGAGACAACTGATGTACCTCATGCTCTGCTTTCTAACATGAATTCTCAGGATCAAATTCAGGGGAGTATGTCTCTGTAGCAAATACTTTGCCAACTAAGTCATCCCTTCAGCCCTAAAATATTCTTTCATAAAGAACAAGTAGGCATTAAAACCACTGGAGTGAAGGAAGCTCAGACAAACTTCGAATGTGGTGTAATTACTTTCTTCATTTTATTTCAAAACAGAAAACTTTTTGAAAATTCTTTGTCATTGAAAAGAATTATTTTTGGCTCACTATAGACAGTGAACAGGTTTCTAAGAACATTTCATCAACAGTAGACATACCATAACTTTTTTGTTCTAACATTCTAAGCAGGTATACACAAACTACTAGGATCTAAAAACTATTATTGTATAATGATTTAAATTGAAAGTGAATGGATACACACATTTTTAAGAAGTATTTTCAGAAAAGCTTAAAATAACATCCAAAGAAGTCCATTTCAGTACACTTGCCACCATCAGTTTTACCTTATGCATTGTAGTTAGGTAGAGAAACATAAGAATGGTACAGATTGGTGCCACTTAAAGACATGTTGTCAGAGGACAGTGCTTCATACATGGTTTTCTCAAAAAACTATTAAATGGCAAAAGGTTATATTAAGTGATATACTGCACTCTGACCAGTTATGGGTCTGTATTAAATGCCACAGTGAAAAAACAAAGCTTTACTGATGAGGTTTGAAGGCTGCTGTAATATATGAGTATGAAGACAAGAACTTAGGGTGTAGTTCAATATTGTTTCCATTTAGTAGAATGGTAGGTGTAGATTTCCTTTAGGATGTAGGACTAACCTCCTAGCCTTTTATTCTTACCAGGCTGGAGTTACATATTATGAAATGATCCTTATAGCTAATTAGAAAGTGGATGATTACTTTCATATACTCATGGTTCTATTTTATAAAAGATTGCATCCTGCCATGCTGATTATTACGATAGTATACAGCATTCATAAGTGGTTGATAACTTTTCTTCCAGGCTGCCAGCGTAGTACTCCTGATACTATGGAAGTAAGCTATTTAGGATGATGCTTGTAGGTCAATGTCAACTTGATGTCTCCATGATCCATCATTCAATTCCAAAGAATCTAATTTTAAAGCTCTGGTGGGTGACTGAGAACAATGGCAATAGCTTGAATTGTGGTGAGGATAACCAATACGATCAAGAGAAGTAAGCCACTCCTGGCACTGGAAATTTGTTTGCTAAACTGTCTAAAATAGGTAACACCATAGCACAGGGGATATAGAATTTGGAAACTTTCTAAAATTGCAGGTTTCCATGTGGCTTTACCAAAGATATTTATCATCTTTTTTCATCTCTTTTTCTTTCTGGTCCTTACCTTTCATCCCACTTACATCTTTATACTCCACCATCCCCTTCATAACCTTCCTACCACTTTGGTTCTACTGTCCCCTATTTTAATTCGCCTTTATCAATGGCACATTTGTAGTGAGAGTATTGATTTCTTTGAGGACCCAGTTCTTTTCTATAACTATGTTTTTGTCTTAATCTTAGGTATGGGATAAGAGACTGCTTCAGAGTAGCTGATTATGATTTGTCTCATGCACTAGCAGGGGCATGGTTTTTCCCAGATGCAGATAGTTTAATTCTGGGACTCCAGAGAGGGTATAAATGGGAGAGTCAAAAGAAGGCCTTTGAAGGTGCTGTTTTGCTGATGCTCCCAGTTGCTGTTATTGTGGTTTGTTAAGTAGTCATGAGCAAAGAGAAAAGAAGAAGTTGGAGATATTCTGATGAATAAGACTGGACTTCCCTCAAGGAACCCAACACCTCAAGTCAGCAGGAAGTAGTCTAAAGAGATCTACTTCCACTTTTTTCTCTAACCTGCTAACTTTCCTACCTACTGATGGGGATTTGGAAGAGATTAAGGTGGAATAAGAGTTGAAAGAATGGTAGATCTAAGAGCCCAATATAATCGCTAAAAAACACATCAACACACATTTCTGTTTGGTTTCTAAAAGTGCTCCAATTTCAATACACACAGAGACATACACATATCTAAAGATTCAAAACTAAGATCACAAATAAGAATGAACATAAAGTTCTGGAATTGTTTTATTTTACCCAGAATAATTTTTCCACTTCTTTCTAATTCCATACTTTCATTTTTCTTCATAACCAAATCAAATTTAGTTGTGTGTATGTATAACACACAATTCATCAGTTGATTGATATTTAGGCTAGTTCTATTTCTTAGCTACTGTGAGTAGAATGACAATGAAAGTGTCTGAACAAGTATCTATGAAGTAGAATATGGAAACTTTTGGGTATATTTTTCTGCAGTTGTACTCTTTGACATGTATTGGCAAAGTCTAATGGACTTAGTGAGTTACAAAAAGTGCATGAAGTTGGTAGGAACAAGTACTGGGTGATATAGAAGGAGTTGAAGAAAAAACGAGGTGTGGGTAGATCTCATCAATGTACACTGCACATGTGTATAAAATTTTCTTTTAACAAAATTGAAAATCCAATTATACAACAGAATCATGGTTAAAAAATATAACAGACCATATTCTAGACTATTTGACAGAGAAGTAAATAGATTTAAAAATCTTTGTGCATTCAAAAACCTTTTACAGGTAATTTTAATTTGTAACAGACTTTTGAAAATGTACAGAATATTCTTTGAAGAAATTAGCTGGAAGGAAAGGAATTTCCTACTCCCGATTTCCTACTCCATTATTATAATATATAATATAATATTACATATACATATTATATTATATTATATTATATTATATTATATTATATTATATTATATATTACACATATGTATATGTAATATTATATTATATATTACACAGAGTAAAGAGACAGGAGGGTGAGCAAGAGGGAGGAAGAAAGACGGAGTGGAAGAAGGAGAATGAGCAATCGAGATACTGTATAATTCAGGAGGATCATGATATTCCACTAAGAGAAGGAAACTGGAATAAATTGAAAGTCAGAATATTCCATGTTGCTTGTATTTGTACATATGAGTTTGAGAAAATCATAAAAATATCAACAAGCCCTCATTTTCTTAAAGTATGATAATCACTCAAAGTTCATTATTTCAAGATTCTAGAAGTATTACTGTTGGTAAATATGGTTACTGATGAGATAGAAAAGTATAGTCTTTTAATAAAGAGATGAATTTTCTATTATTTCATAAGTATTGATAGATTCAGTAAATGTGTATTAAGAAAAGAATTCAGAAAAAGAAAGGCTGACTGGAGCATCATTTCATTCATGAAAGAGTAGAGTAAAAGAACTTGAATAGAGTATTTGGAAGTAAGCTTGAATGATCTGCAAAAAAGGCAAAGATGTTTACCCTGACTTGAGGTACTTAGGGATAGATTAAGTTTTGTAGTGAAAAATGGGGAAAATTAGATAATTTCAAATGAATTATTTTGAAATTGGGGAGATTTTATAACAGATGATGTTGTAGGATAGGTGGAGAAAATAATTTACAATTGGATAGTTTCTGCCTAAACATATTCTAGTTTAGTGATACAAACTGCATATCAGGCACAGCGATGTGTAAAAAATGGCAGGCATAGAGGTGGTGATCCATATGTTTCCTATAAAAGACAGATTTCTCTTAAAAATACTATAAACAATCAGAAATTCTACAAAGACTGTGGAAAACACATGCTTCAATACTTGATTAAGAAATATTCTAAATTTACAAAAATATTATGTAATTATAAAGTTTATTATTATATAGATATTATTATTATTATTATTATTATTATTATTATTAATTGCCCTATTTAACTCCAGTTCATTATGAAAAGGATTAGGAAGTAAGTACATACTGAAATTTTCATAATCAATATTGTAACAGAGATGTTGAATTCTGATATTTATTAGGAGCCTCCCTGTAGCAGGAATGTCTGAGCCACCTCTATGTAAAAACAGAGGGCCATACAGCTGCAAAAGCATCTACTGCAGGAGGACCTAATTGAGGACTGCCTGAGAGACCAAGGATTGCTGACACAGACAATGCCAACAAACTGAGAGCTGCTGTTTAGAAGAGATGCTTTCTTGGAACCAACATGTCACAGATGGAGAATATTAAAGGAGCTTGCATCAGTGTTTAGATGAGCCTGGTGCATCATTGATGTTTCTCACCTGCTCCTGGAGACTATATTCTTGATGGTTGGGTGGCAAGTAGTCCAAGACACAGGCAGCACCCTCCACTCCAAGAAGATTATTAGTGACAAAGCGTGTGTGTGTGTGTGTGTGTGTGTGTGTGTGTGTGTGTGTGTGTATTAACATTATGGCAGATCAAATCTCATTTGCACCCTTGGCATAACAAAGCATTTTGGCTAACCAATGCCACATGTTCAATGAATATTCTAGCCTATCACATATAGAGACAAGTAGTAAGTTTGTGAAATAGTACAAAGACAGAAGACCCTACAAAGTAGGCAATGTACTTTTATTTCAAGACAGAGTCTCAGTATGCAACTTTGGCTGCTTTGGAATTCACTCTGTAGGCCCCACTGTCATGGTACTCAAAGATACCCCAAAGTGTTGTGATAAAGTATACACTACCGCTCTAGTTCCTTGCTTAAATTATAGTTTCTATACAAAAGTAATATAATGTCCTCTTTGTTGTTTCCATCTTTAAGAACCTGAAAATTGAAATGGATATGGCACGAGTGCATGATTCTTTGTTTTGTGGGATTTGAGACATATAATTGTAGAATTAGCAAAAGAATCTGGATGCATGTTGTTTATAGGTGTGGTTTTTCAAATATTCATAAGTACTTGATTATAGGCTTACTTTTCCATCATCGAAGGAATGTATTAGGTTTTATGTGGGGTGGCGATTACAAACTTGAATAAGCTGAAAGAAATAGAACCAAAACCAAGAGAATAAAATTCTGACACAGAATTCGATTTGCACAAGTACAAAGTACATTAGAATTCATGCAAGCTGGAATGTATTGTTTTGTAGATTTGCATCTTTCTGAAAATTGCCATCTCCCAGTTCTCATTTTCTACACAGAATCAGTGTTTACCAGGAGTTAATTTCTTACAGTGATTCTATTTGAGAATATTCTCAAGGTGTAAATTGTGTTGTACTCTAGTCAAACAAAAATTCTCTGAACTATAATTGGGTGACCATTTCATAAGTCACATTGCAAGCAGGATATATGACATGTAAATGATGTACCAGAAAACGGACACTAAGCATCAAATGTGTGAGTACACATGATAACAGGATTCCCACATACTTACAAATGTATCCATATCTTCAATAGAAGCAAATATAAAAAAATTTTAAATCTTTATTTTTGAAATTGATACCTGATAAATTATAACATGAGTCTAGTATTCTTATTATCTAGTTGAAGTCAACTCTAGAGAAATCAAATTACATTTGGATATTTTTCAAGTTTCATTTGTGCAATATGCAGGGCTGTGGCATTCTATAGTACAAGAAACTGCAAGGTTTAGTGTTGCAGTCACGTGTGTCCTATAAATGCTCCTGCTCATGATAAAAAGGCATGGAGATGGAAGCGGACATATACTTAACAGTTTATTTAGCCATAGAAAGAACCTGGGACTGCACATCTCCCCCCCAAAACAATTCTAATCTACAAACTAGGTTTATTGAAGTTCTGAATGGCATGAAATTTCCATTTTGTTTGTTTTACATCCTCTTTGCATTTAATGACTTTAAAAACTCAATTTGTATTAAATCCACCATACCTTTGTTTTGAGAAACGGTTTCACACAGCAATCTAGTCTAGCTTGAAAATCACTTAGGTAGCTCAGGTTGTTCTTGAACTTGTAGAGACCCTCTTTCCTCACTGTCTGAGTAGTGCTAGAGTATAGAAAAATGATACAAGAGCTGTGGTATATGTTCTGGTTTTAGTATAGCTATAATTGCTATTATAGATTATTGATTAAACATATGGAGGTTTTGTTTTGGTTTGTTCTGAGTTCTGTTATTGTTGCTTGTTTGTTTTTTCTTTTTCTTCATTACCCATGAAAAACCCTAGAATCTCACCAATTCCAAGAATCACAAGAAAGAAAAATAGGGGGAGGTACAGGAAGGACACAAAAATTCTTACTCTTGTTCATAAGAATAATACTGAGTTCCCCTCTTAATGGAAGTTTTATTTTTAGTTTTTATTTATTTAGTTTTCTAGTTGTTTATCTATTTATGTATTTTTCTGAAATCAGAAAAAGATTTGCTAATTCGTGATCCAACCTCAGATTGAAATTTAACTCAGTGTGACACTCAAGCATGCATAGTACATACAAGAGCCAAAAGATACTTGCAATTGTTTTGCATCTATAAACACAAGAATTTCCAGTCCCTCCTTGAATAAACAGTAATGCCATAACAACACAGCTATGGTAATTTTTGTAAAAGTTCATATTCTTTTCTGTTTGCTAACAGTGGCTGCACTTGTATGAAGAAGACATGGCTAACAAACGGTTTTTGCCTTTATAAATGTCCTGTCTTGTTGACTTGGGGCCACCTCTTTAAACAGATAGCCACAAGAGACAGTGGCCTGGCCCTACTACTCTGCTTGTATTCCCAGAGGATTGCAAGTAACAGGGATACCAGGAAAGACCCTTCCCCTTTAAGTCCTTTCTGATAATCTTCTGAAAGGTCACATAACAGCTGTAAAATTCACCACATACCCTGTGCTCTATTTCCTGCCCCCAAACTCTCCTGCATCCTGGAGGCCTGCTAGCACCAGGAACAACAGGTAAAAGCAACACCAATCCCTCACTCCTAAGCCCTTGCCCAACAATCTCCTGAAAGCACACCTAGCAACTGTAAACTGGGACCCATACCCTCTGTTCCATTTTCTACCCTACAAACTGGTGTGTTTTCCTGGAGGAAATGACGATATGAGGGACCCCAGACCACAATGGTATTAAGAACTCTAGAGGTAACTTTAGCACTCTAAACCTCACAGACAACAAAGACTCTTGGGAGATGTTTTTGTGCACCATGTATTCAGTTACTCATTTCTACACCCAGACATCTAGGTACAAGTTGGAGGAAGACCTGGTCAAGCATCTCCAGTCTCAATGTTATATAAACATTGTTTCCATCACCTCTGATTGGTTAATAAAAAATCTGATCAGCCGATAGCTCAGCAGGAGAAAAAAATAGGGAGGAACTTCTGATCCCAGACAGTGGATTCTGAAGAGACCAGAGAAAGGAGGACATAGAAAGACAATGTGAACAGCCCAGGAAATTTTGTCATGAGGATACTGAAAGAGCATCCATAAGGACACACATGGACCACAGGGAACCAGCACAAGACTAGATGATTAGTGATGGGGCAGGTAGTTGGGCTCTCATTAGCAGCCTAGTTGGGTTACAATAGCTTATAACTTGGAGACCTTAATGCTTACATCTTAATAAAAATGCCAGTGTATTTGGTTTTATGTGAACATCCTTTATCCACTTGAACTTGAGATTTGTACAAGGAAATAAGAATGGGTCCATTTGCATTCTTCTACATGAAAACCACCAGTCGAACCAGCACCAATTGTTGAAAATGCTGTCCATTTTTCCACTGGACAGTTTTAGCTCCTTTGTCAATGATCAAGTGAACAAAGGTGTATGGGTTCATTTCTGTGGCTTCAATTCTATTCTGTTGATCTTCCTGTTTGTCTCTGTACCAATACCATGCAGATTTTATTACTATTGCTCTGTAATACAGCTTAAAGTCAGGAATGGTGATTTTCCCCCAGAAGTTTCAAATAGTTTTCACTATCCTGGATTTTTTGTTATTCCAAATGAATTTGCAAATTTCTCTTTCTAACTCTGTGAAGAATTGAGTTGGGATTTTAATGGGGATTGCATTGAACCTGTAGATTCCTTTCCACTCGTGGGCATACATCTAGAAGATGCTCCAACATATAACAAGGACACATGTTCCACTATGTTCATAGCAGCCTTATTTATAATAGCCAGAAGCTGGAAAGAACTCAGATGTCCTTCAACAGACGAATGGATACAGAAAATGTGGTACATTTACACAACGGAATATTACTCAGCTGTTAAAAACAATGAGTTCTAGAAATTCTTAGGTAGATGAATGGAACTAGAAAATATCCTGAATGAGGTAACCCAGTCACAAAAGAACACACATGGTATTCACTCACTGATAATTGGATATTAACCCAGATGCTGGCAATACCCAAGATGCAACTCACAGACCACTTGAAGCTCAAGAAGAAGAAAGATTAAACTGTGGGTGCTTCGGTCCTTCTTAGAAGGACTAACAAAATACTCATGGGAGCAAATATGGAAACAAAGTGTGGGGCAGAAACTGAAAGAGGGGCCGTCTGGAGACTGTTCCACCTGGGTATCCATCCCATGTGCAGTACCCAAAGGCAGACGCTGATGTAATATCTCCTTAGAGGTCTGCCAGAGTCTGACATATACAGAGGAAGATGCTCACAGCTAACCATTGAATTGATCATGGGGTTCCCAATAGAGGAGTAAGAGAGAAGAAGCTGAAGGAGCTGAAAGGGTTTGTGGCCCCATGGGGAGAGCAACAATACCAACCAACCAGAGTTCCCAGGGTCTAAATCACCAGCACATAGGGAGGGACCAGTGGCTCCAGCTTTATATGTAGGAGAAGATGACCTTGTTGGGCATAGGTGGGAGAAGAGATTCTTGGTTCCATGAAGACTGGACACTCAGTGTGGGGGAATTTGAGGGTGGGGAGGTGGGAGTGTGGGCGGTGGGGGTACTTCATTATAGAAGCAGGAGGAGGGGATAGGATAGGGGGTTCCTGGGCAGAGGGGAAATGGGGTAAGGGAATAACATCTGAAATGTAAATAAAATATCCAATTAAAAAAATGCCAGGACTTTGGCTGAAGAGATGGCTCATTGGTTAAGAGCACTGACTGATTTTCTGGAGGTTTTGCATTCAATTTCCAGCAAACTCATGGTGGCTTAAAACCATCTGTAATGTGTTCCAATGACCATTTCTGGAGTGTCTGAAAACAGCTACAGTGTATTCACATATATTTAATTAATTAAATAAATAAATATTAACTTATTAATTTAAAATGCTAAGACTCTGTGTCATTTATTCAAGAACTAAATCAGGCCAACGTGGGTATAGAAACACCCTGAAGCTATTTAGGAGCAAAAAGATCGAAAAAATTCACATTACTTATATATTTGACACTCAATATTGGGCAAGAACTTAGACAAAATTTAAACTTAAACATGTTATCCAAGCACAGGTCCTGAAAAAGCTCAGATAGTCAAGCCAAAAAGCTGAATAAAGCCAAAACCAATGAGAGCACAGGCTGATCTACGGACAGCAGAAATTCCTAGTAATCTGTGAGGGTGACTCTAGTTAAGAATCCAGGAGTGGGGGATATGGAACTTGAAACAGCTATCTCTGGTAATCAGCAAAGACTCCCAATGGAGGGATCGGGATACCCACCCAGCCAAAAAAACCCTTTGACCCCAAATTTGGACTGCCTACAATATTTGCAGGTATAAAGATGGAGCAGAAATTGAGAAAATGACCAACCAGTGACTGGTCCATCCTGACACCTATGCCACAAAAGGAAGACTAACCCCGAGACTATTAAGGTTATTCTACCATACGTGCAGACAGGAGCCTAGCATAACTGTCATCTGATGTTTCATCCAGCAAGTGGTAGAATCAAATGCTAGATTCACAACCAGCCAGTAGATGTAACTTGGGGAATCCTGTGGAAAAGGTGGAGGAAGGATGGAAGAAGCAAAGCCAGTGAGGCCAATGACACAACAAAATACCCTACAGTATCTAGTGGCCTGGGTTCCTAGGGGCCTATAGAGTTTGCAGTGCCATCCAGAAAGGCTGCATGTAACTGACCTTGGCTCCCTGCACATATGTAACAGTAGTACAATTGGTCTTCATATGGAACTCCCAAAAGCAGGAACAGCACCTGTCTTCAATTCTGTTGGTGCCTTTGGATCCCTTCCCTAACTAGGCTGCCTTGTCTAGGTCAATAGGGTAAGATGCACCCAATCCTACTGAGACATGATCTTCCCTGGTGAATGGATGTTCTTTATCAGCCTCCCCTTTTCTGAAGAGAAAGAGAGGAGTAGGGATAGGAGGAGAAAAGGTGAAATGGAGGGAATGGGAGTAGAGGAAGGGAAGCTGAAATGGAGATTAAAGTGTAAATAAATAAATAAATAAATAAATAAAAGTATATTGTCCTGCCAGGTTTGTGGTGGTCTAATAAAACTCTTCAAGATCATAGAGTTCATTCTGGTCTTCTCTTGTTTGGGATCTGCTTAGCTATAACAATTCAGCCTTGAACTTGTTTAGAATTCTTAGGCTCATCATGAAAAGTTTAAAGTTTGTTACAAGTAGCTCTCAAAATGGGAAACACTTTCTGGTTTTGGTTTTCTATTTTTTTCCCTCCCCTCCTCTCCCCTTCCCTCCCTCCCCTCCCCTCCCCTCCTCTCCCCTCCCTTCCTTCCTTTTCCTTCCCTTCCCTTCTGTTCTCTTTCCTTTTCTTCTTCCCGTCTCTTGTTCTGTTTCTGTATTTCCTTCTCTTTCTTTTTCTCCTCTAAACATTCAGTATATTTTTAACAGATCTGACACCAGTTGCCTTAATTGAATCCTTTGTTTCACCCTTCAGTAAATAATCATTTCCTGGAATTAAGTCTACCTTTTAGTCAGTCTCTAAATTTTCATATTTTGTGCTCCTAATAAAAAATGAAATTATGTGTTTTTTGCCATTCTTTCTCCTCTCCCTCCCCCCTCCCTCTCTCTCTTTCTGCTCTTCACTGTTGCTCTATGTGGTGTGTGTGTGTGTGTGTGTATGTGTGTGTGTGTGTGTGTGTGTGTGTATTTTTGGTGACTGAACATAGGGCATTCATATGTTGTAGAGTGCCATACTCTTCCTCTCAGGTCCATCCTCAAGTTTGCTCTGTGTTGATCAAAATATTTAAAACTATTAACCGATACACTTAAATATACACCATTAGTTGTTCAATATGAATTCAACTATAGTAAAGATAATGCTAAGTCAATTCTTTTTTAAAATAAAGAGAATGTGCAGTATAATTGTTACCATAGTATTGGTATTAATAGAACTGAATTTGTTTGTGTATTAGACTTTTAAGTTAGGGTTCACTAAAGCCATAGTGGATGTATTGGTGGCCAATTGACATGTGGTAATAATATACATACATTTAAATTAATAAATATACAATTGTCTTATAATCATATATCCATTAATTTAATAAATGCATAATTATCAATAAATGTATAATTATTAAATAGTAAATTAATATACATTAATCAATGCATAATTAATTATATGTTAATTAACACATATTAAATTCATAGAGTAATTTATTAATTTAATATACATTAATTGATGTATAATTAATTAATGTGTATTAATTTAAACTATAAATGTATATTAATTAATTTAAATTAATAAATCTATAATTATTTAGTTATACTAGACATATTTTAATAAATGTCAATTTTCTTTTCCACAAAGCATAAATCATTACAGAAGTACACATTTGACATTGCTGGTTTCATGTTTTAAATTACTAAATTACTAAGTTATGCTAAATTACTGATTTCCAGACTCCTCCTTCTTCCCATTCCTAAAAACCTCCTCTTTCTTTATGCTCTCCTTTCTACTTTAATTTAATTTAATTTAATTTAATTTTATATTTATTTACTTATTTATTTGGTTTTTCGAGACAGGGTTTCTCTGTGTAGCCCTGGTTGTCTTGGAACTCACTCTGTAGACCAGGATGGCCTGGAACTCAGAAATCCGCCTGCCTCTGCCTCCTAAGTGCTGGGATTAAAGGCATGCACCACCACTTCCCGGCTTCCTTTCTACTTTAATAACCTCCATATATGCACACACACAGAAACACAAACACATGTTCATTTATGTACAAACCAGTTCCTTATGAGATAATTATTCAATATGTGTCTTTCTGAATATCTTTGTTATAATTATTTTCATTTCCAAACATTTTTGTTTTTCAAATGTTATTGTTTCATTTTTATCTATACCTGAAGAAGATTTCTTGGAGTACTTGTACCACAATTTGTTTATCGACTCTTCTATTGATGGACATCAAAGACATTCCATGCTCAGGTGCTCAATGTAGTGTAAAGGTGAATATAGATTTGGAAACCTATATGTAGCATGTTACCTCATAATCCTTCGTGTGTATTCTCATGAGTAGTTTAACTGGGTCATATGTCGGTTCAGATTTCATACTTTTTATTTTAACAGGTTTTTCATTGAAATAGAATATTATTTTACTCATTCCTTTTACTTTCTCCAACATCTTTCACTTACCATCTCTCAAACTCCCTTTAACCCCCCTTAAATTGATCACATTTTTCTTCTGCTTTATTATTGTTACATATACGTATATATGTCTGTATGTATGCATATGCAGATTGTATATATATACATGCACACATATTTTTACATATGCATATATATGTGAATATACAAAGTATGCATATACATGGGCATACACATTCATAAATATATATGTATATACACACACACAATTTACTGAGTTCATTATTGTTGTATGTGTATATATAATGTACCCTTTTTAAAAATTAAATATTTTATTAATTTATGTCTTAAATGTTTGCCCCCATCCTGGTCCCTTCTCCCACTGGTTTTCACCTCATTCCCTCTCCATTTCACTTATGAAAGTCTCTCCTGCCCTTAGGCATCTCTCTTTCCAAGGGTGACAAGTCTCAACAGAATTCTCTTCATCCTCTTGCACTGAGGCCAAACAAGGCAATCCTCTACTATATATGTGTCACAGGGGTGGAGCAGGGGAGAGCACCCAGACCAGCTTTTGCATGCTCTTTTGTTGGTGGCTTAGTATCAGTTAGCTCCCACAGATTCAAATTAGTTGACACTGTTGGGTTTGCTATGGGGTTGGCATTCTCCTTCAATCCTTCTCCTCATTTGTTTTTAGGGATCCTGAGCCTTAGGTAAATGGTTGGCTGTAAGTATCTGCATATGATTTAGTCAGGTGCTAGTAGAGCCTTTCAGAGGACAGTCATGCTAGGCTCCTGTCTGCAAGCACTATATAGTGTTAGTAATCGTGTTGGGGTTTGGTATCTACTCATGAGATACCAAGTTGGGCCTGTCTTTGGTTGGCCATTCTTTCAGTCTCATACTAGTGACCTAAAGATCTTATACTTTAAACTCCTTTCTGCAGTGCAGTACTCATGATCTTTCGCTGAAGTAAATATTGTCATCTCTTTACCGCCTCAACATTTAGTTTTATGAACAAAGATAATGACCTATTTGTTTTTATATATTAGATCACAGGGATTCATGTTATAGCATCAACTACATGGGGTAAAGGGTTTGAATATATGTTTGAGAAATTGAATGTAATTTGTACCTGTGATCTCACCATTCCTGAGTATCATGTGAGAATCTGAAAATGTAATATCAAAAACTGGAACAAGAAAGGAGGCATGGTTAGGTGTGAGAATGTTAAGATCAATATAGTCACATATCTAATGTAGAAGTATCCCACTATAATAATGAGATCTTACACTGTGTTGTCTGAAACCTTTCTGCCATGGCGTTTACTTCATCCTCATTTCTCTATACTCATTTTGAAGTTTTAATGACTTTTCTGTACAACATTTAGAAAATTTGTTTTTGTCTTTGTTTTTTAAAAAGAAAACATGGTATTTAAAGAGAAAAATCAATTTCTTTAAGAATTAGATGTAGTGTGGTAGCACTCATATGCAGACTAATAATATCTTTGATCATTTGACAAAAAAAGTTGAAGCTTTGGTGTCTATTCAAAAAAAAAGCAGTAATTGTGTTTTTAGACACAAAAAGAAACATTCTGCCCCTATTGTTATAGGGATAACAGAGGACTTGGGTTTAGAAGTGTTTCTTCTGATACATTTGATGGTGAATTTCTACCTCATAAATTTAGTTATATGCCTTGAAGCTTCTATAGTTTGACTCAAGAATTTAATATATATATAATATATATATATAATACATATATATATATATATATATATTCATTTAACAATAAATTGAATGGATGTTTAAAGAAAGGATCAGTTTGTATTTAAATGAAACCTCATAACTTCTGTCAGTTGATCTATAATAAGGCAGAGCCTCTAGCAGGAAGAAGGTTTTATTTTGATAACTTCACAGTAAAGAACTTTTACACATATAGAATTTGAGTTATATTTATAATGTCATCTTTGATATAAGAATCAAAATAAAACTACCAGAAAGCTATAAAATTAATGATTGCTAATTTTATCTAAAATGGTACTGTTAGATTATTGTAAAAATAGAAGTGAAATAATAAAAGAATTAAGAAAAGATACTATGAAGATTTTAACTTAAGACAAGATAATATTCCAGAATATTTAAAAATATTCATTCCAGAAAAATTAAAATTTCCTGATGTGATTTTCCAGTTTTCTCTCTTCAGTGTCCTCTTTACCAAGACAATGATTTCCCATAACTACATTAGCAATTTGTTGGTAATTTGCCTTGAAAGTTACACATTCATTTAAACAAATTTTTAATACTGACAGTAGCATAAAATATTGAAAGTATGAAACACTTTATTTACTTCTGGTTGAGATACAAATCATTTATTACATATGATTACATATGGACCTTCTATGATTATGAAGCATAAAGGGATAAATTAACAGACATCTTCCATCATTTTAATGCTTAGCCATTTTCTATTGTTTTGCTAACGACCCAGATGTCCCCCGCAAAGGAATGGATACAGAAAATGTCATACATTTACACAATGGAGTACTACTCAGTTATTAAAAAGAATGACTTTATAAAACTCGAAGGCAAATGGGCGGAACTAGAAACCATCATCCTAAGTAAGATAACCCAGTCACAAATGAACACACATGATATGTTCTCACTGAGAAATAGAAATCAGGCGGAGACAACTCATAGACCATATGAAGCTGAAGAAGAAGGAAGATCAAAATGTGGATGCTGTTGTCCTATTTAAAAGGAGGAACAAAATAATCACTGGAGGTAGAGGGGGGAGGGACATGGAAGGGAAAGAGGAGAAGCAGGTTAATAGGGGGTCAAGATTAGGTGTGGAAGGAGAAAGGGTAGATGTAACAGAGTGTCAGGTACTTGAACAGAGGCATATAGCAGTGGGGGATATGGAGTTGGGTGTAACCAGGAGAAAGTCCCAGACTACAGGAAAGCAAGAAGCTTCCAAGGACCCCACTGGGATGACATTAGCTGAAATACCCAACAAAGGGGAGAGAGAACCTATAGACACCATATCCAGAGGTTAGGCACAGCCCTCGGCTGAAGGATAGGGCTACCCTCCCATTTCAAAAATATTAGCTCAAAATTGCTCCTGTCTAAAGAAATACAGGGACAAAGAGTGGAGCAGAGACTGAAGGAAAGGCTATCCAGAGACTGTTCCACCTAAGATCCATCTCATATAGAGACACTAAATCCAGACACTATTGATGATGCCAAGAAGTACTTTCTATTTTTTTGTTTTCTCTTCGTTTATCATTATCTGAGTTATCATAGCATTTAACCTCAAAAGATTTCTTTGGTAGATTATAAATATCATATATTAAAAAGGTAAACAAATATATTCCAATGTAAAGACTGAACTATTAAGCAAATTGAATGTTTATCATCTCCTTGCATGTGTGGACATTGTTACTTTTCTGAAAATCATCTCATCTAGATTAAAATATTCAAAACATCCTGAAATACATCCAGATCATAGTGAGCAAGAGACACAAATATACTCCAGTTCACTCACAAAACACAGTAAAGGCTATTTAGAGACAACAGAGCTATACATTGTAATCTCTGAAAGTGACTATCCACAGTGAAGGGCTGTATTGTAATGTGATGTAGCTCAGAGCTAGGTTGCCAAAGATAACTAAAAAATAATACTCTGTAATAATCTTAATAAAAATCATATCATTACAACTATGTTTTTTTGAATTAAAACAGTTTTCCCTTGTCTTTTTAAATGTAGTCTCTACTTCAGTGGAAAGCAGTTTAATTGAACTGCTATCATATCCAGGGAAGAGAAAAGAATACTAAAGTGATAAAGATGTGTATCTTTTTGTTCTCTGAAACGCAAGTTAACGATTTCCATTACAATAGATGAAAAGGGTAACATGCTTCTATCAAAAAGAAAATACTGACACAAAAGTTGTTGGTTAGCAGTGAAAATTGTGAAAGCAAGATTTGTGTATATTCAATAATTATGTTGCTTTTATTAAGGGAAGTATATTAAATTATAACTTAAAGTCATTAATTTTGTTAATGGCATAATATCATCAAGCTGAGTCAGTAATGTCTATAAATTACACTATTTTCAACCTTATTCTGGAATGTTTATTTCTCACATTGGTCATAAATATAAATATTAAGACTTAATATCATACAATAAATTGTGTTTTGATTATAGTTTTATAGGTCAGATGTGCATTTGAGTCCCCAGTAGCATGTTGTTATATAAGCCATAATTATCCACATAAAAATAAATTTAATGAATAATAGTAAAACTATAAAAGTACGAGAGCAGAATACAGAAATACTGAAAAAAAAAGACAGAAGTTTCATTGCAGTTTTCGTAATTTTATTCCTTTTGACTTAAAACAAAGAATGCCTGTACACCTGAGGTTCAAGTTTATTGCTATGTTTTCAAGCCTTTGTAAACACAGATTCCAAATGGTGTAAAAGTAGTCCCAAGCACACAAAAAGTAAAATGGATCAGAATTCTGCAACACATGGTTGCAAGAGCCTTCCTTGGTTTTGCATCAAATTTTTGCTCATCCTTTTATTGGGTAGGTAGGTAGAATACAACTAAGACCAAATTAATATTTTCAACCAGCTTGTTATACTTTACTTACAATAAAAATGAGTAGATGTAGATGACCTTCAATAACTTTACCTTAGAAGCAAAAATAGAAATAGCTGTATCAAAAATACAAGAAGCTAGTGAAATAGCTTAACAGTTAAAAGTCTTATCTAACAGGCCTTACAACACGAATTGAATGAGCAGAGCCCTAAACAAAATAGCTTGAGTTAGAACCATACAATTCTAGTTCCAGCATTCTAAAAATGCAAGACACCCCCAGTGGCCTATAGTGTGCAGAGTGGCAGAAAAAAATAAACAAACAAACAACAACAAAACAACCCCCCCAAACAAACAACAACAACAAATCCAACAGGAAACGTGCCTCCACAAGGAAGGAAGTCACTTGAAAGTGGTCCTCGCACCAGGATATGTTTGTTATAGTACAGGTACCCATAGTCACATACACAAATCATGTATATACACTGATAATATTTTAATACTCCAGCTATTTTCATATCTAAACTGTTTTCTAATGTATCTTTCTTCATCTTCTCTGCACTTATATTGTCAAAATATAACGAACAAGATCTGTTACCTACACCCATAGACTCACTTATAAACTAAGAAACAAATTTTGTCCTGAGAGAGTTTATTATGGCAGAGAAAAAAACACCAACAATAAAATGTCAATATTTAAGAGTTTAAAATTTATGAGTCAAGCAAGCCTGGTTATTGCTACAAAACTTCATATTTTCTTTGTACTTTAACACTAGGTAGGAGAACAAGAAATAAGGATCTGAGTCGAGTTTCCAGAGATATCTGCTAGCTATCCAATCAATTTGACTGTGTACATCAGAATAGAATATTTCCTCATGCCTATGTGAGCTCAATTTTATTACCTATGAGTTATATATTTAATAGCTTGTCACCAGGAAGATCATTGCTGAGACCAGACTGTTTTCTACATATTCATTGTTACCAGTGTGGGCATGCACCTATAGTTCTGCTATCTCTCTGCCCTGAACAAATCCCTTTAATTCCCATGGCCAGATTTGCTTCATGACCACTAGAGCGTGTCATTAGATATAACTCATCAGTTGTGGCATGATCGCATCCATTCCACCCCAATGTCTTTTGTTCTCATTTAAATACAATTTTTCTTTATTGCCAAGCTCTCAAATATGTTTTATTCACTGAGTTCTGTAATAAAAAGTGAAGCAGAATTTGCATTCGACAGTAAGGTATTTTTAAGGGTTGTGGGTTTTATCATTTGACTTACGGCCTACATCTCTCCCTATTTTTGAAAAATCTAGTATGAAGTCATAAATGCAGACTACCTATGACAACACTCAGTAATGTTTCTGCTGGGAAAAAAATAACAACAGAAGAGAAATAATAACAACCAAACCAAATCAAAACAAAGGGCAGGATAATGTTAATCACATCAAGTTGTTTTTGCATGTTCACCAATTTTCCAAACATCTTGAGATTCCTGACGAGATCACAGACACTGATGGTGATTCTTTTACTCTATGTTTGAAGTTCAGATTTCTGAGATGAAAGCAATCATCCATTGCTTTCATTGTTATAAGAGAATAACTTCATTTGTAATGACAGGTGATGATTGGTAGATTAACTAGTTTACAGTTAATATAATATAAACTTACTGTTTATAGCCACCTTTAATACTACTCATTTAAGTAGCAGCCCTCAAGTTTATTGTAAATTTAATAATTTTTGATTTGGTATTTTATCTACTACATTGGCCTTTCACAACATTTCAGTGTTAGACTCCAATTATTCCTAAGTCGGTGTTACATGCAGTACTTCTGTGTTTCATGTGTTAATTTTTTTTACACAAATATACACTAGTGGGAAAAATAAAAATACACAAATTCAAATATTTTCAAAATAATTAACTATCTAACATATTTAAATTGTTCAGCCTTTGTAGTAGTGACAAAAAAAAGTTAACCTTCACTAAACACTTTTCAAGCACACATTAAATTTTTGGGTATCATACACTTGGGGCACAAGACTTGAAGAGCTATATGTATGTTACACGACAGTGACAAGTCAGTAATGAGGACAATCAACTTCTCTGACTGAATTTGAGACTCACAGGAAGAATTCCAAATTAGGTACTAAAAGCCTATAAATGTTGAGAAGGTGATGGTCACAGTATAAAAACTATGGCTGTTCTGTTAAAAAGGACAGGCTGTATACACTAATTTTCTTTTGAAATAATTATTTTTATATCTGCATATTAGTGTTATGAGAACCTTAGGTTAGAACATCTACTTTTTATTTTGGTCATGGTAACTTCTGAGAGTCATAACTGGTCAAATTGCTGAGATGTTTGAGTGCTCAGCCAAAATTGAGCCATCTCTACCACCCACTTTAAGGTTCAGTGAATATCGTAGAAAAGAGAACAGAAAGAGCATAAGAGATAAGAGTCCCTCTAGGAAGAACAACAATACCAACCAACCAGACACCCCAGACCTCACAGGGACTAAACCACCAACCAAAGGGTGCACATGGAGCCACCCCTGACTCCAACTCCTTATGTAGCAGAGGATTGCCTTATCTGGCATCAACAGGAGGGGAGCCCCTTGGTCCTGTGGAGGCTTATTGAGTCAGTATAGAGGAATGTTAAGGTGCTGAGACTGGAAGGGTTGGTTTGTGGGGGAACTCCTTCACTGAAGCAGGGGGACAGGGGGAGTTTAACTGGGAAAGCGGATAACATTTGAAATTTAAAAAAATAAAATAACAAATTTTAAAAAAAGAAAAAAGAAAAAGAGTCCCCAAGCTCCACCCACTGTTTTGCTGTGGGTGTCTGCACATGTCTAAGTCAGCTACTTGGTGGAGCATCTCAGAGAACAGCCATGCTAGACTCCTGTTTGCAAACAAAACAGAGTATTAATAGTGTCAGTGATTGGTGCTTGCCCATGGGATGGGTCTCAAATTGGACTGTTTATTCCCAGTCTCTGTTCCATCCCCAGTCCTGCATTGTGAGTAGGCAGGATAAATATTTGTAGGTGGGTTAGTGTCCCTATTGCTCCTCTGCTGGCTTCAAAAGGAATAGGAACTCCATAGGATGATCAACAGAGTCAACTAATAGGGATCCTTGGGGCTCTCAAAGACTGAACCACCAACCAAAGAGCATACAAAGGCTAGACCTAGGCCTCCCCACACATATGTAGTAGATACGCAGCTTTGTCTTCATGTGGTTCCCAAACAACTGTAGTGAGGGTTATCCCAAAAGCTGTTGCCCATCTATGGGATATGAGCTGCCTTGTCTGGCTTCAGTGGGAGAGGAAATGGCTAGCACTGCAGAGACTTAATTTGGCAGAAAAGAAGGTGAGGGGGATGGATGGGAGGATTTTGAGAGGGGTGACAAGGAAAGAGTGGTGAGCTGGATGTAAAATGAATATATAAACAAGTAAACAAATAAAATTTAAAAAAGAATGTAAGAGATAGCAAGAGATGAATGCAATTTAATTTTGTCATTAGACAGCATCACTCTAACATTAATAATCTTGTAAGAGTTATGCTAACTGGCACAAGACTCGAACAACTTTCAGTCTGTAAACATTTTGTTATCTAATGTGAGGAAGGGACCACTGAGAGTCACACCTTACTTAGTAATTATTGACATATAATGATGTAACAGACCTCGAGACCTTAGCATGTTACAGATATTACCACAATGGACACCATGATAGAAGAACCATTCAGACCTTGAAACCCAGCATATAAGCAGTAACATCTGGCAAAATGAGAACAGAGACCTAATCCATTCAAGTTCATAGTTCTAGGAAAATCCTTAATGTATTCGTTTTTTTGGTTTTCATAATTCTGTTTCTAGCTAAATGTTCTTGATAACTGAGGCATGTCAATCCAGGATGCAGTTTTTGCGCTTACATGCCCTCCCTGTTTAGAAAGGCTTGCAACTGAACTAAGATTGTAAATAACCAGGGTAGTAACTGGCCAGTTAACAAAGTCTTTCTATTGACGTAAACACAGGTCAAATGTATTGTCTTTAGTGGATACCTCACAACATTGGTATGAATAGGTAGGAGTCCTAGAACCTCATTTTTCCAATTGTATCTATAAAGACTTATGATTCACTGGAGGAAGGAGAGATATTTTCCTCGTTCATAAAGTGTTCCTATTTCTACAAATAAATGTTCACTTCAACCACATTTGGGATTTTGTAAAATTCAGTGAGCTTGTCCCCTCAGAAAACAATAAATATTTTAAAAATAATAAAAGATAAAAATAGCAGGAAAGAGAAATGGGACCTCCAGGACTTGGAGGAGAATCCAGGGAGGCAATCTCAGATTGAAAGTGGTGAAACACATCATATATACTTTAAAAGCTCTCATAATGAAACTTAGAACTATGAATTAAAATTAATATACATCATTTAAAATGATAAATGCATGTTCTAGTTAGAATTTTATGTTAATAATTAAATAGTTTTTTATAACAATTCACAGTTAGATATATTTTATGTTTTTCACATGAAAAGAAAACCTTTTCAGGAAGTTAAAACTATCCAGATCCTGGGGAGATGAACAAATGTCTCTCAGTGAAACATCACTTTTGCCACTTCATGTTTCTTTAAAATGTTCTTGAGAAAGGTCTTAATCTCCTGAAAACTTTGATTGTTTCCATCACTTTTATCAATAACAATTTTAATAAGTGGTCATTTTATGTTATACTAAAAATCCTTATTTCAGAAATTAGAACATTATTTTTGACATATATGTCAGAGGAGTTTGTTCAAGCATCTCTTCTCCTTAAAATTTGGAAATGGGGAACCCTTCTTTTGCCTTGCTTACTTCTCCTACTAAGCGGTTACTTTTGTTGAGGGATCACTATTAGGCTTGAAACATGGAAACAAGAGTAATGAATGCAGGGAAAAGCTTCTATTTTAATTGACAGTGAGTGATGCATTTCCCCTTCAACTGTTGCTTCTCATTAAATCCTCATTTTCTGAGAAGTTCATTCCACATATTTGAATTTCATCCACTGTTCTTAAAAGTCACAAATATTTCCAACCAGGTCTCTTCTACTACTACTCATAGAAGTTCTATATGAACCAAACTATAATATCATATTTTTTCTTAAAATGTAGAAAAATAAAATACAAGATCAAGTGCTTACTTTCCTAATAATAGAACTTTTATTCAAAAATTTCAAGTATTTTCATTTTTTTGTAGCTTCTCTTACAATCTGTAATGCTTTTTTATTGTTTTCAATTTCATACTTCCTTAAGTGAATGGGAACTCATGAACACTCACAAAATCTGGAACCTTATCTTGAATTTCCATGTATCTCATCATTTCTATGTCCAGGATAATCCGGTTAGAATATATAAACAAAGTCAATATGGTAGAAGTTTGGTACCCAGTGTAACAATACTGAAGGCATGGGCTGGAGTAGTATAAGGCAGTTTGGACATTGGGCTGCAACTTTGGGAATAGAAAATATGATCTTATGGAATATAACATAGAAAATTATTATTATTATTATTAATAATAATAATAATAATAATAATAATAATAATAAATTGTCCATGCCAGGTGGACAATCAAGTGGGACCCCTAGACTGTGTGGAGAATACTGAGATGCGTGAGAAAATAAAAAGTCACAGCAATTCAAGAAGTCCTATCAAGCTGGCAAAGATTTTATTGTTCACACAGGTTATATACTCTGAAAACAGGGTATGGGGAGGGGTAGGAAAGGAAAGAGGGCTTTGCAGGTGGAGGAAGCTAGCTGCAGTTTTGGGGTCTAACTAAGTTACACCTGTTGTTCTCACAAAGCCTTGCCATTACCAGAGGTTCTAAAAACATCTATCTAGCAGGACGTTGGCTAAATCTAAAGACCAGGAGCAAGGGTTACTAAGGTAGGTTGCTATGAGGCCTTGTTTGAAGTTCTGAGAACTGACAAGTGAATCATAGAAGGTAAGCAGAAAGAAAAATAGTAGATAGGAGAGACAAAGATGAGTGTTTGCTAAGAGGAAGGCCTTGCCATGGCTTCCCACAAATAATTAATAATAATAATAATAATAATAATAATAATAATAATAATAATAATAATAAATAACAGTAATAATAACAACAATAATAATAATAGCCTTTAACATAACCTAATAATAGCCTTTAATAATGTGGCAATCCTAGAAAAACTTTTCCATTTTATTCTTATGAATTCTTTGGTTGTTGTTTGTACTGGTTATTTCTTTCTTGCTTTAGAGAAATTCTCATCTAGCAGCATGCGTGCTCTGGCAAGGAGTCATATCCAAAGACCAACTAGGTCTACTTAATCGCAGCTGGAATGCAGACACACCCTTGATTACAATATGATACAGCTAGAATTTAGACTCCTTCTTAATACACACCTTTAATTCCAAACAGTGATGTCTAGTTGAGGAAGAAAGTGAAAAATTAGAGAAAGATTTGACAGAATATAATGGGCACTACTCTCAGGAGAACAGGTACTTAAAAGCATCGCATGCAGGGGGAGTGCAGTAATGATCAGAAATGGGAGTCAATACAGGGAGTGAAGAGCAGTGGACTTGAGTTTGTTTATGAGTTCATGTAGCTTAGTGCAGGTCAGCAGAGGCAGTTGAAGCCTGAGAATAAAAAGAAGCCAGAAGAGTAGAATAAATTGGCAGAGTTTTAGGCCAAACACAACAGTACAATGAGAAGCTGAAAAAAGTCAGATTGAATTAATCAGCTTGAAGAGGAATTTGAGTCTGAACAGCTGAGATGAAATAGCCAGAATTCAGAAGGAGCTAGAAAGGGTGAGCTTATTCATCAGTAAGCTTCTGAGATGATAATATATCAGGTGAAGAAAAGATATGTTATACTTACTGTTTTAAAACATCATAACCAAAAGCACCTTACAGAAAACAGAGTTTATTTTGTCTTATAGGCCCATAAGGATCATTGTCCATCATGATTGGGAAGTTTAGCAATAAGCAAAGGCATGAGCAGGAAGCAGATAGACCATAGATTATCTATAATCACAAAGCAGAAGCAGTGATCTGGAAATACTGGAAATAGAATGTGTCTGTGAACTCTCAAAGCCAATTCCAAGTAACATGCTTCCTCAAGAAAGGCTTAAACATTTACAGGCATAATCATGAACTATGTAACCAAGTATTCCAATATCTGATTCTATAAGCAACATTCTCATTTAAGTTACTGCATTTCCATGATGTGGTTATGGCTTATGTTGTACCAGTTTTCATAGGCAAATTTTTTAAGGTGATTTTTTCTATTGAGAATCTTATCTGCATTTTCCAAAAGAAGGATTTGTTTGTGCCTAGGAAAGGGGAAGGGAAACAGTGGCCATTATTCTTTAAAAGGGACTTACAGTAATTGAAGATATGTACTTGCAGAAATAATTATTCAAGTTACTGAATACATCATACCCTCTATTCACTGTCAAAATTTTGATTCTTCTAAAGTCATTACCTTATAACATTCACTGATTTTATGTTCTCACTCAACTACCCTTAACGTAATACTTTGAGAAAGATACTTCTCAGGGAATCAGGGATAAAGGACAATATCCAACTCCTGAACAAACTAAATATTTTTATTTTATTGTTATCAAATTAAGTGTTATTTCTTGTCTAATATGAAGAAAAGTTTTCTTATTTTCTGGATCTTTTCACAGATTTTCAGTGTTTTGTTAGACACAAAACCTACTGTTTTTAAATTTTACCAAAATTACCTTACATGACTGGTGACACTATGAGCAAAAAGAGGGAAAAACATGGCTCCATTATTCATGTTCCATAATTTCTTGTCAATTGTGTGCAGGTACTTCTGCCATGCTAATAAAATGCAATATATATTTTATTGATTATGCTCACTAAACATTTTCTTATTTTAATTTTTTAAACCCATAAAAATAATATCCTAGAGTCTTGTATCATTGCTCAGCATGTACCTTTTATTAACTAAATGTTATTCTAGATAAACCTTGTCCTCACTGGACAAGTTTTATGTCATTTAATGTCACTCAGGTTTTTATATGAAAAGAGTTTTATAACTGACAGATTAAATCTGAATGACATTAAAGCTAATGTTAATTTTTTAATTACTTTTATTTATTTATTTAGTCATTTTTATGGCATTTGTTTTTATTTATCATTCCATTTGTTTATATCTCCAATGATATTCCACTTTGCCATTACACTTCAACAAGCCTCCCATGCCACAACCTCCATCTTCATCCTCCCCTTTGTTTCTGTAAAGGTGCTCCCCCACCCACCCACCCTCTTTAGCTCCACCACTCCAGCATCCCCATACACTGGGGCATCAAACTTTCACAGGACCAAGGGCCTCTCCTCCCATTGATGTCAGACAAGGCCATCCTCAATTACCAATGTATCTTCAGTACTAGATCCCTCCCTGTAGACTCCTTGGTTGGTAGTTTAGTCCCTGGGAGCACTGGTTAGTCCAGCCAGCTGATGTTGTTATTCCTATAGTGTTGCAATCCCCCTTGCCTCCTCCAGTCCTTTCTCCAGCGACACCACCACCAGGGTCCTTAGTTCAGTCTGATGGTTGGCTCCAAGTGTCCACATCTACATTGGTCAGGAGCTGGATGAACCTCCCAAGGAGCAGCCACAACAGGTTCCTGTCAGCAAGTGCCTCTTAGTAACAGCAACAGTGTTGAGTTTGGTGTTTGCAGACAGGATGAATCCCTGGGTGGGGCAGTCCCAAGATGGCCCTTCCTTCAGTCTCTGCCTCATTTTTGTCTTTGTTCTTCCTTTGGGCAGGAACATTTCTGGGTTAAAGTGTTTGAGATGAGTGGGTGGCTGCCATTCCTCATCCAGTGGCCGTGTCTATCTACTGGAGGTGGTCTCTAGAAGTTCTATCTCACCTTTTCTGCTAAAATCATCCTGGTTGGGTTCTGGAAGCCTCTCACTTTCCTGGCGTCTGAGACCCTCCAGTGACTATCCACATTTCCTCATTCCCCCATGCTACACATTTTTATTTGATTTCCTGACCTTTGGTACCTCTCTTCTGTCCCCTCCAGTACCTGATATTGCCCCCCGTATTTCCTCCCCTCATCTCTCCCTCCCAGATATCACTTCTGTCACCTCCCACAATCATCCTGTTCCACACTCAATGCAGGAATGAAGCATCCACAACCTGGACTTCTTTTCTCCTAAGTTCCATATACTCTGAGGTTCATATCATGGACATTGTGTGTTTTGGGGCTAATATCCATGTATCAGAATATCACATGTGTTCTTCTGTGTCTGGGTTACCTCACTCAGGATTATCTTTCCTAGTTCCATTCACTTGCCTGTGAATTTCATGAAGTCATTGGTCTTAATAGCTGAGTATTGCATAAATGTATCACATTTTCTGTATACATTCTTCTGTTGAGAGACATCTGGGTTGTATCCAGCTTCTACCTGTTATAAATAAGGCTGCTGTTAGCTTAGTGGAGCATGTGTCTTTGTTATATATTGGGGCATCTTTTGGATATGTGTCCAGGAGTTATATAGCTAGGTATTCATGTAGAATTATATGACAATTTCTGAGGAACTGCCAGATTGATTTCCAGAGTCCTAACAGCTTGCAATCCCACCAACAATGAAAGAGTGTTCCTCTTTCTCTACATTCTGGCAAACATCTGCTGTCACTTGTGTTTTTTTATTTTAGCCATTCTGACTGGTATGAGGTGGACCCTTAGGGTTGTTTTGATATGCATTTCCCTGATAACTAAGAATGTTGAACATTTCTTTAAGTGCTTCTCCACCATGTGAGATTCCTCAGTTGAGAACTTTTTGTTTAGCTCTTTACCCCATTTTTAATAGGGTTACTTGGTTATCTGGAGTCTAACATCTTGTATTATTTGTATATTTTTGGATGTTAGCCCTCTATGAGATGTAGGGTTGGTAAAGTTTTTCCTTTCCAACCTGTGGGTTGCTGTTTTAGCTTATTGAAAGTATCCTTTGCCTTACAGAAGTTTTTCAATTTTATGAAGTCCCATTTATTTATTGCTGCTCTTAGAGCAACAATATTGGTGTTCTGTTCAGGAAATTTTCTCCTAGGTACATGTCTTCCAGGCTCATCCCCATTCTCTCTTCTATTAGATTCAGCTTATCTGGTTTTATGTGGAGATTCTTTATCCACTTGGTCTTGAGCTTTGTACAAGGAGATAAGAATGGATCCATTTGCATTCTTCTACATGTAGACCACCAGTTGAAACAGCACCATTTGTTGAAATGGTTGTCTTTTTTTTCACTGGATTGTTTTACCTTCTTTGTCAAAGATCAAGTGACCATAGGTGTATGGGTTCCTTTCTGGGTTTTTAGTTCTATTCCATTGATCTTCCTGCCTGTCTCTATACCAATACCATACAGTTATTTGTCTGTATTGCTCTACAATACAACCTGAGGTACTTGAGGTCAGGGATGGTGATTCCCCAAGAGTTTTTTTAATGTTGAGAATAGTTTTCACTATTCTGTTTTTTTTTTTGTTTGTTTGGTTTTTTTGGTTATTTCAAATGAATTTGAGAATTGCTCTTTCTAACTCTATGAAGAATTGAGTTGGAATTTTGATGGGGATTGCAATGAATCTGTAGATTGCTTTTGGTAAGATGACCATTTTTACTATATCAGTCCTGCCAGTCCTCGAGCATGGGAGATTTTTCCAACTTCTGATGTCTTTTTCAATTTTTTTCATCAGTCACTTGAAGTTCTTATCATACAGATCTTTCACTTGCTTGACTAGAGTCACACCAAGGTGTTTTTTCCTTAATGTTTTTCTCAGCCTGTTTATCCTTTCAATAGAGGAAGGCTACTGATTTGTTCGAGTTAATTTTATATCCATCCACTTTGCTGAAGCTATCACCTGTAGGAGATCTCTGGTAGAATTGTTGTGATCACTTATGTATACCATGATATCATCTTCAAATAGTGATACATTGACTTCTTCCTTCCCAATTTGTATCCCTTTGATCTCCTTTTGTTGTCTAATTGCTCTGTCTAGAACTTTGAGTCCTATATTGAATAGGTAGGGAGAGACAGGGCAGCCTTGTCTCATCCCTGCATTTAATGTAATTGTTTTGAGTTTCTCTCCTTATAGTTTGATGTTGGCTATTGGCTTTTTTATATTGCTTTTATTATATTAAAGTATGTATTTAAAATTTTTAATCTCCCCAATACTTTTAACATGAAATGGTGTTATATATTATTAAAGGTTTTTTCAGTATCTAATGAGATGAGTGTGTGTGTGTGTGTGTGTGTTTGTGTGTGTGTTTGTGTGTGTTTCCTTTGAGTGTGATTATATAGTGGAGTACATTGATTAATTTCCATATATTGAACCATCCCTGCATTCCTGGGATGAAGCCTACTTGATCAGGGTGAATGATTGTTATGATGTGTTCTTAGATTTGGTTTTTGAGAATTTTATTAAGTTTTTTTTTCTTTCTATTTTTGCATCGAAATTCATAAGGTAAAATGGTCTGAAGTTCTCTTTTTTTTCTTGAGGTTTTTTTTTTTTTTTTTTTTTTTTTTTTTGTGGTTTAGGTACCAGTGTAACTGTGGCTTCATAGAAAGAAATGAGTAGTGTTCCTTCTGTTTCTATTTTGTGGAATACTTTGAAAAATATTGTTATTAGGTCTTCTATGATGGTCTGATAGAATTCTGCATTAAACCCATCAGGTCCATTGGCTTTTATTGGTGGGGAGACCTCTAACAATTACTTTTTTTTCTTTTATGAGAGTGTTTAGATGGTTTATCTGATCCTGATTTAACTTTGCTACCTGGTATCTGTCTAAAAAAATCATCCATTTCATCTGGATTTTACAGTTTTGTTGAATATAAACTTTGGTACTAGGATCTGATTATTTTTTTAATTTTTTCAGTATCTCTTGTTATATCTCCCTTTTTATTCCTGAATTTGTTATTTTGAGATCTATCCCTCCCTCCTTCCCTTTTTTCCCCTCCCCATCCCCCCCCCAGTTAGTTTCACTAAAGATTTATCTATCTTGTTGATTTTTTTTTTTCAAGGAACCAGCTCCTACCTTTTTTTTATTCGCTGTATAGTTCTCTTTGTTTCTACTTGGTTGATTTCAGCCCCGAGTTTGATTATTTCCTTCCATCTACTTCTCTTGGGTACATTTACTTCTTTTTTTCTAGAGATTTCAAACGTTCTGTTAAGCCTCTTCTGTATGGTCTCTTCAATTTATTTATGGAGGCACTCAGGGCTATGAGTTTTCCTCTTAGCACTGTTTTCATTGTGTCCCATAAGTTTGTATATGTTGTGCCTTCATTTTCACTAAATTCTAAATGTCTTTAATTTCTTTCTTTATTTCTTTTCTGGCCAAGATATCATTGAGTAGATTGTCGTTCAGCTTCCACATGTATGTGGGCTTTCTGTTGTTTTTGCTGTTGTTGAAGACCAACCTTAGTTCATGTTTGTTCAACAAAATACATGGGATTAAATCAATATTCTTGTATCTGTTGAGGATTTTTTTGTGTCTGATTACATGGTCGGTTTTTGAAACTGTACCATGAAGTGATGAGAAGAAGGTATATTCTTTTGTTTTAAGATGAAATGGTCAGTATATGTCTATTAAATACATTAGATCCATAACGTCTTTTAGTTTCACTCGGTGATTGTTTATTTTCTGTTTCTAGAATAAAAAGAAGCATTGATGAGACTGGGGTGTTGAAATCTCCTAGTATTATTGTATGAAGTTCAATGTGTGCTTTGAGCTTCAGTAATGTTTCTTGTACAAATTTGGGGGTGCCCTTGCATTTGGGGCATGGATGTTCAGAACTGAGACTTCATACTGGTAAATTTTTCCTTTTATGAGTATGTAGTATCCTTTCCCTTTTTTCCTTATTGTTTTTAATATTGTTTCTTTGTTTTATGCATTTGATGTTTTAGTTATTATGTGACAGAAGAAATTTCTGTTCTAGTCTAGTTGGAGTTCTGTAGACTTATTGTATGTTTATGGGCATATCTTTCTTTTGGTTAGGGAAGTTTTCTTCTATAGTTTTGATGAAGATGGTCCTTTAAGTTGGGAATCTTTCCTCTTTTCTATACTTACTATTCTCATATTTGTTCTTTTATTTTGTGTCCTGGATTTTTGAATGTTTCGAGTTAGGAGTTTTTTGCTTTTTGTATTTTCTGTGACTGTTGTTTCAATGTCTTCTAGTGTATCTTCTACACCTGAAATTCTCTCTTCTATCCCTTGTATCCTGTTGGTGACATTTGCATCTGTGACTCCAGTTCTCTTTTCAAGACTTTCCATCTCCGGGGATGTCTCCCTTTGTGCTTTCTTTAATGTTTCTATTTCCATTTTTAGATCTTCGACAGTGTTGTTCAATTCTGTCACCTCTTTGATTGTGCTATCATATATTTCTTTAAGAGATTTGTTTCCTCTTTAAGGGCTTCTACTTGTTTACCTGTGTTCTCCTGTATCTCCTTAAGGGAGTTATTTATGTCCTTTTAAAAGTCCTCTATGAGATGAGAATTTAGATCTGAATCTTGCTTTATAGGCGTGTTGGGGTATCCAGGGCTTTCTGTGATGGAAGACCTGGGTTCTGATGTTGCCAAGTACTATTTGTTTCTGTTACTTATTTTCTTGAACTTGCCTCTCACCATCTGGTTATCTCTGACATTAACTGGTCTCACATCTATGACTCAATGTAGCCTATCCCTCCTGTAATCCTGTGATTCTGGATGTGTCAGAACCCCTGGGAAGTTGAGCTGCTACTGGGGTATGGGATGAATGGGTTGGAATCCAGAGGAGAGGCTCTGTTCCCAGCACAGGTGCCTTACTTTTATTTTTTTACTATTCATTTGTTACCCCCTCTCAGTCTTCCCTTTCACAGTCCCTCATGCTATTCTTTCTCTCTCTTGTCTCCAAGAGAATGTCACCTTACTCCTGCCACCAAGCCTTCCCACTCCCTGGGGCATCAAATCTCTCTAGGGTTAGGCTCCTCTTCTCTCACTGAAGCCAGACCAGGCAACCCTCTGTTGTATATGTGTCAGTGGCCTCACACCAGCTAGTGTATGTTTCCTAGGGTTGGTGGCTCAGTGTCAGAGAGTTCTCAGGAGTCTTGGTTAGTTGAAACTGCTAGTCTTCCTATGGGGTTGCCCTCCTCTTCAGCATCTTGCAGCCTTTCCCTATTTAAACAACAGGGGTCCCTGACTTCAATTCATTGGTTGGGTGTAAGTATGTGCATCTATCTCAGTCAGGTGCTTGTTAGGTGTCTCAGAGGACAACCGTGCTAGGTTCCTGACTATAAGCACACTATAGCATTAGTAATAGTGTAAGGCCTTGGGGTCTCTCCTTGAGCTGGGTCCCAATTTGGTATTGTCATTGGACCTCTTTTCCTCAGTATCTTCTCCATTTTTTGTTCCTGAATTTTTGTTCTTTTTGATGGGATCAACTCTGGGTCTTAGTTTTTGACTCTGGGATGGCAACCCCATTCCTCTAGTTGTTGCCCTGTCTTTCTACTGGAGGTGGACTCCACAAATTCTCTCTACCCACTGTTAGGCATTTCATCTAAGGTCTCTTTGAATCCTGTGAGTCTTTCACCTCCCAGGTCTCTGGTACATACTAGAAGGTCCCCCCACATCCTACCTCCTGAAGTTGCATACTTCCACTCATTCTTCTGGCCCTCAGGGCTTCTCTCCTGTCCCCCACCCCAACACCTGATCATGTTCTTCTTTCCCCTCCTTCTCCCCCTCTCACACAGGTCTCACCCTTCCTTTGCCTCCTGTGATTTCTAATTTTAAATTTTAAGTTTATAAATTTATTATATTTATGTGCCATGGTGCTCATTAAAAATAATCAACTGTTTCAGAGTTATAATCAGCTATTCCTATATATCTTATTATATACATTTAATTAATACTAATAGAAAAATGTACTCCTAAAGCTTCTGTCCTTTACGTTCTACTATAAAGTTTTTAAGCTAAAAGAACTGTGAGAAATTTACTCCCAGAATTAGAAGAAGGCCATGATCTGTGTAAGTTTTAGGTTTTTTTTTTTTTTTTTTTTTTTTTTTTTTTTTTTTTTTTTTTTTTT
>JANHMN010000010.1:19250567-19296584 GCA_030674055.1 Rhabdomys pumilio
TTTTTTTTTTTTTTTTTTTTTTTTTTTTTTTTTTTTTTTTTTTTTTTGGGATATTTGGCAGTTAATTATTATACTGAAACAAAAATATGAAATCAGCAAGTGCTGTTATATGTTTATAATAAATCAAGCATATATAAGAAATATATGGTTCTACTTATGAAATAATGGCAGAAGTATAAGACTATGACCAAATAAAGAAATTGTATTTATTTTTATAGTGGTAAAAATGTATTGCTATGATTAAGTTTTAAATGTCTTTCCTGAAAAATTCTGAATAGCTGACAGTTGTTCATCATTTCAATTAATAGTTAGAAGTACATTATTTTTGAAATTTATGTTTAGTATCCATTCAATTGTACCATATGTTGTAGTACAAAGCAGAATTTTAAAAATTGTAAAATATGAAAACAAACTCTATGACAACTCAAAGTAACCAAATATTTTTACATCATTCAATATGTGTGTTATAAAGTTATGAGTTACAATATAATTTGTTTGAAGATCAGAAAGTATTTTAGATGATAGAAATGAATGGATAATATATTTGAAAAAAATACAACGCATAGTCTCCCTTAGAGAAATAGAGGAAAATACAATCAGTCAACTAAAGAAAATAAATAAAACTATTCCAAACCTAAAAATGAAAATACAAGCAATAAAGAAAACACAGATTGAGGAAATTGTAGAGATGGAAAACCTAGGGAAAAGAGCAGGAACTACAGACAATGGTGTTAGCTACAGTATACAAGAGATGGAAGAAAGAATCTGAGGTGCAGGTGACACTATAGAAGAAACTGATACATTAAACAAAGACAATGTTGATCTAAAACATACCTGACAGAAAAAAAAATCCAGGAAATCTGGGACTCTATGAAAGGACTAAACCTAAAAATAATAGGAATGGAAGAAGTAGAGGATTCCCAGCTCAAAGTTCCAGAAAATATTTTCAATAAAATAATAAAATAAAAATTTCTAAACCGAAGGAAAAATATGACTATAAATACAAAAGAAGCATAAAGAACACCAAATAGACTGGACCAGAAAAAGAATCCTGCCATGTCTTAATAATCAAAACATTAAATGTACAGAACAGAGAATACTACAACTTTAAGGGAAAACTCCAAGTCACATATAAAAGGAGACATATCAGAATTACACCCAAATTCTCAACAGAGATTGCAAAATCCAGAAGACCCTAGGCCCAAGGTTTCTAGGACCACAGACGTAAGCTCAAACAAAACTTTCAATCAACACAGAGATAGATAAAAAACAAGATATTCCATGACAAAAACCACATTTAGACTATGGTCAACCACAAAATCAGCCTTACACAACATAGTAGAAGGAAAACACTGACCTAACAAGGTTAACTCTACCAAAGAAAACTCAGAAAATAAATAATTCAGAACAAGGAAAACCAAAAGTAGGGAAACACACACACACACACACAAACCACAAATAATGAAAGACTCCATGAGTTTCCAAAAGAGCAAGGAAAGGTTTGAAGAAATTAAAGTGTAGGGAAAATGATATAATTATAATCTTAAAAATTAATATGAATTTAAAAAATAAATTGAATGCTGTTAGTAGGACTTTAATTTGGTATTGGAAAACTTTCAAAAAATTCCGTTTCATAATTTCACACACACATAAACACAAAATGCCTTTCTGATATTTTCCTCATTATCTCCTCTTTGCCTATTTCTGCTACTTTAAGATCTCCTCTGACACCAATTTTCTACCTTTTTTCTTTTATATTTCTTTACTTCTTGTATTTGACCCATTTAATTTAATTAATGTTGGTTAAATAAGCAGGGTTACTTATCTGAACAAGGAAAATATGTCAGTGTCTATAATAATAAGGAATTACTTCACCTGTCCCAGCAACTACTATTTCCTAGCTCTTGGAGGATGGTGGAAACTTACTAGACTCTCATTCTTCCATAAAGGATTATTGACAGTTGTATTATTGATCAGGTATTGTACAGGTAGCTACGCTTCTATGAATTCATAAGTATAATATAAGTATAATAGCTATGTCATGTGCAAATGACAGCTTTTATTCCTGCTCTTCATTCTTATGCCTCTTACGTTCCTTCTGTCTTCTATGCCACAACATACTGAGTCTTGGCGTAAGAGATACATCTGTTTCCTTAAGAACAGAACAGTAAACAATCACTTTATCTCTTAAGTTAGACCTGTGAGTTTCTGCCTTCCCTGACACTACTATATAAAGACACTCTTCTTATTGAGATTGGAAGAGTTAATATGTGGGCATAAACATAAATATTTTGTTGACAGGCAACATATCCATTTAGCAAATATCAGTAACACCCCTCTCCCAAGGACCATGGATTTGTGAAGAAGTTTACAGTGTCAAGAATGATTTTCTTTCATTAAAGTGGATATTAAATTCAGTCAGAAATCTGTTTATTACCCCATCATTTTTCATTGTTGCTAAGTGAGCACATATTCTTGGCATGTTGATATTATCTTTCTCAGAATCCATACATGGCTAAGACTGGCAATGTCCTTTGTTCCTCAGCAGTCTATACAGCCCTCTCTGACACCACAAAATTAGGGCAACAGACTGTTTTCAGTACAGTTCCAACTTCATTTCTTTAGTGTCCTACAATTAAAATATGCGTCATCAGTAATGGGTTCTCACTTTCCGATTCTGGTGGACACTAAAGAGCAATGATACTCATGGACATTGTTTTGGGCTCCTCTCTGAGATCCTTCACAAAAATCTCAGGAAGAGGTATTTTACACATGGTGCTGAGGAAGCATATGGCTTTTGAGAACAGCATCATTCACCCACGTAGTTGTGTTAAAACTTTCTTACTTTTAAAATATTATTTTAATAGCTTACAAATTAATAGTTTATTATAAGATTCTTTTTGTGTATTCTCAGTTTTGCTTCACTCAGTCTCTCTTCCCCCTCACAGTTCAATCCTATTTCCACATGAGACACGTCACCCTAAAATGTCCAGTCTTTTTAGCTTCATATCACATGTGCTCTATCCCTTTCTCTAATTCTTCCCCCTTGTGGAAAACTAATAAATCTCCATGCATTTAAAGACATTCTTTACAACTTAAAGTGTCTAAAACTTTTAAGCTAGAATATACATCTGAGAGAGAACACAACTGAGCTTGGCTTTGCTCATGCGCAGTTGTAAATTGAGTTGCGAAATATTTTCAAGTACTTCCATTGACCCACAATTATTTTAACTTTATAGTTAAATAAAATCTTATTGTACATATGAATCACATTTTCATTCATGTATCAATGCACTTGTAAGCTGACTGAATTTTCTAGTTATTTTGATTAGAGGAGCATTGGACAAGGATACTCAGGGCCCTCTGTAGGATGATATGAGTATTTATTATATACTCAGGAATGATACTGATGAGTTGTATTGTAGACCTATTTTACATTTTAAGGAATTTAGATTTAGATTTTTCATAGTAGCGGTACCACTTTACACTTGTAGAGGCAAGGTACTCCTGCCAGCATTTGTTGTCAGTTATTTTCTTTGATGAGAGCCCCTCTGACAGCAGTAGAATAGAGTTTCAAAACAGTTTTGATTTGCATTTTTTGATGGGAGGAATATGGAACATCTTCTAATTTATATTAACTGTGAAAATTTTCTGTTCAATTTTCTTGTCTATTTTATTGAGCTGTGTTGCTAAGTTTGTGGTTACTTTCTTGAGTCCTTTCCACATTATACAGAGTAATTCTTTGCTGAATGTCTGGATGTTAAAAGGCATTCTTTCACCCTGTACACTTACTATTCAATTAGTTAGCAGTCTTCTATACGCTGCACCAATATTTTGATTTCTTAAATTCTTCTTGTCAATGATCAATTTCTGAGTGACCCAATTCTTATTTAGAAAGTCTATACCTATTCTTATCTGTATCGTGAATGTTTTTCTTCTGCAGGTTTTAGTTACAGATTTTTCACTAAGGCTTTTGAATCCTTTGAAAGTTTGCAGTGTCTTTTCTTTTTGTTTTATTTATTTTTTAAAGAAGAATTAAAAATGTATATTTATTATATTAAATCTTTTGTGTTTTCTGGATAAAAGATTCTGCCTCCCTTCCCTCCTTTTTTTTTTTTTTTTTTTGGTTATTTTATTTATTTATATTTCAAATGTTATCCCTCTTTTCAGTTTCCTCTCCACAAACTCCCTATCCCCTCCCCCTCTACCTGCCTATATGAGAATGCGCCCCCAAACCGTCCACCTATTCCCCACCCCAGTACTCTACTCTTCCCCTGCTTGGGTCATCAAGCTTCCACAGGACCAAGAGGCTGCACTCCCATTGACGCCAGATAAGGAAATCCTCTGCCATATATGCAGCTGGAGCCATAGTTCCCACTCTGTGTATTCTTTGGTTGGTGTTTCAGTCCCTGGGAGCACTTGGGGATCTGGTTGTTTGATACGGTTGCTTTTCCTGTGGGGTTGAAAACCCCTTCAACTCCTTCAGTCCTTGCCCTAACTTCTCCATTGGGGTGCTGCACTCAGTCCTATGTTTGGCTGCCTGCATTGCAATCTGTATTGGTCAGGTCTTGTATAGCCTCTCAGGAGACAGCTATATCAGGCTCCTATCAGCAAGCACTTCTTGGCATCAGCAAGTGTCTGTCTGGGTTTACTGTCTGCAGATAGGATGGATCCCTAGGTTGGGTAGTCTCTAGATGGCCTTTACTTCAGTTTCTGCTCTACTCTTTGTCCCCACATTTCTTTGACAAAAGAAATACTATGTTGATATGTTTTATAATTTGATATGTGTTGATATTTAGGTGTGTGGCCTCATCTCTCAACTGGGGATTATTCCTATCCACTTCATATGGTTTCTACAGGTTTTACATCTTGTTTGTTGGATATTTCGGCTATTGTCTTCTCTATTCGATTCTTGGAACCTCTGAGTCCCTCGCATCTTGGGCTTTCTAGTGGCTACCCCAAGATCCCCCTCCCCTACTGTGACATACCTCCTTTCAGATTCCTGACCCTCTGTACTTCTCCATCTCCTCCTGTATCTGATCTGGTCCCTCCTTTTCCTTCCCCCTCCTTTCTCTCTCCCAGATCACTTTTTCCTCTACTTCCTGAGATATGTTCTTCCCCCTTCTGAGTAGGACTATAGCATCCACAGTTTTGTGTGGTCTTCCTTCTTCTTGGGTTTCATGTGGTCCAAATAACAATGATAAAATTTTTGTTTGCTTGTTTTATAAGTTGGTATATAAGTGCCTGGTTTTCTACTTCCACAGGTACATACAGTTTTCCGCAAACCATTTTTTGCGTGACCTTCTCCAGTGAATGTTTCTGTAAATTTTGTTAAAACTATGGTTTCCTTATCCACATAAGTACGTATTTTGTATTTTCTTTTGTGTTCCATAGGTATGTCTTTCTGAAAAGAAACATATTGGTGATGTTTAAATGGTTCTTGATATACTTTCACATATCCAGTTTATATTTCAGGTCAGGAAGCATTTGTGTTTTAAATGATTTTACATTTACTTCTGTTAAACTTTTTTGAAACATGGCACTGGAGTTTTCATGGGAATTGCATTAAAATTTTAAATTTCTTTTTGAAGATAACTATTTCACAGTATTAAATCTTCAACTCCAAAATCTTGAGAAGTCTTTTTCTCTATAGGTTCAGCGTCTTCCTTGAGTGTCTGAAAATTTCATTGTAAAGCTATTTAACTTTATTTCCTAGGCAGATTCCAAGTTACTTCATTTTATTTTTTTATAAATTTGAAATAAAGTTTTCTTGCTTATTTCTTTTCCAGTATGTTTCTTATTGGCACATGGGAATTCTTTTAGCTTTCTGTTTTAATTTCATATTATCCTGTTTTGCTGAATGCAATTATTTTGTCCAAAAATTTGCTAACTGGGCTTTAATGTATCATATATAGATAACCATGTACTATGCCAATAATGACACTTTTACTTCTTTCCTTATTTATTTTTGGCTTTTATATTTTTATTATAGGAATGACTTCTGTCCAGAGTGAATAATAGTGGTGAATGTTGATACTCTTATCCTATTTCTTTTTTAGCAAAAATATTTTATGCTTTTCTATATTTATGTATATAAATTCTATCTATCTATATATATTTATATTTATATAAATATATATATTTATATATATGTTTATATATATAATTCTATATTTATATTATATATATATATTTATATATAATATATTCTATATTTTGCATGGGTATGTTGGATATAGCATTTACTGTACTGACATATGTTTCTTCTGTCTCCTGTCCATTCAGGATATTTAACATGAAGTAATACTGACTTTTCCCCATATATCCTTCTTGTAACTATTTATTTGATCTTGTGAATTCTTTCTTTAAGTCACTCTTCTACAGTTGTACATTTATTGACTTATATGTATTGATTCATCCCTATATTTTTGAAAGAAAGCCAAATTGGTCATGGAGTATTATGAGTCTTAAGTGTGCTTATATTCAGTTTGGAAGTTTTATTATTATTATGTTGATATTTATTATATTAATCTTAATAATCATAACATTTTACCTTCTTTTTAAAAATTATTTATGTTATTTATTTACATCCCAAGTGTTGTTCTTCTGCAAGTTCCCACTTCCAGAGTTCTTTACCTCATCCTTCTCCCCATTGCCACACAGAGGATGCCCCCCACCCAAAAAAAACAAGACATACTACTTCCCTGGGGCATCAAGTCTCTACAGGATTAGGTACATCCTCTACCACTGAGAAGATACAAGGTAATCCTCTGCTATATATGTGCCAGGGCCTAGGACCAGCCCATGTATGCTCTTTGGTTTAGTTTCTGGGAGCTCCCAGGGGTCTGGGTTAGTTGATACTGTTGGTCTTCCTATAAGGTTTTCAATTTCTTCATATACTTTAATTCCTCACCTAACTCTTTTGTAGAGGTACCAGTCCTCAATCCAGTGGTTGGGGGTAAATATTTGCATCTATCTCAAGCACTTACTGATATAACTTCTCAGAGAACCACCATGCTAGGCTCCTGTCTGCAAATACAACATAGCATCAATAATAGTGTCAGGTTTGGTGACTACCCAGGAAATGGATCCCTACTTTGGACAGTCACTGCACAGCCTTTCCTTCAATCTCTACTCCATTTTTGTTCCTTCACATTTTTTAGACATGAACAATCCTGGATTAAATATTTGAAGGTGGGTTGTTGACCTCATCTCTCCAGAGGGTTTCTGTGTATCTACTGGAGGTGGTTTCTTCAGATTTCATCTCCCTACCTTTTGGCATTTTGACTAAGGTCACTCCCATTGAGTCCTGAGAGTCTTTCACATCCTAGGACTCTAGGACTTTCTAGAGATTCCTCCCCCAACCTGGACTTCAGCAGCTACATATATCTATTCATTATCCTGACCCTCTGGGGTTCTCTCCTGTATCCCTCCCCATACTTTATCCTGCTTGCCTTCTGTCCTTCCCTGTCCTATCCAGATCCCTCCTTCTCTCTACCTCCTGTTATTATTTTATTCCCATTTTTTTTTTTTTTTTTTTGGTTTTTCGAAACAGGGTTTCTCTGTGTAGTCCTGGCTGTCCTGGAACTCACTCTATAGACCAGGCTGGCCTCGAACTCAGAAATCCACCTGCCTCTGCCTCCCAAGTGCTGGGATTAAAGGCGTGCACAACCACCGCCCAGCTTCCATTTCTTTTTTTTTAATTAGATATTTTCTTTATTTACATTTCAAATGTTTCCCCTTTCCCAGTTTCCCCTAGGGAAACCCTACTTCTATGAGGGTACTCCCTAATTTGGCTACTGTTTTCTTCTGGATGATAAGGATTACTGATCTACTAGAGGTCATTGTCTGGTCACAGCATCCAATTTTCTCCATCTTCCAAGGTAATACCAATGTATAGTATTCTTTTCATTATTCAAATGATTTTTGACCTAGTGAAACAACACCTTTAGTTTTAAGAACTATTTTTATTATATTAGACTATATAGATAATATTTCTTTACTATCATCTAATTATTAATTAATTACAGGTCAAAAGCTGTTTGCTATGCAATACCATGTACTTATGAAAATATTATCAAGGACAAAGAACAAGTTATGCTTAGAATTTTGCATATTACTGTGTTCGTTTTAGTTCATTCATGGAGTTGTTTCAAAATTCTTGAAACTTGACTTATGTTCTGTATCTATTATAAAGTTGGAAGGAGAAAAATATAAAGAATCAATAATTTGAGGATGTACCTAGTTGCACTCATATAATTAACAGTAAGCAAAAAAAATATCCTAATACATTTTAAAATGTAAATAAAAAGCAAGTATAGAGAATTTAGCAATTTCATTCAAGTAATATACATTGCAGAATTAAAAAAAATATTTTCAGATAAAGTTTACTCTTTCTATACTATAATTTATACAAAAATTTCTAAATATTTTCCACATGGAGGTTAATATTATCACATAGGTCCCTAATAAGAAGAAACCCCAAACCAACCAACCAGAAAACTTCAGAAAGTCCAACCAATAAAACAAATATAAATAAAATGTAATCATGAATTTTGACTGTAGAATATAGAATTATCTGCAATGTTAAGGCTACACATATCAGCTTCTTTGCCCTTCAGTAACATGATGTTAAGGATCCACCATTCAGTCAAACATGATTTAGCTCTAGCTCTTAAACTGGAAAGAACAAATTAGTTGGTAGGACTAAATTCTGTTTAAATAGAAATTCAACGTTTTTAGTAATTCTATCTTTCTGTTGAGTTTACTGAATATCAGTACCTACAATATTATCTACATATGCATATATACATGTGTGAATACATGCATATGCATGTGTATATTAACTATATAATATATGTTTATATATGTATTTAGCACCTTATTTTATAAAGTTTTAATGTAGAGAAATATCTGTTTTTTATGAATGAAAATACAAGATTAAGATCATATTCTCTATTTATATTGAGTTTCAAGAAAAATTATTATGAGTCTGTAATTGAAATATGACTAGTTTTCAACAATTAGTGAAAAATAAGCAAAAATATAAATAAGTGAAGAAAAAGCAAAAAAAAAGTAAATAAATCACAAGCAACATAGAGAAGAGAAAATAAAGATAATAGTACCTGCAGACTATATAACATGGCTTCTAAAGGTGGTGTGATATAAAAAAGAAAGAAAGGAAGAAAGAAAGAAAGAAAGAAAGAAAGAAGGAAGGGAGGGAGGAAGAGAGAAAGAGGGAGGGAGGGAGGGAGGGAGGGAAGGAGGGAGGGAGGAAAGAAAGAAAGGAAGAAGCAAAGGAAGGAAGGAAGGAACCAACAAAACAAAACAGAAGTAGAAAATGTGGAGTTTACTAGAGGAACCTCTGCATATTCACATAAGGAAGCTGAGGTATAACTTTGAACTCTACTTGATGTGCATAGTATTAGTTATATGTAGGTTTTCATGTTACATTTTAGAAAAAGAATGATGGTAAGTTTTAATTGTCAATTGATTTGACTCAGAATCAAATGGGAATAGAAGGTATTTTTGGTTGTTTGGTTGGCTTGGTTTTTTTTTATTTATTTATTGTTTGCTTTGGTTTTTGGAGATGGATTCAGCATTTGTTGGATGGAACTAACTTCATATACATGGCTGACTTCAAACTCACAAAGATTTGCCTGCCTTTATTTCTAAGAGCTGGGTATGTTTCAAAGAAATATTGTCAGGTTACCTTGTGGACATGTCGTCTGTATAGTATTGTCATGTCTTCACTGAAGAGAGAAGACACAGGCAGAAGATGCACAGTGTCATTCTCAAATGTGGGGTCCTGGACTCTGTAAGACTTAAGACACGAAACTGAGCACAAATCACAGACGAATTCATTTCTACTTTTTGTGAAAGCAGACACTTCACATCCTATAATCCTGTATTTTTTACAATGAAGAAATGTTATCTGAAACTGTAAGATAGAAAACGCTTTCTCCCTCAAAATGTACTCTTATAGGGTATTTAATCTGACCACCAGAAACGAAAGTTGGACAAGGTAATATATGGCACTCACCAAGTTCACCTTTGCAAATTGCCCCTTTCCTATGAAGTCTGTAAAAAAAATTCATATATATATATATATATATATATATATATATATATATATATATGTGTGTGTGTGTGTGTGTGTGTATCGAGTACATAATATACACAAGGAAAGGAGTATTTTTATACATAGAATTTTACAACCAATATTTATATTTGTTCATGCAGCAATATATTTCTTGTTTATACCATTAGGAGAAACTGGTGCCCTTAATATATATAATATATAGTTAATATATAATATAATATATATAAATAAATATATATAATATATATAATATATAAATATATTATATATTATATATATATATTCATTTATATTTCAAATGATATTCCCCTTCATGATTACCCCCGAAAAACTTATTTCATCCTATCCTTCTTTTTCCCCTTCTCCTTTGCCTCTATGTCTTAATTTATACTAGCATCCTAAATTCAGAGAAAGAAATTGGGAAGTATTCAATACCAAAACAAAAATGAGAATACATACAATAGAAAGTCAAGATAATTTAAATGAAAACACAGAAGATACTAGGTAATGGAAAGATAGTCCATATTCTTGTATTGGCACAATTTATATTGTAAAAATGACTACGCTACCAAAATTAATAAACATGATCAAAATAATACATTTCAAATTTGGATGCTATTTTTTCAAAGGTTTAAAAAATGCGGTATATATGAAGTTACTGAAGACCAGAGGTAGCCTAATCCATTCTACTAAAAAAGATACTGCTTCTTGGATGGCAAAACCCAAAACAAATTATATAATAAAGCTACAGTAATGAAGATACACTGGTATTTTAATAAAAACAAGCAGGTAGGCCAATAGAATAGAACAGAGGCCCTGAAAGAAGATAAAATGGCAAAACTATCACAACTCAATTATTGACCATAGCGACAAAAATAATATGCTTTGGCAAAATTTAGCTTATTCAATAAATGATGGTGGTGAAATTGGATTCTACCTGCTAAAGAATTAAATTAGATGTATACACTTCACCTTGCAAGAAAATGAACTCTAAGTTGATCAGAGACCTTAATTTAAAAACTGAAACTTTTGAACTCTGGGGGCATAGTTTTGATGGAGATATCCTATTAGGGGCTGAGCACTTCAAAGTATTTCTTGTTCTCATTTTCTCTATATATAATGTCTGTTTATGGGTCTCTGGGAAGTGGAAAGAGTGCATGAGTCAGAGGAAATGGAGGACACCAAGACAACAAGGCCCTGTACGTCGACTTATGCACAGCTCATGTAAACTCACAGACACTGGAGCTGCAAGCCTGGGACATGCAAAGGTCTGCATCAAGTCCTCAGTATGTATTATAATGGCTTGTAGTTTTGTGCTTTTATGGGATTCCCAAGGGTGCAAATGAATGGATGTCTGACTCTTGTGCCTTTTCTTGGACTGTTTTTCTTTTTCTCTTTTTCTTTTGTTCTCTTGGTTGGTTGCCTTGTCCATTTTTAATGAGACAGTTTTTGCTGTGTCTTGTTAGGTTTTTTGTTTGTTATTGTATTTTATTATTACATTTTAGAAGCCTGTTAGTTTTTTTACGGGATATAAAAAGAGTAAGTGAGCAGACCTTAATGAGAGTGGAAGTTTGGAGAACCTAGGAGCATTAGAGCTAGAGAAAAATAAAATTAAAATATATTACTTGAGAAAAGAATCTCTTTTCAATAAAATGGGAAAGAGAAAGAAAGAACCCTGAAATTTCTAAAAGCAAACAATATATCTTGCCAAAACTTCCTTAATCAGAAATAAATAACACCTCAACTAATCCCAAATATCAACAGATGGGACTACTTCAAAAAAAAAAAAACAACCAAACAACAAACAACAACAACAACAAAAACAAAACCAAAAACAAACAAACAAAAAAACCCTAATGTACACCAAATGAAACTCTCGGCAGAGATAAATGAGAGCCAACAGAATGAACAAAATTCTTCAATGACTAAACTTCAGACAATGTGCTTATGTCCAGAATTTGAAATCATTACAGAAATTATGAACCAACAAATAAAATTGACAATGAATATGTAGGCAAACAAACTGAATATAAAGTTAAAACCAACCAAACAAGAAACAAACAAAACAACACAAGTGGTCAATACTTATTTTATAAAGTGTTTATTATTTCTTGCCCTTTGGGAATTTCACATTAAAACTAGTTTTTAATACTACTTCATCCAAGTATGCTTGACAATTATCAACAAATCTGATAATACTGTTGGAAAAGATGTAGAGAAAAAGAAATCTTGATGCACTGATGAAGGTGGGCAAATTGACACAGTGATTATGGAAATCAGGTTGTTCAATTTTTAAGATGAAACAAAACAAAACTGAATTATCATATAATGCAGATATTTTAGTCCTAGACATATGTTTAAAGAATTCGACACCTTAGACAAGAAATCTTTAAGCCCTCATTTTTAATGTCGCTCTATCTACTATAGCAAATATTTTAAGGCAATAAAGTTGTCCATTATCTGATGACTGGATGAAAATAAGTTGGCTTGTATAAACTAATTGCCATTTTATATGGCTGTTTTTTTCCTTTGTCATATTATTTGTATGTAGTTTTAAAAATCATGTTTTTCTAAAGTTTTTACTTTGAACTAGTATAAACTAAGATTCTAATAATTCTTTAAATAATTGAAATAGTGCAAATATTGCATCAGTTATAGTTTGATTCCTATAAATTTAGTATTTGCATTTTCTAGAATAAATAAGCTGGAAGAAATATATAACTGGGTGAAAGAAAGTTTAAACAAGACAGAACCCAGAAGATGCTGGCCTTCAAGGAGCTCTAACCTGGGCATTATCATAGGTAAGGAGAAAGCAACACCGGCCCGAAACAGGGAGTAACTTGGACCCACTAGGACCCAAGAAGTCATTCCTGGCCCAGAGCACTGATTCCTTACTGTGTGCTCCTGAGCACTGAGAAGATCTTGGGCCCCAGCTCTAACCCCAGTAATAACACCCACCCCACACAGTTCGGATACAACCAAAATAATAGGAAAGACAGGCACCAGTCAGAGACAGGGCAGGTAGCACTAAGGAGATCCAGATGGCAAAAGGCAAGTGCAAGAACATAAGCATCAGCCACCCAGGGTATTTGGCATCATTATAACATAGTTCTCCCACACAATGAAGTCCTGAATTCCCTGTATCACAAGGAAAGCAAGATTAAGATTTAAAATCACTTCTAATGATAATGATAGAGGACTTTAAGAAGAACATAAATAACAGTCTCAAAGAATTTGAGAAGAACACAGGTAAACAGGTAGAAGCCCTTAAAGGGAAAGCACAAAATCCCTTAAAGAATTAAAAGAGAACACAACCAAACTGGTGAAGGAATTGAACAAAACCATCCAGGACATAAAAATGGAAGTAGAAACAATAAAGAAATCACAGAGAAAGACTACCTTAAAGATAGAAAATCTAGGAAGGAAATCAAGAATCATAAATGCAAGCATCACAAACAGAATACAAGAGATAGAAGAGAGAATCTCAGGTGCAGAAGATACCATAAAAAATATTGACACAACTGTCAAAGAAAACAAAAAATGCAAAAAGTTCTTAACACAAAACATCCAGGAAATCCAGAACACAATGAGAAGACCAAACCTAAGGATAATAGGTATAATGAGAGTGAAAATTCCCAAGTTAAAAGTGCCAATAAATACCTTCAACAAAATTATAGAAGAAAACTTTCATAAAGAACAAGATGCCCATAAACATACAAGAAGCCTATAGAATGCCAAATAGACCAGAAAAGAAATACCTCCCGTCACATAATAATCAAAATGCCAAGTGCACAAAACAAAGAAAGAATATTAAATGCAGTAAGGGAAAAAGGCCAAATAACATATAAAGGCAGACCTATCAGAATTATACCAGACTTCTTACCAAATACTATAAAAGCTAGAAGATGCTGGACAGATGTCATACAGACCCTAAGAGAACACAAATGCCATCCCAGGCTACTATACCCAGCAAAATTCTCAATTACTATAGATGGAGAAACCAAGATATTCCACGACAAAACCAAATTTACACAATATCTTTCCACAAACCCAGAATTACAAAAAAGGATAATAGTGAAAAATTATGCCCTAGAAAGAGCAAGAAAGTAATCCTCTTCCAACAAATCCAAAAGAAGATAGCCACACAAAGATAATTCCACCTCTAATAACAAAAATAACAGGAATCAACAATCACTGTTCCTTAATATCTCTTAATATCAATGGAGTCAATTCCCCAATTAAAAGACATAGGCTAATGGTCTGGACCCAGCATTTTGCTGCATACAGGAAACCCACCTCAGTGACAAAGACAAACTCTACCTTAGAGTAAAAGGCTGGAAAACAATTTTTCAAGAAAATAGTCTTAAGAAACAAGCTGAAGTAGCCATTCTAAAGTTTCCAGCCTGAGAACATAAAGGGACTCATGGCTCTACCTTGTATAGGTAGTTTAGGGTGGCCTTGCCAGGCATCAGTGGAAGTTTAGGGCCTTGGTGCCTGAAAGTTTGTATTCCCTAGTGTTTGGGAATTTCAAAAGCAGGGAGGTGAGAATGGGAGGATGGGCTAGCGCACCCTCATAGTAATTGAAGGAGAGGGGATATGGTAGGGGTTAAGCATCAGTGGAAGTGGACAGCCTTGGTGCCTGAAAACTTTGATTCCTAGTGTTGAAAAATTCGAAAGCAGGAAGGTGGGAATGGGAGGATGGTGGGTGCACACCCTCATAGAAACTCCCAAAAATATATGGATTAGACATGACAGAGGCAGGCCACCAGAAGACTAGGTTCCAGAATCCAAACAAAAATCTATCTTGATACTAAAATTTGTTTTGAGAATTGTATATTGCAGAATACACAGCCTTGGTGTATCTACTAATCAAGCAATCTGAGCAGACCTGCTTGAACCTCTGATGTCCTGGAATTTCATCTGGATGCAGTGAAGACACACTGTCAGAGGCTTATCAATTTATCCTTCCCTTGTCCCTCTTCTAATATATATAACACATTTAGGAATACAAGGTTTTGACCCAGTCCTTCTTTAACTTTTCTAACTTATCTGAGATGGTTAGCCTGTGAGTTAAGGGCTTATAGCAAATTCATGGCTCTGAATTTATTGTTAGAGTGTTTTCTATATTTTATTTAGAAATAGCTTAGAGGAGTTAACAGACAACAGTCCAAATTGCCTTACATGGATAGTTGATTTTCAAAACGTCAGAAGTCCACAGAATTTACGTTACAAACATTTCTGTATTAATGTTCATTTTGATTAGAGACCTGTTTGCTCCTGACAGCTTCCTGTCTTGAATAGGAGGAGCTAGGTGATGAGAGAGAGATACGGGGGGGGGGGGGGGCGTGAATAACGTGGAGGCGAATGTTTGCATGTCTTTGCCAGTCAAAGATACTTGATATATCTAGATTGGGTATTGGGTTACACTTCTGATTGTATGGGCATCTTGTTATTGAGCATTACCAAAATTATAAAGCCTTTGATTAACATTAAAAAATGTATAAAAGCAAAAAGGAAAAGGGGGGATGGTATAGGGGTTTTATAGGGAGTGGAAATGGGGAAAGGGGATAACATCAGAAATGTAAATAAAATATCCAATAAAATTTTTTTTTAAAAAAAGTAAGTTTAAACAAGCCTCGTGGATGATCCTAGAGTTCTAGACATTTGTAAGACAAAGGCTTGAGGATTGTGAGTTCAAAGTCTCATAGAATAGGAAGTAGGATAGAAAGGAAGGGCAGGTGATCTTTCATAACTAATATGTACATTATATTATATGAGCTGCAAGATTTTTTTTTTCTGGGGAAAACATCAGACAGTGAAAAGATGACTAGAATTTACAGTAATGTTGTATATTCTGTTACACTTAAATATGCCATACATTTAGAGAAACCGTGCAAAAGTAGCAGTTATTTCTCATGATAACTATGAATATATGTTAATGAATGTATCAATATTGGTCCCTTAGAAGAAACACTATATCATTCATACCAATAATGGGAAAATTTCTACAGGAAGAAGGACGTAATATAAAGTGTATCTTTGGTTTGTTATCAAACTTCTGTAACAGAATATTTGTTTACTGAAGTAGGCATGTGAATAACTACAAAGTATAAGTTATGCATTTTGTCATATGCATTTCAACAGAAATATATTTAAGCATACTAATTTATTTTATATTATAACTTCAGGATGGAAATTTTAATAACCCTTAGGCTTGCTATTTTCTAATAAATAAGAGAACCAATTAAATATGGTTTTATTACTCAGAGGATATAATATTGTAATAACTGAGGATTATTAATCTTTGTGAATATATTCATATATTTATAACAGTGATACTTTGAGGATTTTTGTTTCAAATTAAAGTAGAATTGACAGAATAAAATATAAGCTTGCCTACTGTGAATATTATGATGAGCAGTATGGACCTAGTTTATAATTAAACCTTTCATTCTGTCATTCACAGTAGTCCTCAAGCCAAAGAAAGCAAACTAAATATTCTTAAGGCAACTTTCATTATTTACCATGTTTCAATTTGTGCTTAAGATTAAATATTGATGACAATTGTCAGGGTATTTTTTCCACATAAAAAGCCTAGCATGAGCATAATGGATTTTTAAAATAGCAAAAAGTTAAAGATTTATTTATAGTAGGAAGAATAACATTCAGTTCTGAAAGTTAGCTGTGTGATAAAATTATCAAAAATTAACAAAAGTTTTCTTAATGTATTAGTCAGGGTTTCCTAAAAAAACAATGTGTGTGTGCGTGTGTGTGTGTGTGTGTGTGTGTGTGTGTGTGTGTGTGTGTACTGGGATTTATTAGGTTGACTTAAGACTTACAGTCCAGGTAATGACTGAATAGTACCGGAGAGTTTGAGAATTTTGTAATTGTTCAGTTGATAAAGCCAGATGCTATAATAGTCATAATCTGTTACTGAAGACTTGAAGAATTCATGCATAGATGCCGTTTTCTTCCTACATTTGAATTCCAAGGAAGTTGGTTTCAATACTTGTGAAGGAGCCATTCAGTGACAGGATTTGTTAACTTGCCATTAAATGTGAAGGCAAGCAGGCAAAAAGGAAAGTAGTATTATTCTATTTCATGTATCTGAGCCTCCACCAGAATGTGCCAAAATTACAGAAGGTCTTTTTGTTTTGAATTATCTGTTCACAAAATATGCAGAATAGTGCCCTTCATCTTGTAATTCAGTTGATTCCATATGTACTCAAGTAGAAAAATCAATATTAGCCATCAAAGTCAGTGTATTACAAATGTGTGAAATACCTTCTTAAATAATAACTATTATGACATTATTACGTTTAGAGACTTCAAATGTAAATATCATTTTTATTTCCTCAGATAATGAAATGAGATGAGAGTCATATCCAAGTTTTACAAATATATGCTTGGGCTAAACCTAGAACATTTCCTTCTCTGTAATAACTATCCCTAGACATAGGCAGGAAAGCTTCTAGCTTCTATAAAATCTAATCGTCTACAAGCCTGGACCTTGATGGTTTCTGCCTCCAGCCTCTGTCTGCTAACCTAGGTCTAGAATGTTTCAGCCTCCATGATTTAAGGCTGCATGAAGTCATTCTTTCTAGCTCTTCTGAACTCTTGCTGGCTGGTTCAATTCCTTTCCAAGCTGACTGACTCAAATTCATTCCTTCTGGCTCTGACTGAATTGCTCTTCTTGGAAAGACTACCTCTGACTCCATGGACTGAACTACTCTTCTCTGAACTGAGCTCAGCTGAACTTCACTGAATGGCAACAAAATGAACCAACTGCTCAAGAGCAAAAATGAACTCTCTGAACTTCCCTTTAAGTGGCCTTTCTTTCCTGTCTGTTCTCAGGAGAATTAGGCACATCCTGTCTCTAATTCATTCTGTGAAATTATTTTCTTATTTATCACTTTGTCTGTTCCTCAATTAGATATCATTGCTTGGCATTAAAGAAGTACTCTTAAGGTGTGTCTGTATTTCAGTCAAAGAGACTAAAGGTATATGTAACAAACAGAAAGATTAAAAGGGTGAAGGGATTATAAGTGTAGTATGTCTGCATTCCATCAGATCATATATTTGGATGTTATCCCTGGTCAGAAGAGCCAAGTTGCTAGATTTAATTTCCACTACAAGAGATATTTACCTAACATTTCATCTGAAATAGCATTATTATTTCTGCCTTCAAAGAAATATGTTTTGAAGCATTTCTTCCATTATCCAGGAATCTGACAAGACTTCAAAATAGTACCATTGCAGATGAATGTGTATGGAGATTGTATAGAGGTAGGGTGGGAGCCTTACTTCAAAACAAATGATGTGTATACCTAAGACAACAGATACCTGACAACAGATATATAACACCACCATGCAACCATAGAAGCTCAGGTTATGGTGATCCCAATAAAACAAAGGAATGCCAAGGGATGCCAACTGCCACTAAACATAAAGGAAAGTAAGAATAAAAACAAGCACACACACACACACACACACACACAAATCCAAAGATTTCAGAATGACAGTAGACTCCTAACATATTTACTTAAGAAGTTTGCCACTAAAAATGTGAGGTCATGTGTTTTAGTTACTTAGAGAAAAAAATTAATGTTAATTGTTTATAGAAGCCCTAGGAAATGAACACATATTTTGGAACTGGGAAATGTCATGCTGTCCTAGTGCCAAAATCCCTGAAATATCTTATGTAGAAGTCAGAGGGCAGAAAACCCTTTCACTATACAGATGATAAATGTAAATTGCCAAATGAATCCAAAAATTAAAATTCATTTTAAGAGGCATTACAGAAATATAATAAACAAGTATTTGCTACAGAAGCAAGAGGACTTCTGTGAGCAGGAAGAAATACTGGATTGACTAGTTAATACACCTAGATAATAAGAGGCAGTCTACTACTCATAATGGCTTAAGTGAGATTTTGTTTTGGTTTACTTTTTTTTGTTTGTTTTTAGTTTTGCATTTTTTCTAAAGGATACATGTTCAAAAGAAAATATACTTCATATTTAAATTTTGATCCATCGCCAATGATATGTAGATTAATGCTCTGAGCCAATGCTGGGCACTAATAAAGGAACAACAGTTCCCCATTAGTCATGGGTTTCCATCAGCACACACTTATTACTGTCACAAAACCTCACCATTAGTAAAAATTTTCTACACTTGTAAACACTGGAATTACGTGTTTTTCCAAGAGGACTTCAAGTAAAATTTAGAAAGCAAAACTTTCTTTTTCTTATATGGTAATAAAAGCCTCAGAAGACATATTTAAGGGAAAATGAACAATTATTGAAGGTTTTGAAACTTTTTAGTGTACTCACTTGGTACTTTCTTGTAACAGGGCAGAGCTCTGTCTGGACATCCATTTACCAAAAAGATTAAATGTGTGACTAATGGGATCAATCAACCATTTAGTAGAGCTAGGAAGAAATGTCCTGTTAAGCTGAATGTGGAAGATTTACAAGGTTGATTTGGCAATTTCAGAATATGACATTTCTTGGGAATAGTGCCATTGTAAATGAAAGTACAATGAGGTCATATTGAGTTAAGGTGGGAAGGAAACTTGCTTCAGTAAAAATGATTCATATTCTTACGTAGAAAGATATAAACTTTCAAGGACAATAACGTGACCATAGAGATTTGGATTATAGTGATTCAGATAAAAGCAAGCCTTTTTTTTTCCAGCATATATGGAAAGATTGGAGAAAGAGCAAAGTTTAGAAAACATCCTTTTACAATTGACTATAACGTATTAACACCCCCAAACTCATTTGTCAAAGTCTTGGTGCCTAAGTGACTAATAATTGATTCATGAAGGTTCTGACAAAAACATTCACCTAGATCACTGGCAATTTGTATTTATAATATATAGGAACATTAGAAAGTAAAAGCCAGAACTGCCCTGTAGAAAGTAGATCACTGGGAGGGTGTCCTTGAATGATTTACCTTGTCCCAGGAGCCATCTCTGATTTAATCTCTCTGGTCCTTCTGAAATGATCAGCTCTGTTTCATGCCTCAGATCTTTGCCATGTTGCTCTACATCATCACAACTACACTATAATGAAGCAAATTAGCATTCAGGACATTGACCTTTACAGACAGCTCACCTTGTTGTCAAAATGTAACTGACACATAAGTTCCAATGATGAAGGCACAGTTCAGAAGTAGAAGAACTGAGTCTCAGATGGTGATGTGAGAAGGCAGAGATGCCACTTTAAAATCAAATAATTAGAAACTGTCACCCTAGTAGGCACACAGAACAGACCTTCCACAACCAATATTAATTTAAAGTATTCAAATGTAATAATTTCTATATTGTCATGAATCAAAAATAACTATCACTCATAACTTTTTTTCTGTCAAATTTCCCTTGTTTAGAATAAGAATATGTTTGTTAGGCCTGTCATATTTAGAAATCATATAACTTAAGGCTTTTGATTTTATAGAAATAGACGAAAAAAAATTTTAGTTCGACCAAATTTAATTTATATAAATTTGTTAAAAAATATTTAATACATTTAGAATTGGTGATATGGTGATACATAGATGAAATTTGGCAGTTTATTTAGAAAGATTCATGCATGGCATTGATTTTGAAAGGCCATAAGGGAGATAATTATGGACTGAACTGTCAATTCAGAATGGTATTTTTAATTCCTAAATGTTAGACATTCTTTTGAATATTACCTTATTTAGAAAGAATCAAGATAGATATAAACAGCAAAGTGAAGAAATACTGCGATATGTTGGAATATAGAGGGAAAACAGACTCTGGACAGAACTAATGTAGAACTACAACAGAGGCAGAGAATGGAGCGCAACAGCCTCATGCCAGGAAATCTTCAGACCTGATGATGGTTCACCTGGAAAGTGAGCAGAATGTAAGAACACATTTTTCCAGACTTTTTCTGACAGAATTCAGATTTTTTTTAAAAGTGAAACTTTAATTTGGGAAATCTATTTCTTAAAACCCACCTACTCCTGCCTCACCTCCCTAGCATTCGCTTGCACTGGGACATCAAGCCTATACAGAACCAAGGGCCTCCCTTCCTGTTGATGCCGGATAAGACAATCTTCTGCTACATGTACAGCCGGGACTATAGGTCCCTTCATGTGTGCTCTTTGGTTAGTGGTTTAGTCCCTGGGACCTCTGAAGGGTCTGGTTGGTTGATATTGTTGTTCTTCCTATGTGGTAACAAACCACTTCAGCTCCTTAAGTCCTTCTCCTTACTCCTCCATTGGGGTCCAATGGTCTGATGGTTGAGTGTGAGCATCTGCATCTATATTGGTCAGGCTCTGGAGGAGCCTCTCAGAGGACAGCTATACCAGGTTAGCAAGCACTTTTTGGCATCAGCAATAGTGCCTGGGTTTGCTGTCTGCAGATGAGATAGATTCCTAGGAGTGGCAATCTCTGGATGGCCTTTCTTTCAGTCTCTGCTCAAAGATAACTCTCATAAGCACCAGCAAAAACTAGATAACAAACTAGCTGTTAGTTGTAAATAGATAGAAAATGATTTAGGTTTAGTAAATGAATTTGTTATAATCTATACTTGGAAATCAGAAAACCTCTGAGAGCATATGGTATTTGTTTGGATTTCAATGAATTAATACAATTTACACATTAAGAAAGAGCCTAAAATATAAAAAAATTAGCATGAAAAATATATAAAGAAAATTACCTTCATCAAAAAATTAAACAATTATAAAATTTGAATTACAGAATTTTGAATTCTGATGAGTTTCAATATCATAGTAAGAGGCCAAATCTCAGTTCAGAATCTTGTAGTGGAATCCAAATACAAGAGTCACCAGGTTACACCCTCAACAAGACCAGCATTTCCAGGTTATTTCCCCAACAGACCTGCACCCACAGGTTACAAGTCCACCCCTTGCCTAATGACCACCAAAGCAGAGAACAGAAATTAATTTTATGATATGACTCCCAGCACCAGTCAATTATGTTAAAGGCCACAGTAGCTTTCCAATTAGTAGCTTTCCACATATTCCCTGCTTGCTGCTTACTATAAAGCCTTGACTCAATAGATATTTTAGATCTGCCCCCCCCCCAAACCTTGGGGGTGTGAGCCAACTCAAATAGAGTAAAGACTTTGCTTAGTGTTGCATGAGATTGGCTCCTGTCTGATTTTGGGGATCACTAACATTTCTCTGGAACTACAATAAAAGTTTGGCTGGAGTAGTTGGAATGTTTCTTTTGTTTGTTTATATTGCCATATTTCATTATGTGAGTGAGAATTTAATACCAGCACACACGACACAAAAAGTGTGAACTGGAAGTGGCATGTATCTTTCAATTCTCATAACTTGTTACTGGCAAGCTATATCCTCCAGCATGGTACTTTTTAAACTTCTCCAAACAGCAACAACAACTGAGGACCAAGACTTCAAATACTGAAAACTATGGATGATATTTTTCATTCAAACGACCAGAAACTGTGAGTCAAACTTCCCTTTCTTCCAGATGTTTTTAGTCAGGCATTTTGTCACTACCACACAAATAATTTATGTTTATAGTATTCTCAAAATTTCTGAGTAATCTGAGATGTTTGGTCAGGAAGAAGATTTTTATAGCACATTAATGAATATAAAAAGAATAAACCAAATGTTTACCTTTAATTTAAAAGAACCTGTGTGTTTTGTTATTCACATGAATCCCTTGTAAATTTTTGTTATCCTCAACAAAATAGCCTTAAGTCAAAGATGAACAGAAAAAAATGCATTGAATGTATATAGAACAGTGAAAAAATAGCATACAAACAAATGAAGAAAACTCTTTAGAAGACAGTTAGGAAATGTCAAAATTGTAGAACTATTGCAAATACCGCATCGATACATGGGAATGAAAATAATAAATAAAAAAACAACAGAAAAAAGCATAGTAATGCTTTGATTCATGATAAATGTTTTGGAATTCATTGTCTTCATTAAATAAAAACTTTAGAACAGCATTATAGTAAAACAGAACAAAATTCAAATGAAGTCACCAGAATCAGGTAGACATTTATTATTCAGCCGGGCTTGATGCTCATTCTTTTGTAGGCTCCTCTTTCAAGTGCACTTGACTAGTCTTTTAAAACATGTCAAATTTTTATACATAAGGATAATATTTAGGAACCTTAACTTATTTTCCTCTATATTTAGTGAGACAGTTCTCATCTATATATCCAGAGTGCCAAAGATAGAGTCTTGATATGGGAAATCTGATGGCAATACAGCCTTGGCATCATTATTCTCCTTTATACTGTGATCTATGCTTCTAGTCTTTGGATTCTCAGTTCAGTACACCTATAGACCAATGTGCTGCTTGTTCACTGCTGTCTGTCAGTTATACTTAGTGTTTTACAACTTTTCAAAACGTTCATTTCAAGAGTTCCAACTGTCATATTGTTTTCCAGTTCTCTACTTGCCACTATCGCATTCTAGCAGCAATATCCTTGCAGAACTTCTTAGTGTGCTATGGTCCTTGCTGTTGTAGAGCCATGCATTTAGTTCATTACAGTTTGGCGTTCTTCTACTTGTCACCACAGCTGCTCAATTAATTTGACCAGAATGTCCTCATATTTTAACTAAATATATGAGTCTTCTCATGTCTGTTTTAGGTTCATACTCTTTTGTTTAGAAAAATGTAATTGCATGCACATGATTACTATTATTTCAGTAACGTCAATCCCCTGTTACATTAAGACGCCTCTTAGAATACACAATGTGCAGGAAGTCATAAATCAAAGTGAAATTACAGAAAATTGCAGGAAACACATCAAAATTGAAGAGTTATTGAAAATATGGTTATTTATGAAAAGTGAAATATGTCATTCAATGCAAAGATAATTTGTATTTTTGAAAGAAATAGGCATATTATTATGGGAAGTTAGAATGTTCAAAGATTAAATATTTCTGAAAACAGTATATGTGACATTTTACAGAAAATTATTTTAATATAAGAAACAAATGTCATAGCATAATTTAGTCATATTCTAATGTATTAACCTGTGTTAATTTGAAAAAACAATCCTATAAAGTTGTATGAAAATAATCTCCAAGAAAAATATCTGTATTTGAAAGAAAATGTTATTCTTCATATTGTATGCATAACACACAAGAAAGGCCTTATTAAAATGCCTCAGCAGTTATGGATAAATAATTTGAATATACTTTTGCAACTAATAAACAGGCATCTGGAGAAATGACTCAGGAGAAATTGTTGGCCTAAAATCCTGAAGAGTGGAATTCACTATCCAGAACCCACACAGTAGAAGGAGAAAAGTAACTTCTGCAACTCATATTACGACATTCGTATGCCATATGCCTGAAGTAGTATGTGGTACATGTACACACAAATATAGACACACATGCATACAAACATACACACATCAACAAAATCATATTCATATACACACACTTGTAAATATTTGAAAACTTAGAAAACAAAAATTATATTCAACAAAGAATGTAGACAAATGCATAATTATTCAAACTTCAAAAATCACAGCAAGACAATACTGAATATTACTCCTAAATTTTTTTTTTAGTTTTCCAGATTTGTGTTTCTCCTACCTTATAAAATTGCTACTTGGGTCAAGTTGTTGAATGCAAATTACTTCATAAAGTCAGATCTCATACAGGTAATGATTTAATAATTTTTGTGGTACTGAAATAATTTCAAGAATCTCTGCCTTTCTTGGTCATTGGATCATTAAATAATGTTTTTAAAGCATATCTCTGTGAAGACTATTTTCAATGCTACTGTATTTCTATGATATCTATGTGTTTTTCTTAATTAGGTTTTATAGCTACCACAATCACTTTTAGACCCCAAAATAAATAAATAAATAAATTCAGCATAGCAGAATAATTAAGTTAACCTTTCTTTGCTCAAAAGTTCACTTGTAAAAGTCATTGTGATTCATAATACCACCAGTGAACCCTCTTGATGCTTAGTAATTAAATCTATTTTTATTCCTCTAATCTTTTACTTTGGACTAAAATCTAATTTTAGCTAAATATAAAATATTAGAATGTAATAATTTTAATATTTAAAGGAAGATTTTGGTCTGAAATTCATTAACTCCATATATGATATTTTTATTGCTTTATAATGAACATTATCATGATAAACACTTGTACAATTTATTCGTTGGTTTACAAAACTTTTTGAGGAATGAAAATCCATAGTATGCTTAACACTAACATTCTGTTGTTAAACAAGGTACTACTACCCTAAGGGATTCTGGAACTATGACTACAGGAACATATCTGCCTCGATTCCCAGTTCCAAATGCGGCCTGCTTGGTGTATCCATTGAAATTGGAAAGCACTTCTGGTTGTTGAAACAACATTAAATTTGTAGTATGTTTCTTCCTGAGAAAAGATGAATACAGATATTATTAGAAAGGAAGGGTAGTAATGAGAACGGCAGACCTAAGCAAATCTTAGCAGTCAAGGTTTGAGTATTTAAGTCCAAAGAGATTTTTTATTTATGTAATAAATTTTATATTGCAAAAATAACAGCATAAATGAGAACAAATAAGATAACCCATTGTGTTGAAGACAATAGATGGTTTCTCCAGGTCTTACTCTAACTGCATGAAGTTCAGTCTACATTCCACAGACTAATGGTTCTTTAATCTTTTGCTTTGTCAAATGGAAGAATAAAATCCTACTATACTGTTAGTAAAGTTGACAGATAAGTTATAGAGGGAAGAGCAAGATATTTGTGAAAAATCTGTAAGGAAACAAAATTTTTGGAACAACAGACACCAACAAGTTTCAGGCTGGAAGATGAGATTCAACATAGAATGATCTTGCTGATCTTACAGAATATTGGATGGATTAAAGAGGCCAAAAGCAATCTATAGATTCAATGCAATCCCCATCAAAATTCCAACTCAGTTCTTGATAGAGTTAGAAAGAGAAATTTGCAAATTCATTTGGAATAACAAACCCAGGATAGCGAAAACTATTCTCAACAATAAAATAACTTTGGGTGGAATCATCATACCTGACCTCAAGCTGTAATACAGAGTAATAGTGATAAAAACTGCATGGTATTGGTACAATGAAAAACAGAAAGATCAATGGAATAGAATTAAAAACCCCAAAATGAGCCCATACATATATGTTCACTTGATCTATGACAAAGGAGCTAAATCCATCCAGTGGAGAAAATACAACATTTTCAACAAACGGTGCTGGATCAGCTGGAGGTCAGCATGTAGAAGAATGAAAATGGATCCATTTTTATTTCCTTGTACAAAGCTCAAGTTCAAGTGGATCAAGGACCTCCACATAAAATCAATATACTGAAACTAATAGAAGAGAAAGTGGGAAAGAACCTTGAACACATAGGGATAGGGGAAAAGTTTCTGAACAAAACACCAATGGCTTATGCTTTAAAATCAAGAATTGACCATGGAATTGCAAAAAAATAAAATAAAATTGCAAAACTTCTGTAAGGCAAAGGACACTGTCAATGGGCCAAAACAGCAACCAACAGATTGGAAAAATATCTTTACCAATCCTACATCTGATAAGAGGGCTTATATCCAGTATATACAAAGAACTCAAGAAATTAGACTCCGGACAATCAAATAACCCTATCAAAAATGGGGTACAGAGCTAAACAAAAAATTCTCAACTGAGGAAACTCGAATGGCCCAGAAACATCTAAAGAAATGTTGAACATCCTTAGTTATCAGAGAAAGGAAAATCAAAACAACCCTGAGATTCCACCTCACACCATTCAGAACAACTAAGATCAAAAATTCAGGTGATAGCTTATGTTGGTGAGCATGTGGAGAGAGGAACACTCCTCCATTGTTGGTAGGATTGCAAGCTGGTACAACCACTCTGAAAATCAGTCGGATGGTTCCTCAGAAAATTGGACATAGTATTACCTGAGGACCCAGCTACACCACTCCTGTGCATATACCCAAAAGATGCTCCAACATATAACAAGGACACATGCTCCACTACATTCATAGCAGGGTTATTTATAATAGCCAGAAGCTAGAAAGAACCCAGATGTCCTTCAACAGAAGAATAGATACAGAAAATGTGGTACATTTGTACAATAGAGTATTACTCAGCTATTAAAACAAATGACTTCATAAAATACTTAGGCAAATGGATGGAATAAGAAATATCCTGAGTGAGGTAAAGCAATCACAAAAGAATGCACATGGTATGTGCTCACTGATAAGTGGATATTAGTTCAGAAGGTCTGAATACCCAAGATACAACTCATAGTCCACATGAAGCTCAAGAAGGAAGCCCAAAGCATGGGTGCTTCAGTCCTTAGTGGGAGTAACAAAATACTCAGGGAAGCAAATATGGAGACAAAGTGTGGAGCAAAGACTGAAGGAGGGGCTGTCTGGAGACTGACCCACTTGGTGATCTATTCCATGTGCAGTCACCAAATGCAGGTGCTGTTGTGGATGTGCAGGAAGTGCATGGTGACAGGAATCTGATAAAACTAGCTCCTGAGAGTCTCTTTCATAGCCTGACATATACAGAGGTAGTTGCTGCTCACAGCTAACCATTGAGCTAATCATGGGGTCCCCAATGGAGGAGTTAGAGAGAAGACTGAAGGAGCTGAAAGAGCTTGCGGTCCCATGGGGATAGCGACAATACCAACCAACCAGAACTACTAGGGTATAAATTGCCAGCCTGGGAACACACTTGGAGGGACCTATGGCTCCAGCTGTATATGTAGGGAGAAGAGGTCTTTGGTTCCATGAGGCTGGATGCCTCAATGTGGAGGAAATCAAGGGCAGGGAGGTGGGAGTGGGTGGATGGGGGCCACATCCTCATAGAACCAGGAGGATGGGTGTTGAGATAGGAGTTTTCTCGACGGGGGAATGGGGAAAGGTGATAACATCTGAAATGTAAATAAATAAAATATCCAATAAAAATAAAAATTTTAAAAAAGTAAAAAGAAGTAATGAAAGTGTTTTTCAAATGTGGAACAAAAGAGTAAATATAGACTTCTGTAAGTAAAAATATCTGTAAACTCTGAGGCATATCAATCATGTAGAGATGATTTACTTTGTCTTGTTACATGGGCTTTTGTTTTTTAAATGTTAGTTTTCAAGATGTTGTATATTTGTAACAGAACAGTTTAAAAGATTAAAAGTTTGTAATGTGAACTTTTAAAATTATTTATTACATATAATATATTTGTATATTATATATAATATATATATTGTATATCTATATTTAACTAGTTTAATCTATTTATTTTAATATCACATTTACACATTGCATATTAAGATAGTATATTTTACATTTAACATTACATTTGTTATATATTATATATATTACATAATGTATAATAATTATTTATATTGTATATTATGTTACATATCTATAATATGTATTTTGTACATACTATACAATATAATGTTATATAAATAATTAATATATGATATATGATATATATAATTAACTGGTAATAGATAATAGAAAATGAATAATAGGTAATGGATAATATATAATATATAAATATTAATAAATAATAAATGTGTGTTATATCATAGCTAATAGATAACAAATAATAGATAATCAATAAATTGGCATAGCATATGATATATGAAATTTAATATGTAACATACAATGTATAATAAAAATGTTATATAATGTGAAATATGTAATATATAATAGACAATTGATAATACTTAATACATAATAGATAGTAGGTGATATATAGATGAAAGATAATAGATGATAGATAAGAGATTATAGATAATAGAGTATAGGCAACAGATAAAAGATGATTGTACATAATAAATAATTAATAGATAATAGATACCAGGTAGATAACACATAGTAGATATACATTATTCATATTATATTCCACAATTACATATGTAATTGTAAACTAGGGCAAAATATTGTTGTAACTTTTGATATGATGTGTACTTTTTAAAGTGATGATGTTGTTGTAATAAAACATGATGAATTCTTAAAGACATCATGATGAGCCAAAGAAGCCAGGCATATGATATGTCCATGTCCTACTTATAAAAAATTTGAGAAGTGATATAAGAATTCTGTTTAAAGCAAACAGCTATCAAAGAAGTGAAAATAAAATGTTCTATTTCACATCTTTGTGGTAGTTTCATACACACACAAACACACACACACACACTCTTACATAATTCTCAAACATGAGCAAAATTTGTATGATAAATTTAATATATGTGTAATTTTATTTCAGATATATTTATATTACTGTATAAAAAAGGATTAAAAGAAATGACATAAACACATTTAAAGCTTCAAAAATTGTAAATTGATCTAAATTTGGTTATAAACATGTCAAACTAATTAAATAGTCAATAAAAGCATATAGTATGCAAATGAGACTGTTGCTGAAAAGACAAACATTAAGATAACAGAAAATAAGCAGTCACTTTGAGAATTTCTCTGGTGACCCAGTGTTAATCGGACAGCAATAGTATTTTGTGAAGCAAACTAAATTGAAAATAATGAGCTGTTAAGAAATTAATTGTATAAATTTTTACATGGTAATGATTAAGGAATAAGTACAGACAGTATTCTACCATGACTATAAAACACATTTTTCTTAGGAAATTAAGATTCATATCAGAGGAGATGAAACAAATTTATATTGTAAAAATGAAAAAAAATAAGAAAGAGAAAAGAGGGAGAGGGAGGAGAGGGAGGAGAGGGGGAGAGAGAGGAGAGGGATGGGGAAGAGAGGGGGACGAGGAGGAGGAGGGGTGAAATTTTATGATCCCAGAATCTGTGAGGCTGAGGTAGAAGAATCACAAATTTAGAGAACCCTGATCTAAACAGCATGAGTTTGTCTTAAAGAAACAAAAGCCTGAAATAATATTTCTGTAAGTGAGATGTCAGTGAAGAAATATAAAAAGTATAAACGATAAGAAAAGATTATCTCCTGGAATGAAAATTTTCTGTGATAAAACAGTGCTTTGCATATTTGGGAAATAACAAGCTGTCAAAGTATCTTTGAGGGATGAGCAGGGCATTAGAGAGAGGGTTCAGAACAAGAGTGAGGGCTAGCATGAAAACATCTGGAATTTCATTCAGAAAGAACAACCATTAGAAGGATACATGTAAACAAAAAGATAAACAATTTACTCTACATATTTTTCATTGTAAATGGCTTTTAATTTATTTTTAACCACTAGGCTAAGACAACTTTTATGGAAACAGCAGATATAAGAATTTTGAAACTTTTTTTTCCCATGCATTTGGTTAATTTTTATAACTAATTAGATGTGTTATATAAAAGCCAGTAAAAAATGTTTATGAAGAAAAAATTGTAAAAAGTCTGCTTTTGTAAAAAACATGCACAATATCTGACTTGGAAATAACACTCTAGATAGTCTTAGTCACCCAGGACAGCAAAGCACAGACAAAAGGGTCCAGAGTATGGTCCAGCTCAGGAAATTGCTGTAGTCCTGGGCTACTTACCGCAGGCCATTTTATGGGGAAGGAGATTTAAATTATGTATAACTGAATAAGAATAACACTGATATAACCTGACTAAGAAACTTCCTCCCAGGTCAAATAAGATGAGTATATGGAACTACTGAAACATATTTTGTGTGAAATCGTAAGATCAAAAGTATTTTCATAACCAGAGACATATTAAAGAAAAGTTCCATTTATGCATAATCTTTGAACAAGTGAATTTGACTTCCAAAGTTCCAATTAACACTCCACAGAGTAGTTTCTAATGTCATATAGAAATTGCTCCCAACTACTAAACAATTTATTTCTCAGAACCTTAAAATTAAAAAAAATGTGTAAAATATACACTTCTTCTTCTAGTTACCATGTATCTGATATCCAGTAAATGCTTTCAATAAGAGATAAACTATTTTAGTTTACTTTAAAACATAAACTGAAGAAATAATTTCTATATAAAATAAAAAATAAGCATTCTAAAATCAATTTTCTTTTTTCTAATTGCTAACCAAATTACTATCAATGAGCTGTAGTATTTAATGAACTATTTCTTAAGTTATGGCTTTCATAAAATGTATGGTGTTAAAAGGAAGAGAAAATATTTTAAAAAGTTATAAATAACCATTTTTTAAGTTCATCATTCTGATTTTTAATATAATCTAATATTTTCTAATTTTGAATAAAACATATGCAATAATATTTTCAGAAATAATTAATTGTATTTCATTGTATAGATACATATTTACAATTATATCTTAATAACTACTTTAGTAACATTATAAATTATTTTTCACTATTAAAATAATTTAATCAAAGAATAATTTAAAAATTGTAATTTTCAATTGCCTATATAACAAAGAATTTTCATTCAAAAATAATATTTGAGCAAGTTAATCTATGTAGAACCTTTTTGTCTTATTCATTAAATTGAATTCAGTACATATTTGAAAATGTAGCTTCTGTTAATTCAACATTAGTAATGAGAACAGTGGACCCTGCAAATCATATGAATCATTTGTTTAAATACCTTCATTTCTACAATTCAAATCTAACCCATGACAGACTTTCACACGACACACAAAGAAACACAGCAAACCTTTCTTGGACTCCCAAAGAAAGCAACTTTCTTACCACAAAACTTTAATGTATAAGAGGCTGTAAGACATCTTTCAAGTTACTAGACTTCCAGAGAAAAACAAAATGACAACCTTCAAATGTCTATGCAGAAGATGCTACTGACAAAGAAAGCAAATGATTGTTTTTCTTACAGTCTTGTCCTCTTACAGTCACTACAGAAACAGAACTAATAGATCAACCTGACAGAGAGGTATGAGGAGAAAGGCTCATCTTGTCACTAGTTTTATTATTTTCTGAAAAACTTTGAATAGGATTTAAAAATCCATCATGAATTAATCATAAGTAACATTTTAATTATTATTTTTAGTTTGCTTACAAAATAATTGCTTTGTTGTAGATTTCTACACACACATACACACATACACACATACACACATACACACATACACACATACACACATACACACATACACACATACACACACAACATCATTGTACCTTGAGCTTATTTGTTTAGTGGTAGCATGCCTACCTAAAATTCTTGGGGTCCTGAGTTTGATGATTACCACCATAAAATAAAATATAATATAAAATGAAATAAATATATTTCATTATATTTGTTTAAAATAAGCTACAAACAATAAATATGAAAGTATATTAGTTTCTGAAAATTTTAAAAGAGGAACAAGGTATGTACACTAGTTTAAATTTGGTCTACAGATTTAAAAATTTGGCAAGAATAATTTTTTCTCATTTGTGTTTCAGTGTTCCACTTCAGATGATAAACTAAAGTCTGCTTAAATCTTTAGCCACAAAAAAAGTTTATTTCCAATACACATAGGTCAAGTACATGGACCTAGCACAGGAAAGATTTATTGAGAAGATATAACATCAAATACCTATTAATGGCTGAAAGGATTTTATTAATATATTTTAAAATTATAATTATTCTGCATGATTTTGCTTTTATTTTTGTGACTTACAAATGTATTATATTAAGAAACATATTTTAAAATAACGTATTTATTGATAATATTTGAACAAGTGAATGTCATTTCCAAAGATCTTCTGATTTAGAGTTTTCACAAAAAATTTTATAAGGTCCTAGAGACAAATCAGCTTTAGCTACTAGGAATAAGTTTTACTTCTTAGTTGCCGAGAACAAATACACACTTTAACTAACCTGATCATATCTAATTTTTCATAACCATCTAGGTTTGTCTTTTTCCCTAATTCAATATGAAACAAACGTTTTCAGTTACCTGAAGATGAATTGATCTAACAGATCACATGGTACTCATCTTTTATAATATCCAAGAATCCTGACTGCACAGAGAATGCTATGTTGACACTTGGCTCTAGACTCTGAGTTTCATGTCACTAGCTTCAGCTGAAACAGCCTTGTTTCTCTGTGGACTCCAGCTCTCCAATGTCCATGTCTCACACCCCTCTCCATCCAGTAACTTGGGGATTTTTTTATATGTAAAACCCAGATTATTTTTCAGTTTTAATTCTTTAAAATTGTGAGAGAAAATAACGTTTCATCATGACATTTTCATACAATGTTCTTAGATGCTGTATTTGACTGACACCTTCAAATTCTTCACTTCTCAGCTATATTTAGGCAGAAATCACCTGATCAGAAAATCTAAAACAGTTTCTTATCTATCATTAATGTTTTCAGTATCTAATATTTTCATTATAAAATTTTACATACACACACACACACACACACACACACACACAGAGAGAGAGAGAGAGAGAGAGAGAGAGAGAGAGAGAGAGAGAGATTACTATTTACTTTGGTTTATCTTACTACTTAGTTATAAATATGTTTGTATATATTTGGGCACATCAGACAGTCAACTGCATTTATGATATATCAATTCAGTAAGAAAGGTGAGTTACAGAAAAACAATATATAAGGCAGAAAGATGTGTAAATTATAAATTCAATTCCATGTGGTAAATGATATACTGGGTGAAAATGAATATTGCTATGGAAACATAGAAAGGATTTTATCTAAGTAGTTTGTTGAGTTGGAACTTGAGAGTATTTTTAAAGCTACACCATCATTCTTATTTATCTTTCCCAATTCATTGCATTAACAGCTATGCTCTCAAATTCACATTTATAGCTATAAACCATCAGATGAATTTTTAAACATTGCCTTTATATTCAGCTAAAAAAGCTGCTGCTGATTACCATATCTAATTGTATGCTTTATTTAAAAAGAAAACTACATGAAATGTAATTAAAACTATTTAAAAGCCATAACTGTGAATAATTGTGATGAACATTAATGCATAATTTGCCCCTTGAAAGCATATCAGATCTAATTTTAATATGAATTTGCTGATTTATATTATATATTTTGAAAATATGTAGATTCAGAACTAACATTCAGAGATAGGAAACTAACATATTATTAAATTATTTTAATTAATAATAAAATACCTATCAACATTGAGATTATGGATATTTAAATTGTTTTCATCATGCTCTCTATATTTTAGAAAGACAATTTGTAATTTTTATATAAATTTCAACAATGTAATCATTTATTCATCTATATTTGTCATGCAACTGCATGAGCTTTCTCTGTGAGATGTGAATACAAAAAAAATCAATAAAAGAGCGTATTCTTTATTTTAGTGGAGTTAATGTTTTAGGAAGGGAGCTGCAGACGTGGACAAGTGACTACGATCATGAACTAGAAATCCACATAGGATTCAAATTCAAGTTCAAAGCCTACCAACTGTGGGAATGCTGGAGAAATGCTCAACAGTTAACAGCACTTATTGTTTATGCAGAGGACCGAGGTTTGGCTACCAGAACCCACATAGCACTGTACAGCTGTTCTTAACTGCATTTCAAAGGGTTCTGTCTCTCTCTGTTCACACAACACTCACATACACTAAAAAATAACATACAAATCTTGAAAACCAGAGAAGAAATAACAACAGATACAAACAGTAAGATAATAAAATGATAACAAAAATGTAGAGGAATTTTAATCCAGCAATGTATCTATTTTGGCAAGAAATCATATCCAAAGACCTTTTAAGTCTGTGTGATTTAGGTAGAATGATTGGAACATGCCATACACCTTTAATCCCTCTGGCTGGAGTGCACGCTATTAATCTTAAACTGTGAATGTAGAGTTGGAGGTAGCCACGATGTTTGGAGCAGACATGGTGACAAATCATAAAAAGATTTAACTGAATGAGTCAAAGATAGTATACCTCCAACTCTCACAAGAATAGCACAGGAACAAGAGGCTACTTAAGGGAACAGCACAGGAAGGAGAGGCAAGGCAGTTATACTGGGACAGTTTTCCAGAGACAGATTGTATGACACATGAACCAGAGAATGAGAAGGAGACAGAAGATTAGAACAGATTGCAGAATTAGTATGAGGCAAAGCAGAGCAATTCAATGAGAAACTGAGAGAAACCAAACTGAGTTTGATCCAGATTAGTAGAGTTGAACCAGCCAGCCAGAGTTCAGAAGGAACAGGGAGGCGTGAGTTTATTTAGCAGTAAGCCTCTGAGTAAACAAATTTGTCTGGTGAATAATAGATAGTTTTACACAAAAGTATTAGCATTGCTAGGGTTAAGAAAACAAATGAACACTACTATTAAGCTATTCTTAATTTACTGAATTGTTCTTATTAATAATTACATATTTTTAATTTTCATGTCAACTTACTGGGATTCTCCATGGATAAGCATTTTAATCAAATAAGAGAAATACAAGTGAGAGGTTTATATTGGAGGAGGTTCTTTCAATGTAGAGAAAGCAACCATCTAGACATTAAAGTGGCCACAATATGACCAATATTTAGGAGAAAATAAGGAAGCCAAAGAGATCTACATTGAAAGCAGGGCAAAGGAAGTGAGAGTCGAATGTAGCCATGGTATTCTGAATAACATTATGTGTTTCTCTACTTTTTCTATGTATATTGCACAAAAATACATATGAATGACCACATATATGTAAATGTACATGTATATAGTAATCAGTTAATCTTACAAACATTTGTTTTGTTCTAATGTCCATGTAATGTAAGTTAATTCTCTGGCAATGACAGAACCCAGGATAAACTGCAAAAGCTTTCACATCAAACAGGTCTTAATTCTAGTCCTGATTTTCTCACTTGGAACAACTATATAAAATTTCCCCTTTCTCTATGACTCAATTTCCTCTCATGCAGGGTTTATCTTATTGCATTATCTGTTGTATTATTGGCTTTATCTTTTAGGAAGCACCTAGCCTTCAACACCCGAATACTCTCATTGATCCTGTTATCACTGCTTCTTCATTACTCACTCATAATATCTCCCATTATCCTCACACACAAACAGCTTCCAGTTGTATAAGGAGATAGGCAGGTTTTGCAGTGTGCTTCTTACACTCTTGATTATACCTAAGTTGCATTATATTTATGTAATACACCATCTACATGGTCTATTTATATGACTGTACCACACTTTATCTCACCTTGAAAATTCTGCAGTACTTGATAGCTATACTATTAAGTTGACTCTGGTCAGTTAGTATTATTTCACAGTTTATAGCTTGCTTCTGTAGGTGACTTTAACCTCCTTAAAGAAAAGAGAGAGCATTCTGGAAGAGTTATTATTAAACTGGCCTTTTATATTATAGGCACTCACTCAGTTTTGTTGATCTAATGTTTGAGGAAAAGATAATACGTCCCTTTGTTAGAAAACAATGTAGAGTTTTCAGTTCTGGCTGGGGTCACTGTGTGAATAAAAGAACAACTTGCAGGACATTTAATTTATGGTGACGTTTAAAATGTATACTGGAAAATAAAACGCTACAATTTTGTACATTACTTCTTCATCTGGCCTGATGAGAGAGGTGGTAGTCAAGCTGTCGGTGGTGATATAAAGCTTTAAAAACCTGCTGGAAAATTGTAGAAAACAAAGTGCAAACCAGGAATGGCATGGCAGGAACATAGGTCTGGTTGCCAGAACTACTATAAAGTAATCAAAGTCTTCCCATTAACCTCAATGAGATCGCTAACACTTACTCCAGGTGCCTACAAAGCACTAGGCTGGCTGTTGGCATGCCTGAAACCCAGCTGCCACAGTGACTGTATTGCTTGCCTTTGTTGGCTTAACTATAGTTTTTTTTTTCCTCTTGCAGCTCGAATTCTGAGGCATTATCTGCACAAATACTCTATGTTGATAATGACAAAGAGCTTGTGAACTTTCCCTAAACAAGGCTTAAAATTATTTTGCACTTAAAAATTTACAGGTAAAATACTAGCTTACTGATCAATTTGTCCTATTCTTTGCATTTTATTGAAAAATAATGAAATTTAATGGTTGACAAAATCAAGGTTGAAAGTTTTAGGAGTATAAAATTAGTATCAGAATATTCTCACTAGATCTTAAATATAAAATAGTTTATAAAATCACGAGACTGTATTTTTAAATATTTGGTGATAAAAATATAATTTTTATACTAGGTATATTTATTTTAGTTGACATACATTTACAATATTATTCTTGTAAAACTGTATTTTAGACTAGTTTGTTAGTCTCTTACTTGATTTTTAAATGGAAAGTAACTTATTTGGTTCATTTTTATTATAGGACTAATTTAAATTAAATAATCATTAACTGTAGCCATATTTTAAAGTTTAGTAAAATGTGTGTGTGTGTGTGTGTGTGTGTGTGTGTGTGTGTGTATGTGTGTGTGTGTGTATGTATGTGTGTATGTGTGTGTATGTGTGTGTGTTTGTGTGTGTGTGTGTGTGTGTGTGTGTGTGTGTGTGTGTGTTGTTTAAAAGTTTTACTATAGTATTAGAAAGGAACTGAGAGAAGTCTTGACTTGTTTTCTCTATGACAAGTAACATATAAACGTATTTGTTTCCCTGTGAAGCCCTGGTTAGCTTGGGACTTACTGTGTAGAGTAGGCTGACCTGAAACTCCCAGAGATCTGCCTGTATGTATATATTTTTGAGTTCTATGATTAAAATATTGCACCACCATGCCTAGTAGTTTATTTCTAAATAAAGAATTAAATTCTGTCTGGATATTTGATACTCATGCAGCAGGATTTTTGTGTAACAATTAGTTTTGAATTGAAGTATTCCTTCCTGAACAGAAGAGAGAAACTTATATGATCTAAGAAGCTAATAAAAGTTACAAGGTTCAGTGAGAACAGCAAGTTTAAAAACTCCTCAAAACTTCCCACAAATTACAGTAAGAAGTCCATTGGAGAATTGCTTTTAATCTGTAAAGAAAACAAGAGGAATTCAGCCCTTATGGTCCTGACTTATTATAGTAGGCTATTCTATGATGAACCTCCTCTTTATTCACCCAAGTTACTGTGTGAATTCTTTGGTGCACTGACCTTAATAAACTGTAGTTGTTTCTTTGTCTGTCATTGTTGCCCAATCTGCAGCAAACAGACATTTGTCTGGGTCTCCCCAGAAAAAGCCATTAAATAAATACATGTAGCAAACATATTCAAAGTAATTCTGGATGAATAATTTTGAGGACTAAACACCACCTCGCATAAACATATGACATAAAGTGGCAGTGACAAATGTTAGTTGAAATTCTGACTTTATCCAAAGGAAAAAAATTTTAATAATTTTATAATTCAAAAAATTTAGAAATCAAATCATAAACTCAAGCAGAATCATTTTCTTTTCACTCATTTGTTTTTACAGTCAATAACAATACAATTTGCATTTTATTTTCCAGTAACTGATACAGTGCCTTTAAAAAGTCAAACATCCTAATAATGAATTTAAAGTATACTAATATGATAACTATATGCCAAATAACTGCAGTAGGAAAATGCTAAGCTTCTGTTTGTACACATAAAGAAGTCGGTTTTCTTAAGATTAGAAAAATGTTCTGTAAGCACAGAAATTCATAATATGCAATAGTCTCAAAGCTGATCGGAGGAATTTCAGACAATTATTAGCATTGTATGGCATAAAGAAACTTAGTGCAAAGTTTACTGTTGTTTCTTCAGAATCCCAACTTGTCAGAAACTGCATAACACCCCACGACAGAGAGTACCAGAACAGCTTGGATTAAATATGTTTTTGGTAGGGTTTTTCCATATTTAGAAACATTTAGGTACATTGTTTAATTTATTTTGTAAGGCCAGTTACTTGATATCCAACATGCATAAAAACCCAACCAAAAAGAGAATCACAGAACAATTATGCTAATGAGCATTGCTGCAAAACATTAAGTAAAATACTTGTAAACAAAATCCAAAAATACATGTAAAAGACAATCCACCTTGATCAAGTAGGTTTCATCCTAGAGATGCAGTAATGATTCAACATAAAAAAACATCGGTCAATGTAATCCACCATATAAATAAAATGAAGAACAAAAACCATTAGATGCAGAAAAAAAAAACTTTGAAAAAAAATCCAACACATCATCATGATAAATGTTCTGGAAAGATTAGGCATAAAAGATAAAGATGTACCAAATCATAATAAAGGCATGTACAGTAAGCCCATAACCAATATCAACTTAAATGGAGAGAAACTCAATGCACTTCCACTAAAATCAGGAACAAGACAAGGTTGTCCACTTTTTCCATATCTGTTATATACAATAAAGTCGTAGCTAGAGCAATAAGACAACAAAAGGAGATTAATGGGTAACAAATTAGGAAAAAAAGTGAAAGAATTTTTATTTGCAGACGATTTAATAACATACATAAATGACCTGAAAAAATCTACTGTGACACTCCTACAGCTGAGAAACACTTTCAGCAAAGTAAATTGTTTCAAAATTAACTCTCAAAAACACCAGTAGCCCTAGGCAAATAACAAATGTTCTGAGAATGAAATCAGGATTCAACATTTTTCACCAAATTTTCATCAAATTTTCTTGTGGTATTGCTAATTAAACATGTGAAAGGCATGCATGATAAAAATGTCAAGATATTGACTAAAGAATTTGAAGAAGATAGCATGCTTTTCAATAAAAAAAATCTCTCATGCTCATTGATCTGTATAACCAATGTTGTAAAAATTGCATTCCTACCAAAAACAATCTACAGGTTAAATGCACTTACCATCAAAATTCTAACATAGTTCTTCACAAACCTTGAAGTGGCAACTCTCAACTTTACATAGTAATACATACACATGCACATACGCACACACACACACAAACAAAAACAAACAAAAAGCAGAATAGCTAAAACAATTCTGATCAATAAATAACTACTGGACATGTCACCATTCCCAATTTCTAGTAGTTGTATAAAGCTATAATAATTAAAATAGCTTTGTATTGGAACAAAAACAGATACAAAGGTCAATGGAATCAAATTGAAGACCAAGACATAAATCCACACACTATGGTCATCATATTTTGGGTAAAGAAACTAGAAATACATGTAGGAAAGTGACAGAATCCTAAACAAAATGCTGGTCTTGTCAAACTGGATGACCTGCATATAGAAGAAACCAAATCATCCGTAGTTATATCACTCTGCAAAAATTTACTCCAAATGGATCAGACCTCAACATAAAACCTGACATATTGAACCTAAAAACATAAGAAAATTGACAAAAATCATAAACTCATTAGCACATAAAAAGCTTCCTAAATAGAAAATTGTTAGCACAGAATAATTTGGATCTCATGAAACTAAGAAGCTTTTGCACAGCAAAGGACAATATCATTCCAATCAAATTACAGTCTACAAAAAAGGGAAGATTGTTACCACCTATACATTGGAGAGAGGACTAATATCCAAGAAACTAGAGATTAAGAAAAAGCAAATCACAATTAAAAATGTGGTAAAGATCTAAACAATAAATTCTAAATAAAATAAACTCAAATGGCTTAGAAAAAAAATAAATGTTCAGCATCCCTAAACATCAGAGAAATACAAATCAAATTTTCTTTGAGAATTATTTGTGTACTGTCTGAATGGCTATGATCAACATAAAGAGTGACCAGTTCATGCTGGTGAGGTTGTGGGTTAAGAGTAACACTCTTCCATGTCCTATGAAAATTCAGACCTGCACAGTCACTATGGAATCATGTCAGTATGGTGCTTCCTCATGAGGATAGAAATCAATCTACCTCATAACACTGCTATACCTCTCTAGAGCATATACCCAATGGTTACTTTTCCTCCCACAAGGACACTTGTTCAGTTATGCTCATTGTTGCTCTATTCTCCATATACAGAAATTGAAAACAATGTAATTATCCCTCAATGTAAGAATGGATAAGGAAAATGAGGAATAGCTTTATGATTAAAGAATACTCAGCTGTTACTAAAAAGAGAGATCATGAAAATTTCAGGAAAATAAATGTCATTAGAAAACAGAAAACAGCAACAACAACAAAAAAAATCCTGACTGAGGTATCTCAGAGTCAAAAAAGATGAATATTCACTTATATGTAATCTGCTGTAATCAAACAAGAGCCCGAGAATAGATACCATAGGTACTTAGGGTAAAGCCTAATACTACTGGACTATTAATAATGTAGTGATAAAACAATCCTTAATGATATCTTGCTGTACTCATAGAACAATGTTCAGCTACCAGTAAAGAGGAATCCTTCTCCAGCATATAGCAACAAATATATAGACCACACACACACACACACACACATTATTTATAGTGTGAGACCTTGTAACACTCAGCCCTAAATGGGATGTCTCCTTAAAATCCTTCTTCCTGTAGCTCAGCAACCTAGTGGAAGAAAAGATTGAAAGTGTGTAAGATCCTGAGGGAATGGAGGACACCAATAAAACAAACCTCTCTAAATTAACATAAGCAAAGCTCTTATAATCTCACAGAGACTAAGGGCCTGCATGGATGTGTACCAGTTCAATAAATGGATGAATGAATGAAAATATAGCTGATAAGGAGGAAAAAGTTAATAAAGTATCACTTATACCTGGCACTAGAGGGAATATCACTTTTCTCCAATAGAGGGAGTTTATGCATATCAACTACTCCAGTGCAGTCCTCATATTGAGTAGGTGATCAATATGTATTTGGACTCCACAGCTTTTGTTGTTTTTGTGTGTTTGTTCTTTGTTTGGTTTTGATTTTTTTAATCTGTGTATATGCTCTTTATTTAGTTATTTGATGTTCTTTGTTTTTTTTCTTTTATTTCTTTTTGATGTGGTTTTATTTTGTTTTCTTGCTTCTTGAGGGTTTTGGTTTTGTATTTTTTTTGTTTTTATTTTTTTTTGTTTTTGTGAAAGAACTTATAATTTAGTGGGTAGGGAGGGGCAGAGAATCTGGAGAGTCCTGGGAGATAAGAGGAATGTGATCACAATATTTTTTATTTTGAAAATTGTCTTAAATAATGAAAAAAATAATAATGAAAATATAAAACTGCACAAGTGAATGAATTAAAATTTAAAATATATTTGCAAAAAAAAAAGTTTGCTATAATGGTTTTGTAATCTGTGTTACTATAAATATAAATCTGACTGAGAATAGTGAATCAGACTAAAATAAATCCGAAATACTGAATGCAGGAAAGAATATGTGAATGAACAAAATAAAATTACATATGCTCTTGCAGGGAGTCACAGCTGAAAATCAGGGCATGCACTAGAAATTGTGTAGAAACCTGGTGCAGGATGGGGCTTTGTTACACTGTGTGCTACAAGGAAGATTGCGCATTCTCAAAGCCTCCCTCCATACTTCTTCTGGTGAAGCCTCACCCACTCCAAGATCATAATCTTGCTGCTCGCTCTGGACCAAGCACTCAAACATATGAGTCTATGGGGCCAAACCTATTCAAACCACCACAATTTTTGAAGTTATTGTTAGACGTATGGACTGTCTAGTTAATATAAGAGAGGCTCCCTCTGGCAGCAGATGTGAGTGATAACAGAGACCCAAGTTAGACATTTTGTGAAGAGTCTAAATTGGTGGTTTCTGTCTGATTCCTCCCCTCAGAGCTTAAGGAATCCCACTGAACAGACAGAGGAAAGAATGTAGAAGTCAGAAGGGATTGAGAGCACCAGGAGTACATGGTCCACTGAATCAACGAAGCAGGGCATCAAATAAGCTCACAAAAACTGAAGCAGCAACATAAGGCTTGCATGTGTGTGGGCCAGGTCTTCTGCACTTTGGAAACTTTTTCTCCTATTGAGTTGCATTTTCTAACCTTGTTATGAGGCCTTTTTCCTTGTTTTATTGTATCTTGCTTTGTCTGTCTGTATGTCATCTCTTGTAGTGCTGCTGTGTTATGAAAAAGACAAAAAGGGGCCGGGCAGTGGTGGCCCACGCCTTTAATCCCAGCACTTGGAAGGCAGAGGCAGGCGGATTTCTGAGTTCGAGGCCAACCTGGTCTACAGAGTGAGTTCCAGGACAGCCAGGACTACACAGAGAAACCCTGTCTCAGAAAAAAATTAAAAAAAGACAAAAAAGGGGAGTGGATTTGGGAAAGATGAGATATAAGGGTTAGCTTGGAAGAGAATAGTGAGGATATACTGTAAAAGGGGAGAGTATTTTCAATGAAAAATAAAAAAAGTTTATAAAAGAAAATTTTTAAAAATAATTTAAAATATGATAATAAAAATTGCAATAAGTAACAAACATAAATGACTCAATTAAAATTTAAAATATATTGGCAGAGGAAAAATGCTTGCTATATACTGTTTCAGGGAATGTATGTTATCATAAATACACATTTGACTGTTATTGAAAATCAGATGAAATAGAAATTTGCAAAAGTGGATGAAGGAAGGACTATGGAAACAAAATGGAACAAAATTATATATGCTTTTGATGTCTGAAGACAATTGTAAAGAAGAATGCAAGGAAGATCAGAATTCTAGGGCTTTTTCCCATAGGGAAATGCATTCTAAATGCAATTGAGAAATGTTTTTAATTACCTGAAAGATTATTATATAGAAGGTGCTGATCGGTACCCTGAAGTCACAAAGAACAGAACAGGAATGAGGGACTCTGAAATGGTGAGAAAAGCTAAGAGAAAGGACCTCCATCAGAGGTGTTAGACTTCAAGATAAAATGTGCTTAATTTCATTCTGTATAGATGTTTCCTAGTCACTTGAAAGTTGTTTGTCTGGGAAACTTTGTGTGAGGTACAGCTTAAAAAGCAAAGAATAAAGGAGCTCTGGAAATTGTATAAAAATTAATCTCATTTTCAATTACTCTATATTGTGACTATCTATATCTACATCTACATCCATATCTACATCTACACCTATACCTATCAAGTTGGTTATTTTCATGGTGCATTATAAAGAGAGGCTACCTATGTCCTTGCTTAATATAGCAACCTTAAGAAAGACGCGCTCTGTGGAACTATTCAATGCTCTTGTTTAAGTAATTTATCATGTTTACTAATTCAACATCCTGAGATTGCTTTCGACTAATTGCATTTTTGTTTCTTGATTTATCATCTTCTTCTTTGCAGTATACTTCTGTTTATTCTTTTAGAAATGAGTTAGATCCACTGAATATTCTTTCATATGGTAATAAAAATAATATTTTCCCCAAAAAGATTTTATTTACTTAGAAAAATAGGCTATTCTTTGAACACCTGCACACTTAATTCTTTTAGAGTTAAATTATACAAGAATTCCAATCCAGTGATTTCTGAGGCTGTGCTAACAAAGATAAATGGAAGCAGAGATTTCAATAAAACTTTGCAAACAGTTGTGTTAGAGCTTGTCAAATATGCTCTTCACAGGAGTTACAGTGCCTTTCATTTGTGTGTCAGTGTTACAAAATAACCAAGTCAGAATACTCACTATTGTGTTCAGTCTGCAAGGAACAGATGAAAGTAAAATCTCTAGCCAGGTGGAAGCATTTAACTATTTCTGTGGTCATGCTCCTTTTTTCACTATAAAATATCTCATTGTCTTAAAACTTTATGAATCAATGTCATTTTAAGAAGTATTTTTGTATTATTAATTATCAATTCTTCACAATTCCAGCTTAAATGCCACTGAGTGAAAACTATTAAATCTCCTAAGTTTGTAAAAATGAAAGTATGAGAAGATTAATTATTAAACATACATGTTAGTAAAGTGACAAAATTGTATGTCAGTTTTTATTTCAAACATTTGTGGTTTGAATCTCAAAAAAAAAAGTGGCTAAGTTTGCATAAGGAACAAATGCTTTAAAATATACACCCAAAAGTAAACTAAAAGGAAGTAATCCTGGCATTGTTAATAGGGAACATATGTTGCATGTTTCAATTTAGCAGCAGATGAATATCTGCTCAATGCAATGCTGGCTACAGTGAGTATCAAGACTAACAAGCAAAATTTCAAAGGTTTTATTTCAATAAGTGGCCATGCAATATCTCCCACCAAGACAAAAGAATCTGGGGGTCACTTAGAAAATAAAATATTTGCCATTTTTTAATATTTGAATATTTAGTATGAAAGGAAAGGCCACCCAGAGACTGATCGCCTCCCCCACTACCACCACCAGGGATCCATCCCATATACAGACACCAATTCCAGACACTAATGCGGACAGTGAAGAAGTGTTTGCTGACAGAAGCCTGATATAGCTGTCTCCTGAGAGGCTCTGCCAGAGTCTGACAAATACAGAGGCAGATGCTTTCAGCCAACCATTGGACTGAGTATAGGGTCCCCAATAGAGGAGTTAGAGAAAGGACTGAAGGAGCTGAAGAAGTTTACAACCCCATAGGAAGAACAAGAGTATCAACCAATCAGACCTCCCAAATCTCTCAGACAACCAAAGAGATACCCATGGCTCCAATGTGTATGTAGCAGAGGAGGGTCTTGTCTGGCATCAGTGAGGGGAGAGGCCCTTGATCCTGTGAAGGCTTAATGCCCCAGTGTAAGGGAATGTCAGGGCAGGGAGGTGGGAGTGGTTGGATGGGTGGGGGCACCCTCATAGAAGCAGGGGAGGAAGGATGGGAAAGGTTTTTGTTGTTGTTGTTTTGTTTTTGTTTTTGTTTTTCAGGAGGGGAAACCTGGAATGGGGATAACATTTAAAATGTAAATAAATAAAACATTCAATAAAAAATTGTTAAAAAGTTTAAAAATTGTCATTTTCATATATTTAAAAATTTAGTCTGAAGATTCGAGAGTCAAAAATAATGACAATATTTATGTGATTTATTGTATTTTATCTTTTTTGTCACAGAACACAAGTTCTCTTCAGTATCTGACTCCATTTAGAATGGAGCATAATTCCCAAAGTCCTTGATGTCATCACAATATGCTTTTCATCTGCCTTCACTTAAAATGGAACATATGTCGCTGTTAAAATTGCCCATACTGCTAGTCATTCCAATATATATATATATATATATATATATATATATATATATATATATATATATATAT
>JANHMN010000010.1:19303448-19343408 GCA_030674055.1 Rhabdomys pumilio
CACACACACACACACACACACACACACACACACACACACACACACACCATTATATTGATTAAGCAGGTTGTATTTAATAATATATGTATATAACAACAATTAATGGAGAAAGAGACCTTGAATTTGAAAGAGAGCACTCAGGGTTATGTTAGAGGAGTTAATTTGAGGAAACGAAAGAGAAAAAAATGTAATTATATTTATAATCTAGAAAACAACAAAAATATTAAAATATTTTACATATAAAACATCAAAACTTATGTTGTAGCTTGTTAGTTGGTGAATTAATATTCTTATATAATTGTTCTTCAAGCACTTGTATTTTGAGTACTTGATAGATGTTTATGGCTTATTGAAGTGCCTTGTTTAAAGAAAAGATACTTAAGAAGACTAGCCCATTAAAAAGTGTTTTAATATTGTCATTTTGTATCACCTAAAGTAGAACTCTGACTTCATTTTTCTAATTTTCTAAGAATAGCTAGAATTTTAATAATAACTAAAACTTTATAGTTCAATCCTTTCTCCATTGTGTCTACAAGAATATTTAGCACTACTCTCTTAACAATCTTTCTTAGTTTAAACAACTAGTATCATGTAATGAATCACTAATTAATTATTAACTTCTGTATATTACTTTGCACATTATAATTTGAAGAAGATAAGATAAAGACATAAGGTATAAACTGCTACAAGTTAAAATGAAATAAACAGGCAACACAGAGACATAGGTAGCCTAATAGGAGAGTATCTACTCACAACTTCTAAATACTACCGAACTAACACTGTGTGACTTGCATATTTTAAAAAAAATTTAAGGCTGTGGATTTTAATACTGGACAAATCATATCCCCAACCAAAATGTGAACAAGTCGCAAGGTTAAAAATTTGAAGTTGGGCTGAAAAGAAGGCTCAGTAATTAAGAGCGCTCACTGTTCTTCCAAAGGTAGTGAGTTCAGTTCCCAATACTTACATGACAGCTGTCTGATGTTGTGTTCTGGTGAACAGATGTCAATGTAGACAAAGTATTCATATACATAAAATAAATAAATTAATCTTTGAAAATGTTGAACACTCTCTGTTAATTGTTATAACCTCAATTCAATATATATTTTTAGTATTTCCAATTGAAAATTCACTCTCTTCCAGTGTCTCCTCTCAGAGTTGCATCTGATTTTGTTATTAGTTTTTGTCTGAATCCATTGAGGAATAGATGATTTTGCTTTTGTGTCTTATCCAGGAACTGCTTGACTCTGAAAGTCTTATGAAAAAGACATGGTGAAAGCTGCATTAGGGTTACAGTGCATGGTGCAGAGAAAAGGGAAAGCAAAAGCTGTTCCTTGCTACATATTGAGTGGGATATTATATTTTAGAAAATCATAAAATTCATCCTTATTACATATCTGAGAGAAACACGTAATGACACAGAATTTCCTTGTGGTTATTTATATGGACCAGAACACAATTCACACCACACTATCCTTTCATCAAGGGGTAGTTTCTGCATAAGGCATTTCAGTATAATGCGAATAGCAGCAAGTTAAGTGTCTTAGTGTTACAATTACTGTGATGAAGCACTATGGCCAAAAGGAACTTGGGGAGGATAGGGTTTATTTCACTCAATAATAGTTCACCATCCAAAACAATGAGATCAAGAACTCATACAGAGCAGGAGTGTAGAGCCAGCAGCTGATGCAGAAGTGATGGAAGTATGTGGATTATGGGCTTCTCATCATGGCTTGCTCAGCCTGTAGTCTTATAGAACCCGGACCCACTAGTTCAGGGATAACACCACCTACAATGCATTGAGGCATCCCATGAATCACTTACAACGCCCTTTAGACTTCCCTATAGACTGACCATATGGAGGCATTTAACTTAGTTTCTTTCCTCTCAAATAACTTTAGTTTGAGTCAAGTTTACAAAAAAAAAAAAAATCCAGCACATTAATGTGTAATAATTGGAGGAAATCACATGGAATTTTATGGTATTTTAAGTTATGAGGCATAACCCATAATTTAAACCAGCTTTACTTCAAGGGAGAATCAATGATACTCTGAGGGTAACATTATTAGAATGAGTGATAGCACACGTCAGTGGATCGTATTACATTTTCTTTCAAGAACATTTTGCAGGATGTAAAATTGATCATGAAGTACTTGTGGTGGAATGCATTCGTATGAAACAGAGGATCAGTACCTTACAATGAGAAAAATGCTGACACTCAAGGAATACAAAGAAGTATTACTTTGTAGGGTCGTCATCGAATTCATAACAGGTACTTGAGCTAGTATTGCCAAAGCTGAACAGCCTTTTTTTCTCATTACTTATCATTAGGGACATTAATTTTCCTGTTGTTCAGGCCAATAGACTCTATTTGAATATTCTAAAACATATTAGAATATTGAAAGAATAAAAACAACAATAAAAAGCAATTATGATATTTAGGCAAAGGCAAAACCAGACATGAGTAGGACATAAAAAGGATTAAATTCCAGAAAGAAAGATAATGAATGATTATGCATTGTAAAAGCAAAGCATGTTAACAGAATATGGTGCTGCTGAGAATTGCTAACACTAACTTTAAGAGCTGGAAATGCATCTAGGTGATGCAACTGGGCAATTTCTATAGATGGTTAAAAGTTACCCATTTGAAAAGATGGTGAGTGATGAGACAATGCAGATGAAGAGCAAGCATCTGCTATAGGAAAATGAACACTTTTAGTTAAATAGTATTTGACTGTAGTTGAAAGAGAAATTAGATAATTTGTAAATAGAAACTTTCCTTAGAACATAAATTATATCTCTGTCACTGACACAGAGAAATACAAAAAAGTAATGTTAATTTAATGACTGCTTCATTACTTTATTGTTGAGCACTTACAATAGCAAATTGATGTACCTTTTGAGTGTAATATTTTATAAATTTTATTTTTATTAAAATAGTAAAATCATACATGAATGATGGATCTGAAAGTGTTCATGGTGGTATTCATTTTACAAAATCTACATGTAAAGAAAATATTCTAGAATATCAATATAAGATATAGAAAAAATAGAGAAGTATGCCTTTACATTAAATTCATATTTATCAAGTAGAAGGAAGAAAAGAAAATAGAATATTGAATTATATTATACTATTGCAAATATTAGTGGGACAAAATGCAAAGGAAGTTCAATCCTTATATAATATCTTACTATATCAGAAGTAAATAAAGTAAAATTCTCCTGATATCACAAAAAAGTAAAAAAAAAATAATCTGAGACCCCCAGATGTTATGGAGAAAAGAAAGGATAACAAACCTAGTTTAGTTTTTAAATATGAATAGAAGATTTCCTGGCTCATTCTATGAAGATGAAATTTGATCCATGGACCACTTTGTACTTATAAAATCCCATAATTTTAATTAGGAAACCAAAAACAAGATTGAAGGAAAGATTTTTAGAGTGAAGTTATAAAGCAATCTTAGAACATTCCAAATAATAGTATAAAAAAATTCACAACAATTATCCACCATTCAGAACTTATATTAAAGTTGTCTTAGAAATTAAAAAAAAATGATGAGTAAAAGATAGATAGATAGATAGATAGATAGATAGATAGATAGATAGATAGATAGATATCTGGATAGATGAACATTACAACACATGCAAAAAAAAAACCCAAAAAAGCCTAAGTGTTTGGAGAAACAGAAATAAATTTTCTGTCAGGCAGTGGTGGCCCATGCCTTTAATCCAAGCACTTGGGAGGCAAAGGTAGGGGGATTTCTAAGTTTGAGGCCAGTCTGGTCTACAGAGTGAGTTCCAGAACAGCCAGGCCAATACAGATAAATCCTGTTTCAAAAAAAACCCAAACAAACAAAAAAAGAAATTTTCTGATGTGAGCTTCCTAGACATGATGCTGAATCTCTAATATATATAAAGGTTGCTTGTTTGTTTGTTTGTTTGTTTGTTTGTTTTAAGACTCTGAAAAGTAAGATGCTGATATGAACAAGAAGTTACAAATTTTATTGTGTTAAGCTTCTTAGCATCTTTTGCTGTCTTTGCTTTTTCAGAATCTACTTTCAATATGGGTTCTTAAATGTGTTAATCTCCCTTCTAGCCCATCACCCAGGAGATGTAGTAGAAGAAAAAATGTTATTAGGATATGAGGGAACTGGACCTGTTTACAAATTGTTCTTTGGAGAAAATCCAATCTGCAGTGTCAGAAAGTCAGCAGTTCAGTTCACAGGAATCAGCAGTGATAGCTTGATCCACTCAAAAACACTTCATGAGTGTACCAGCAGTCTAGTTCAGTATTGTCAAGATAGCAAACACAAGTCTCAGGTGGTGGAAAGACCTAGCAGAAACAATAAGGCCTCAGCCAAATTGGCATGAGTCATCAGGAATGACTCATCCCAGTGGGGATGCCAGGAGAGGTGCTCTGCTGTGCCTCTCTCAAAGATGTGAAGATCAGTGAAGGCAAAGACTAAGATACAAGACCATGAAGCATTGCAAAACTAGCTATGTAAGCTCTCATCTCTTTCAGTTGAGTTCTATTTATACTCCTTCTAAACATCATGTGTTCTACCATGTGTATTGCCTCATTACATGAGTTTGTCTTAGCAAAATTCCACATTAGTCTATATCAGCTGACATCATTTTGCCAATTAGCCTGAGTCTGAGGAAGCCACAAGAAGTTATCAGAACACCACCAGAAGGTTTTGGTTCATTTCTCTCTATGGAGTCCCAACAAATGGAGCTCAGCAACACAGTGTAAGGCAAACTAATACAAATGTGTTGTAAGCAAAGCATCACATGTTTACTTTAGCAAAACATCCTTTCACCTGTGTCTGCTTCATCACAACATTCCTTTACTTGCCTACTTTAGCAAAATATCGTTTCACCTGCATCTGATTCAGATAAGCACTCTTTCACATGTCTGCTTTGGCAAAACATTCTTTCACATGTGTCTGCTTCAGGAAAACATCTTTTGACATAACTGACTTTCCAAAGAAACTAGAAGTTTCCACATCAATCTTATCTCTAAAATATGAATATGCAAACTCAGGAACATGAAGAAAGATATTTTTACATTTGCTGGCACTCAGTTGTTAATATTATATATAACAGTTAATTATTTTCAGTAAATTGTGAATGGAACCAAAAACCATGAATTCACTGCTGTGATCCTACAGTCTTTTTCTCTTAAGAATGGAGAGCAATAACTGACTTTCTTCAGGTCTGATGATTACCCCAACCTTGAAGAGAGTAATTATTGACTCATGACATACCTAAGTGATAAAATAATAGCCTCCCTCCTCCATCTTGTAAAGTGGTTAGCATAGTGCCCAAACTAGCAGTATGATTGCTAGGAAAAGAATAGGACTGTGCTTGGAGAGATAGCTCTCTCTACAAAGAAGAGATTTTTGGGGGTAAGAGGTTTGAGGTGAAGCATTCCTGCCATGACATCTCATTCCTTCCTCTCCATCAGGATGAGGGAGGATACAGAATGCCTTTTTTATATCAACTTGCATGTTAAAAATTAGTGCATTTCAAACAAATTATTGTCATGTGGAAGTTTATGTGGGACCTACGCCTTAATTATTGGCTTAACCCAAATGTAAGTGAGTGAGGAAAACAGGATGTCAGATCTCCAAAAGTTTTGTGACTGTTGCTATTATACTAACAGGAAAGATTTGTAAGTAACACCTGTGGCAAAGAATTTAGAATCAGTTACAGTGACTATTCTTTAAACAAGCAAGTCACTGTTTTTTTGAAGTAATCATTTTTTATAATTACATTTAATTATTGAAATTGGAAAATATTTAAGGACAGGATAATAATAAAATTTTAATATAAAACATTAAAATGTAACATCAGAAATACTGTTCTGTAAAAGTATTATTCAAGTAATGAAGCGGATTTATAATATTAATAGATATCATGGGGTGATGATGACAAGAGTATTAGTTATTTAGGTGTCACTCTGTGACAAAGATAGTTACCTCAATTAGATCCTGGTGGTAATGAAGCCAAGGTCATACACTTAATTTCCATCTAGGACAGTATACTTGTGAAAGTGAAAACTCTGTTCTCCACTAACAGACTGCACCCTTAACCCCAATCTGTTATTTCTCAATTATGTACCATTAATTGATGCAATATCCTACTGGTAGTGGGTTATCATGCCAGCTGCATAAATGAAGGATGGCATGTCTATAAGGCATATGACAGAGAACAACTTGAGACCATTAGAACAAAAATTTTAATAACAACCTGCAGCGTTTCTTTGGGAAAAGATACTTTCAGTTTTTTAAAGAAAAATTAACTTGGCATTTATAAAATGTTGAAGTAGGCTGGGGTCAATTCATTGTTTCTTTATAGAAAAATGAGACAAAAATAAAATAAACTCAATAATGTTAGCATGCCATTTAGTTTAAAGTTATATTCACCAGAAATTTATCTGATAAAATGTTCCTACAGAGTGGCTTATTTTCCAGCATATGTTTTTGTTTGTTGTTTATATTCTGTACTTTGTTGAAACTGTGTATTCTCTTGTCTTAGTTCTGTGTCCTGTTAATAGTTTGTAATAGACTGCTGTGCTCTTAACCAGCAGATGCAATGTTCCACAAAGCACATGACTAAAGGTACATAGTCTCATAGTGTGTCAGACTTTGGATAGACTTTGGTGATGGTTTCAAAGAGAATGGCCATATAGGCTCATATATTTGAATGCTTAGTCACTAGGGATTGGAACTCTGAAAAAATTGTGAGGTACATCCTTGTTGGAGAAAAATCTGGCCTTGCTGAAGGAATTATGTCACTGGACATTGAAGTTTGAAAAGTGCAAGCCAGTCCTGTCTATGTCTATCTTCCAACAGAATAGAATTTAAATCTCAATTACAGGATTGTGTCTGCCTGCAGGCCACCATATCCCCTGTTATAATAATGTAGTAACCTTCTGAAACAACAAGCAAACACCAGTTAAAAACTTTCCTTTATAACAGTTGCCCTTAAAAAAATCTTTAAAATGAAAAAATAAAAATAATACAATTTAAATACATTTGTAGTGTACAGGTGTATATCTCCCCTTTTTTATTTTATGAATATATTGTTTTTAAGTTCCATGGGCCTGTTCCACAGTCTCTTGTCTTTGATAATTATAAGGAATTTCTATAATATGGGTAATGTTAAAATGTTGCTAAAGAGTCTCAAATGTTCAACTGCCATAGCCAGTTCCATTGTTTGTTTGTTTGTGTGTTTGTTTTTCTTTTACTTTTTAAAAAATTATTGGGTACTTCATTTATCTACATTTCAGATGTTATTCCCTTTCCCCATTCTTCACCCCCAGAAACCCATTAACCTATCCTCTTTTCTCCTATTTCTATGAGAGTATGCCCCTACCCACCCACCCACTACCACCTCCTCTCCCTCATATTTCCTCTCACTGAGGCATCCAGCTCTCAAGGGACCAAGGCCCTCCTCTCCCACTGTTGCCTGAAAATTCCATCCTCCTCTACAAATACAGCTAAAGACATTGGTCCTTCCATGTGTGTTTCCAGGGAGCTCTGGTTGGTTGGTATTGTTCTTCCCATGGGGCCACAAGCCTACTTCAGTCTACTCTCTAAATCCTCCACTGGAAAACCTGTGGTCAGTTTGATGGTTATCTGTGAGCATCTGCCTGCATATATGTCAGACTCTGGCAGTGCCTCTCAGGAGACAAATATATCAGACTTCTATCAGCATGGACTTCCAGACATCCACAACAGTGTTTGCATATGATGATTGCATCTGGAAAGGATCTCCAGGTGGAGCAGTCTATGGATGGTCTCTCCTCCAGTTTCTGCCCCACATTATCTCATATTTGCTCCTGTGAGTATTTTGTTACTCTTTCTAAGAAGGACTGAAGCATCCACACATTAGTCTTTCTTTTTCTTGGGTTTCATGTGGTCTCTGAGTTATGTCTTAAGTATTATGAGATTTTGGGCTAATATCCACTTATCAATGAGTGGATAACATTATGTTCTTTTGTTATTGGGTTACCTCACTCAGGATGATATTTTCTAGTTCCATCCATTTGCCTAAGAATTTCATGAATTAATTGTTTTTAACAGCTGAATAATAGTTCATTGTGTAAATGTACCACATTTCCTGTATCCATTCCCCTGTTGAAGGACATCTGCTTTCTTTCCAGCTTAAAAAAATTTGGATGCCAAGAAACTTTCTGCTAAGTGTCTATGGCACTCTACAACTAGGCATACTTATGCATAGGTGAAAGAGAAGGATCAACTTACTGGCATAAAGCATGACCCCTATCAGGTGTTAAATATGGGGAAGAGGGCATGTTTGTGTTTTTTTTCTGCAGGATGCTGAAAGAGCATGGTGGCTGCCAGAACAAGGGATGAGATATACTGATGCCAGAACAAAAAAGGATGCTGACCTCTGAGCTTGCTGAGTGCCCTGTTAATGGTGACTGGGAAGCTGTTTTAGACATATTTTCCTGACGCATCTTTGCTTACCTATACCCCTGATTGGACAAGCTGCCTTGCCTCAACTTTTAAGACCTTGTAGAACAGAGAATCAAAAAGAGAATTTATAATGACTCTTGTATTGTTCTTAAATGTGACCAGTTATTCAGACTCAATCATGGACTGGTTCTAGAAATCAATCCAATAATGGAAATAACAGTCTGCATTTGGAAGTCTGGTACTGGACATTTTTAGAGACATATTTGAAATTAGTTGCAGTTCTCTATGATGTTATATCAGCAAGAGATAAAGTTGGGGCAGGATCTAGATTTCAAATAGGTATTAGCACATGTGTTAAGGCTGTTTTAATTGTCAAGTTAAAAATACTTTTGTTTCTTCCACAGAATTTAATGTAAGTTTCATTGATTGTACTCCTTCTAATTGTGTTTGTGTTTTAAAATCCGGCATGTCAGATATGGAGGTCTATCGACCAGCTTTTGTTTTAGTGCCCTGAGTACTACAGAACCTTGATATTCTAAAAATAACTTGCAAGTCCTAGAGGAAATGAATGAGGCTTTCAGCAGAAGCAAGAGGGTAGTAGGCTTGGTTATTGCTGGTATAACAGGTTTAATTACATTAATTACTAGCACCACTGTTTCCTCAATTGCTGTGACACAAGAAGTTAAGACATCTACTTTTGTTAATCATTTAGCAAAAAATGTTACTAATGTGTTGAGTATACCAGATGATTTCGATAGGCATTTAGAAGACCAGATTGATGCTCTTTATCCTGTTTAAATTACTGTAAGGAGGTTCAGAATTTAAGGGTAAGGAGCCATCTCAATTGCCATGCCAAATACCATTGGATTTATGTTAGTTCAACAAATTGCAGTGGTAGACATTATAATTAGGAGGAAGTTTAATGACACATGCATTGTATTTGGCATAATTCTAACACCTCTTGGGATGTTATAACGATACATAGGGAGCTTATGAATTCAAGAATACTGCTTTGCTAAGCGTTGATGTGGTAGATACTGCAGATAAAATTACCCATGACCTGATGTCAGTGTTTCTATTTTGGTTAAGCTTCAAACAAAGCATATATAGTTTGATCATGTTAGCCATTTTTGTCCTAGGAATACATTTATTCCTGCCCATTGTGTTAAATCTTTTCTTCAAAAACATCAACATGTTGGCAGCCAAGTACATGACTGGAACTGGTAAATGGATTCCCAGACAGAGTTCTTAAATTAACAGGCTGTAAAGCCAAGGACAGGTAAGATTCTGTGGGGAGCTGACAGAAGGCAGCGATCATCCTTGCAGTCATCTTGAGCCATATACCCTGACAAGAAACTTGTTTACAATAGCCTACAACAGCTGAGCACACTCTGATAAAATCTTGTTTTAGATACCCAGGATTTTCCCTTGGGTATCTTAAAGGTGTGATTTAGAGATAGGACTTAAAGGTGTGACTTCAAGGTGTGACTTAAAGGTGTGGCTTAGAAGTCAGACATATAAAAGGTGAGAGTCAGACAGAAGAAATTATTAGACACTTGTACTTGGAAGAGTACTTGAGACTTGAGACTTGAGTCACTTGGAAAGTGACTAGCAACTTAGAATTAGGAATTAGGACTTGAGACTTATTTCAGCTGGAACTAGGATAAGGACTTGAGACTTGGTTCTAGGAACTAGGGACTTGGAACTAGGGACTTGGAGAGAAGAAGACAGACTGAAGAATAAACAGGATTGAATCACTCTCTGTCTGGTCTCCATTTTTCACATCTGTCCTCACTCTCTCTCTTGCTGAACTGCGACCCTGAGACAGGAGCAGCTTGGGTCAGTGTGGGCTCTAACAGTTTAGCCCCCAAGGCTTTAGGCAGTGCGGGTTCCAATATTGACAGAGCCATCCATGACATTTTGGCCCCCAAGCTTGGGGCAGAGCAGTACGTGATATTTTGGCCCCAAATGTGGGGTAGTGCAGTTTTCAACAATATTTTTGCACAAAGCCTTACCAACCTAGGACAGAAGTGCACTGCTTTTGATAATGCATATTTCATAATGGTTAAAGAAGGTATTCTTATCAGAAAGACCTAAGAGAGGTTCAGTCTTGTTAGTGAAATAGAAAAGCGGGAGAGGTGGAGAGCCTTTGGGGCTTCTTGGCAAGAATCTGACAGGGGCCAAGGACAAGGAAATGGGCTGCTTGGCAGGAATATGACATTGGCCAAGGACAAGGAAGTAGGATTCAGGCAAAAATCTAACATTAGGCTCATTAGGCTAGAAGAAGTAATCTCAGGCAGGAACCTAAATATTAGGTTAGAACAAAGAAGTAATTTCAGACAGAAGTCTAAATTTTAGGTTAAAACAAGGAAGTAGGCTTCAGATATGAAAATGAGCTTGGGCTAGGCAGGAAAGTAGGCTCAGATACTTTGGTCATCCTGATAAACCCTTAGAAATAGTGATCAAGGGAATGTTAGCATAATTGGGTTTAATGCTGTGCTTTTTCTTGACTATTTATGTTTATTGTATTGCTTGTTCCTTGACTATTTGCATCTATTATATTTCTAGTTCCTGAACCTAGAATTGACCTTAATACTTGCATGTAATTAAAATGGTATAAAATTACATAGGAGGAGGAGGGATGGGATGGGGGTTTTAGGGAGAGGAAATTGGGAAAGGAGATGACATCTGTAAATAAATAAAATATCCAATAAAAAAAGAAAAATAATAAATGCAATATTGAGAAAAAACTGGTTGCCTTGGTCTTAGTGTGTCTTCACAGTAATAGAATAGAGACTAAAACATGTTCCTCAACAGGTAATTAGGAAACTCATCTTCATAGTCTCATAAGGAAATGAGAAAAATATGAGGTACTACACACCAAGGCTTTCGGTGTTCATTAATGGCAAAGAAAAGTTTCTAGGCACTAACATTCATCATGGAATCATCATACCTTTCTTTCCCATCAAAGATTCTTTAAACAAACTTTTTTTGAACATAGTTTTCATTATTAAGGATTTTAGAAATGATTTGAGCCCAGTTAATTTAAGCTAAAATTTTCACTTATGATAAACTTTTTTTCCTTTTATTGGAAATTTTCTTTATTTACATTTCTAATATTATCCCCTTCCACGGTTTCTCCTAACCCTCCTGCCCTCCCCTGCCTCTGTGAGGGTGCTGCTTCACCTATCCACCCACTCCTACCTTCTATTCCTGGCATTCTCCTACACTGGGCATTAACCCTCCTGCAGCCCAAGGGCCACTCCTCCCACTGATGTCCAACAAGGCTATCCTTTACCACATATTTGGCCAGAACATTAGTTGCTCCATGTGTACTATTTGGTTGGTGGTCCAGTCCCACGGAGCTACTGGGATCTGGCCAGTTGACACAGTTGCTCCACTCATGAGGCTGCAAAGCAATCTCAGCTCCTTCAGTCTCTTCTTCAACTCTTCCATCAGGAACCCTGCACTCAGTCAAATGATTGGCTGCGAACATGCAACTCTGTATTTGTCAGGCTCTGGCATAGCCTTTCAGGAGAGAGCCATATCAAGACTCTTGTCAACATGCACTCTGGGCATCCTCAATAGTGTCTGGGCTTGGTGATTGTATATGAGATGGATCTCCAAGAGGGACAGTCTCTAGATGGCCTTTTTTTCAGTCTCTGCTCCATACTTTGTCTATATCTTTGATCCCATGAATATTTTGATTCCCGTTTAAGAAGCACTGACGCACCCACACTTTGGTCTTCCTTATTCTTGAACTTCATATGTGAATTATACCTTGGGTATGCTGAACTTTTGGACTAATATCCATTTATAAGTGAGTGCAGTATGGGTATTTTCTTTTGTGACTAGGTTTCCTCACTCAGAATGATATTTTCTAGTTCCATCCATTTGCTTAAGAATTTCTCAAATTCATTATTTTTAATAGCTGAGTAATACTCCATTATGTAAATGTACCATATTTTCTGTATCCATTCCTCTGTTGAGAGATATCTGGGTTGTTTCCAGCTTCTGGCTATTATAAATACAGCTGCTATGAAGATAGTGGAGCATGTGTCCTTATTACATGTTGGAGCATCTTCTGGGTATATATGCAGAAGTGGTATAGCTGAGTCCTCAGGTAGTACTATGTCCAATTTTCTGAGGAGCCACCAGACTAATTTCTACTGTCAATAAAACAAAACAGCAACAAACAGATTGTGAAAAGAACTTTACCAATCCCACATCAGATAGAGGGTTAATATTCAATGTATACAAAGAACTCAAGAAGTTATACTCCAGAGAACCAAATAAGTGTAGTAAAAAATGGGGTACAGAGATAAGCAGGGAAATCTCAACTGAGGAAACACGAATGGCTGAGAAGCACATAAAGAAATGTTCAACATCCTTAGTCATCAGTGAAATGCAAAGCAAAACAATCCTGAGATTCCACCTCATGAGATATAGAATATCACATATCAGAGCTAAGCAGGCCAATCATGATTTTATTTTTCATAGATTTGTAAGGGTATTGGTTAAGTAGAACATTATGGCTGTTTTATTAATCTAAAAACTTTTAATCAAAAGAAAATTTAGTAAACTTTTTCAATGAGAACATAGGAAAATTTCTCTTTTTTGCCGAATAAAATAATACTTCATTATTTGTTGAAAGAGAAAGTTTCTGTATCCACGTCAAAAGTGATATGTAAATACAAAATAACAATCCTCTGATTTTATATAAAAAATATTTTCATTTCTTAGGCCACAATCTCTCTTCAAAATAATTTTAGGCTATGTTACTAAATCTGAGTACTAAACAAACAGAACAGATCAAAACAAAACAAAACAACAACCACAAAAACATAACAAATCAACCATTTAAACCCCAAATACATCTTTCTGTGGGGTTAGAGTTAATGACTTTATCTGTCTTTGACTTTTATTTTGCTAAAATAATTAGTAATCAGTGAGATAAGTAGATTTAAGCATAGTTAAGGTAAATTCTCTCTGTCCTTAAATAGCACCATTGGAGATATTATTAATGCAGTATTAGAACATTAAATAATAGCACTATTTTCCTACACTCTATTCAAGTTGGAAAAATACAACAAAAATGAGCATGTTAGACATCTTCTGTGGGTTCTTTGTTCAAGAGGGCATCCCACATTGATTTCCTGGCTGGGGACAGGGTGAGAGCAGGGAGGGTTCACTGCTGTCTCTGCTCTTGCCTCTGCCCCTCTCTCTACTGTCTGTTGGTCTCCTGCCTGGCCTGATGTGGGAGGTTAGGGCCAAGGGCACAGAGTAAGAGCAGGGAGGGGAGATTGCATGCCTCTGCATGCTCACTGCTGTCACTGCCAGGTCATTTCCAGATGTTACACCTGTCTCTCCGAGCTGAGTCAGGCCTTGGGCTTGGCCGATAAGATGCTGGCTAACTGGCAAGTAGACAGTTTGGTGTCCCAGGCAGGTTTCAGGAGAGCAGATCTCTCCCCAAGTGTTACAGCTCTTGCGACAGAAACTCTTGGACACTAGGATGATTCTCGCACACTTTACTTCCCCTGAATAAAGCCCTTATATACAGTTTCAGGATTGGTTAGCATCTGGCAGTAGATAATGCCTATCGGCTTGGTCTGAGAGCTTGGAGATATCTCATCTGCATGTGGGAGAGGCTGAGGCACTGTTCCTGGTGACTGATGGCCTTAGACCTCTCTGAAGGAGGAGCTGTGGAGGGCTGAATCTAAATGAAAAGAACCAGTGCCCGGGAGAAGAGCTGAACACTTGCAGTTCAATAAGGGTCTGGGGTTCCAGGTCTATGCTTGACCAAGCACCCAGCTGCTTCTCACAGTTCACCACCCCACAATGTTCAATTTTTTTTAATAACACGATGACACACCGATAAAACATACACATCCTGTCATCTGCTACTTTGTTGAGAATGAAGAGACCGCCTGATGAATTACATCCATTTGTGACCCAAGTTTGCATTTTCTGACTTGGTAGGTAGGACCTATAGTCATCTCAGTTTGGTTCAAAACTTTATGCACATTTGAATATCTAAAATTTCATTGGGAATTTATTTTTACATTCATAGTTATGTAAATATCACAACTTACTTTCTATTATTAACATGCAAAGTAGTTATAATGTATATGTGAATAGAGATTATCCTTGACAAGTTTTGTTTTGTTTTTTTGCTTTTTGTGTGTGTGTGTGTGTGTGCACCTTGCTTGTGAAAAAAAATAGTGAGATGTAACCTAAACTTAACCAAAATATAAAATATTGTCCAATAATAGTATACTCTTATGATAGTATACTTATTATATTATACCAATAATAATATATTCTTGTTAATCATTACTGTCAGATATAGTTGCATTACATTTCTCTAGTGCATTTTGAATAAAAATATCACATTTCAAAAATAAATTAATTTCTTGATATTTTAAATTAGTCACACTGGAGTATAATTTAGAATCATTTTTTATTATGAATGTCTGATTAGAACCTTTAAATCATGAGAATAATATGCAACTTAGTGTACAACAGAACAAAAAAAACCAACCAAACAAACAAACCAAGTGTGAGAAGGGAAGGTAGGGAAAAATAGAGGTTGAAGGAGATGGGAGACAAAAAGTGGGGGGGAAGAGGAGAAAAGCAACTAGAGTGCATCGTACACATGCATGATTGTCAAATAACAAACACATTTAATTTTTAAAAAGTCAAAAAGACTTTAAAGAAAATGAGACAACAAAATTACTGATTTTTTTTTCCTATGTTACACATGAAAAAAGTACAATGACTTTGCTCACTGTTGAGTTTGATTGTTTTGTTGTTGATGTGGGTTTGTTTTGTTGTTATTGTTGTTGGTGGTGGTGGGTTTTTTGTTTGTTTGTTTCTTTCTTTCTTTGATTTTAAATGCCTAAGGATAAGAGTACTGAGAAAAATACCTATATCTATTTTTCTCAGATTTAATCTGAACATCTATTTGAATGTAATTTCTCAGTATTACTAGTAATGAGAAATAAAGCCAGATTTATCAACATAAGTGGACTGTCATATTTGTAAAAACCTATATATCACACAACTTTAAATACGTGTTACCATGTGAGTAACTGTTACTTAAAGTTGAGTCAAGTGTGACAGGATATTTTGCCTACTCCCTGAATGGATCACAGAGGTTCATCTGCATAGAGATTCTTCTCATTGGAGTCTTAATGCCATAGTCAAATTGAAAATTTATAGTTATATCAAGAACAGTAAATAAAAATTTCCCAGAAATTAGAAAGTGGAATTATTATGAACTGTTTTCATTCAGAAGCTGTTTTGTATAAGAGTGACAATGTGGCAAGCTTTGTCTATTTTGTACTTTATCTTTCTGTGTTTTAATCATTCTTTATAAATGCATGATTGCTGTCCTCGTAGATAGATGAGTTTGCTTCAGTTCTGATGCATGTAATAGAAAGAGGAAACATTACTTAAAAATACAAACAGATTTATGAAGCAATAGGAAGCCAGAGAAGCCTCTACTTCATGAAATGAAGACATTGTTATGTTCAGAGAATGGTGATTTCAAGTATTCCATTTTCCTTTTGTATCTGGTGTCATATGCTACCACATGCATAGTAGGTACACGCACAAAATTCTTTTCACAAAACTTCTGTGCTCAAAAATTTTAATAATATTTAAACCCACATTTTCAAATAACATACAGAAATGAAAGTGAACACTAACATATTAAGATGCCTGTTGCTAGAAGAAAAGGCAAATGATAATAAAATAGAGAAACAATTCATTGTGTATTAGGCTGTGGTCCAGCTAATCTGTCATTTGCTAGCTAAGAAAAGAAAGTAAAAATTTCTTAGTTGCTCAGTCCATGAGGCTGGTCTGCAGTATATACTAGAATCCCAGATAAGTAGGACTTAATGTCAGTATAAAACAAAAATGGGATTGCTATTGAGGCCAAAGCAAGCAGGAAAAGGACAAAACCTTCATTATTCCATGTCCTTATAAAGGTTTCCAAATTTAATCTGGGTTAAAGACATGTCTTCTCCAAATTCAAATAATCTGGATTAAAGGTGGGTTTTCCTTCCTCAAGATCAAAATTGTAAGTGAATTTTTCTACTTCAAATTCAGCAAAAATCCTTCAAAATCATGCCTTGTATTTTTGGGTATTAGTTCCAGATGTGGTCAAGTTGACAACCAAAAGTAATTATCATTAAGAACCCAGCCACGAAACCCTTCATCTACAAAGCAGTCCTATTTGCAAAATGTGCTAGGCCAATGGTGACACAAAGCTTCTAGCCCACTATACAAATAGAACATGGAATTGCTTAGGTGAGCAAGAACCCTAGACTAGATATCTCATAGACCTAAGGTAAAACCAAATACTATGGGTCTTAAAAAAAAGCAGTGATAAAATAACTCCTAATAATATTCTTCTATGTATATAGATCAATGTCTTCAGCCATCATCAAAGTAGCCCCCCCCCCAGCAGTTGGGAACAAATACAAATACAGAAAACCATATCCAGATATGATGCAGACCTAGGATTACAGTTCTATGGTTGCCTATATTAATGAAACTGCTCTTGTCTCACTCCCTCACCCCCAAAACCTCAGAGAATGCTATAGATGAGGAGGTTAAAAACAAAGTAAGAGCCGGAGGGGATGGAAGATACCAGAGGAACATGTCTCTAAATGAACTGAAACACTCTCATATGAACTCACGAAACTGAAGCAGTAAGCAGACCCTCACAGGTCTACACTGGGTCTTCTGCATATATATTATTACTTTCAGTTTAGATTTTTATAGGATTATGGAGTATGTGATCAAGTAGATCTCTGATTCTTGTGCATTTTTCTGGAATCTTTTTATTTCTAGGTTTACTTAGTACAACTTTGATGTGGTGATTTTGTTTTGTTTTCTTATATTTTATTTTATTATGTTTGGGTGTTATTTCTTTTTCTTTTTCTTTCTATTTAAAATCTAGCCATTGTCCATCTTTTCTGGTACCCCATTCTATAGTTACTAATCCCATTCCTCCTCCTTCTTGTCCCTGAGAGGATGCTCTCCCACCACCAGGCCCCCCTCCCTGGGGTCAAAAGTCTCTGGAGTGCATTTTCCTCAATCTTTTCTCCTTTTTTGTCCTTGCAGTTCTTTTAGACAGGAACACTTTTGGGTCAGAAATTGTGACTCTGGGTTGGTAACACTAGCCTCCTTTTGAGGTGCTGTCTATCTGCTGGAGGTGGATTTGCAGTTCCCTCTCCCCACTGCTGGGCGTTTTGGCTAAAGTCCTGAGAGTCTCACATCTCAGGTCTCTGGTGTTTTCTAGAGGGTCTCCCTACCTCCAACCTTCTTAGGCTGCATATTTCCATTCATTCTTCTGTTACTCTGGGCTTCTCTTTTGTTTATTCTTCATCATACCTGATATTGTTCTTCTTTTCCGCTCCCTCTTTACCCTCTCCTCTCCTAACCAAATCTCTTCTCTCTGCCTGCTGTGATTATTTTCTTCCCCATGACTCCAGCTCTATATGTAGGGGAGAATGGCCTTGTAGGGCAAAGGTGGGAGAGGAGATCCTTGGTCCCATGAAAAATGAACATAGACGGGGGGGATGTGAGGGTGGGGAGGGGCTAGTGGGGGCCGCATGTAGGTGGGGACACAGTCTCATAGAAGCAGGTTAGGGGGAATGGGATAGGCCGTTTCTAGGTGGTGGGAGGAAGTGGGGTAAAGGGATAAAATTTGATACATAAATATAATACTTAATAAAAAATAAATAAAAGAAAGAAAGCAAAGATTGAAAAAAATAAAAATAAAAAATTAGCTTGATACTAAAATTTGTTTTGAGAATTGTATATTGCAGAATACATAGCCTTCGTGTATCTACTCATCAAGAAAGCTGAGCAGAACTGCTCAAACTCCTGATGTCCTGGAATTCCATCTGGATGCAGTGAAGATCCAGTGTCAGAGGCCTATCAATTTACTTTTCCCCCCACCCCTCTTCTAATATCTCAACAACAGTAATCAGCTTGAAGAAGTTAATGAAGAGTCAGCACCCCTATTCCCTGGGCTTGGAGAATAAGGTGATTAATATTGGGCTGTCTTTCTAAGGGAAATTAGTGGTTTTGTTGGACCAGGGAGGATTAGCTAGTATTTATTTCATAGCCATAACCTATTGGTAGAAATCTGTATAATTATTCTCAAGATGAAGTTATAATCTCTTATATTGTACAAAATTTACCAATGCCAGTTTAGGTATACTGGTTGAAATTTTATTATAAACTGATTTATACAAGTATCTGTACTGTTGTTCTTCATAGTATAGTTAAGAGGATATTAAAATTACAACTACAATTGTTATCAAATACAAACAGAAAAAACAATAAAGTTATCATATATTGAAAATAACATTTTAATTAAATATGTTTCATAAGAATGTCTATTTATTCTAGCCTAATGTCAGATTTCTGGCTGGAGCCCATTCCTTTGTCCTTGGTCAATGTCAGATTCTTGCCAAGCAGCCCCAAAAGCCTCTCCCCCATTTTTATCTTATAAACAAGGCTGAGCCTGTCTTAGGTCATTCTAACAAGAATGTCTTCCTTACCCATTGTGGAATATGCATTCTCAAAAGCAATGCATTTCTGTCCTAAGTTGGTAAGTCTCTGTGCAGAATCTTACCTGTCCTTGGCTTGCCAGCCTGTAAATTTAATAACTCTATCTGGGTGATCACTTTCAGTTTCAAGTCATGTACTTTGGCTCCTAACATGTTGATGTTGTTAAAGACAAGCTTTAACAGGATGGGCAGGAGTAAAATTATTCCCAGGGCAAAAGGGCTAGCATGATCAAGCTATATATGGCATTCTTGAAGCTTGATCAAAATAGAAATACTGACCTCAGGACATGAATAATGCTAGAACAAAGAACTAATTTCAGGCAAGAATCTAAATTTTAGGCTAGAACAAAGAAGCTGGCTTCCAACATGAAAATGACTTTGGCCTAGGACAGTGGGCTCAGATAATTTGGTCATCCTGATAAGCCCTTAGAAATAGTGATTATGGGAGTGTTCACAGAACTTTGTTTATTGTCTTTCCTGTTCTGTGACTATTTGTGTTTACTGTCTTGCTTGTTCCTTGACTATTTTCATCTATTATATTGCTAGTCCCTTAACCTAGAACTGACCTTAATACTTGAATGTAATTAAAATGGTATAAAACAAAAAGGAGGAGGAAGGATGGGAGAGGGAATAATTTTTGGGGGGATGGGGAAATGGAATGACATCTGAAATGTAAAGAAATACAATATCCAACAAAAAAAGAAACAAGGACATATAATTGTAAAAAAAAAAATAAAATAATGTCTACTTATTTATTCTATTTTTTCCCATTTTTATTCAATAGTTTATTTATTTACATTTCACATGTTAATCCTCTTTCCCCATTCCCTACCTCCCATAATCACCTATCCCATCCTCCCCTGTCCTTTTTTGACTTTATACCTTTTGAATTACATGCAAGTATTAAGGTCAGTTCTAGGTTGAGGGTCTTGCAATACAATAGATGCAAATAGTCAAGTAACAAGCAAGACAACAAACCCAGATAGTCAAAGAACAGGCAGAATCACTTCTGTGATCACTATTTCTAAGGGCTTATCAGGATGACCAAAATATCTGAGCCTACTTCCCTGTCCTTGCCCAAATTCATTTTTATGCCTGAAGCCTATTTCTTTGATGTAGTTTAAGATTTAGATTCCTGCCTGTAATTACTTCTTTGTTCTCATCTAGGATTTAAAATTATGCCTGAAGTTACTCTTTTGTTCTAGACTAATGTCAGATTCCTGTCTGTAGTCCAGATCCTTGTTCTTGGCCTATGTCAGATTCCTCGTTTTTTTGTGTTTGTTTTGTTTTGTTTTGTTTATTTTTGTTTTGTTTTGTTTTGTTTTTGAGACAGGGATTTTCTGTGTAACCTGGGGTGTGCTGGAACTCTATAGACAGGGCTAGTTTAGAATTCAGATATCTGTCTGCCTCTTCCTCCTGAGTGTCTAGATTGAAGGCATGTACCCCACCTTCCAGCAAGAATGCTTATTTTTATTAATGATTATCTTACTGTATTATAATGTAAAATAATTAACCATTTCCATTATAAACTATTATATTTGACACACATACATATCACATGTAAAAACAAATTCATGGAGGAAATAATTGGCAGAGATACCTGAAAAATATGAACATTAAGCTTAAAGTCATTTTGTATAGCTCAACAATATACCATATAAACAATATGTTTAAGAAAACGTGTATTTGCTTTGACATGTATGTATAATTTTTTTTAATTTTTAAATTATGTTTGATCATCCAAGTGCCCTTGGTAATCTAGATTTTTTAAGTTGTAGTGTACTGCGACTTGGTCCATGTCTGACTCGAGTCTAGGAAAGAAACTTACGGCAGTAGTAGACATTTAAAGACTGCTCTGTAGCACAACGGAAACTTTTGAGGATATGGTGCATTGCCAAGCAGAGCAGTGGACTATGGTAGGACCTCAGCCATCAGTTCTGAAATTCAACTCCATAAAAATTGTGATTTAAAATTTGTTAAGACCCTGCAATAGTCACAGAAGGAAAGTTCTTAGCAGTTTATAGACTATGTTATGAGCAATAAGAATTTTAATATATGATAGTCATTTGAACTGCATTAATAAAAGGTTTTAACTGCTGTTCACAGAGTTCACTCATTGTAATAAACAACTTATTTATTTATAATGTTTAAAATGTAACAATATTCGTCTGCTATAAAGCTCTTCCTTTTTTATAATAGCATATATTGTATATTACTAACTCATTTTCTTTCAAGAGTTATATAAATTCTGTGTGTAAAGAAAAGCATTTTCAGCAGAAAACTACTTAATATCATTTGGGAAAATAGCTTGCTTAAAAATGACTACAAATAAACATAAAGAAGTATGAAATTATAACAATATGCTAATGTTTATAGCACATGAAAATTGATAACCTATTAAATTAAAACATAGTTGCTGCAAGTGGAAAATGAAAAAGAATATGCCTTACATTTCTCTTTGTTTAACTATCAGTATAGTTACAGAGAAATGATCATAGACTTTACACTATATTTGACTCTGGTTTTATCATACTTCACTTCTAGTGAGTTTCAATATTTTTGCATATTTTACTGGCAAATTTTAGTTGACTCTCCCCTATAAAAATCACTTATATCTCTAAAGAGTATCTAAAATTTGAAGAAGATGATGAAATGAGCATTGAGTGAATGTAGCTAGGATGTTATTAGTTCTTTTTTCAATAAAAAGAAATGACACATCTTAAAAGGACAGCATTTTTATCTGATGAAGCTCAATTTTACCTCCTTTCTTCTTATTCTTGTGAGACATTACTGGTCTCTATTTTCCTCCTTTTCTTTGGGTTGCCTTTGCTTACTGTTTAAACTATGATTTAAATACAACATTTCTCTTTTTCTTTTCATCAGGAACACAGGCAGGAATTTGGTCGGACCAAAAGAGTCAGTTTAGAAAGTAAAGGATATTCTCTGCACATATGAAAGAAATGTGCAACTTGTTCTTCATGTGGGACCTCCAATATCAGGAACAGGTCTGTTTCTGCTTTTGTTGCCTGGTTTTGGGTCCCCTTCCCACAACTAAGCTGCCTTTTTTAGTTTCTATTTGTGAAAATGCACCTAATTCTACTGGAATTTGATTTGCCAAGGAAGATGATATTTGATACAGATGGTAGGCCTTCTCCAAGCCAAGAAAGAGAGGGGGAGGTAGGGTAAGGGGGTCATATGGACAGACTTAGAGGAGAAGAGGGAAGGGAAGCTCTGATCAGGATTTAAAGTGAATATAATAAGAAATTAATAGAAAGAAATTAAATAGAAGATTCTGTAAAAACCTGATTTTTCTACTGAGAATCAGAGAAACTGAGTGAAGACATTATACCCAAGTATAAATGATAAGACTGTTACAGTATAATTCTATATTTCATGAAGCTATTCTTCAACTCTAGCGTAGAGTCTATTCCATGGCCTATATATGCTATCTATTTTTAAATTCTCCTACTTTCTCAGAAGTAAATGTACACTCTTAGAGAACATATATGAATATTTTTCAAATATGTATTTTCTATTAATATTTACACTAGTAGCCAAATATTCAAATAACTTAAGTGTTCATCAGCTTTAGAATAAACAGACTGAGTAAAAGACTGGACACTATTCTCATTATTCTTATGTAAAAGTTATTTTAGAAATATAAATTTATTCTAATGCAATTGGCGTTTGGAATCAATTTGAGCATAAATTAAATGTTGTGCTTCTTGTACAGGATTCCAGAGGTAGGGAAGGAAAGTATATGGATGTAAAATATCATATTATTTTGAAATGGGTAAAAAAGAATAAGTTTATCAAGACAAACTCATTGTGTTTGTTTGTGTGTGTATGTATGTGTTAAATAACTCACATTCATCATGTCTATAGTTATAAGTTTAAGTCATATGTCAGAGAAATTTCCTCTTCCCACTTGCCATTAACTTGCAAATTCCAAACTCATGCTATAAGCACACAGGCAAAACATAGAAACATTATAGAGCAAATGTCTTCATAGTCTTATGTATTTCAGTAGCATTTCATAATGGATATTTTTAGCAACCAGGTTGACTTCTAAATCATCCTGTCTTTTCTTTCTGATTGCTGGGAATATAGGTGTGAGCCACTGGACTTTGCTCCCTAATGTACTCATTACACTTTGCTGATAGTTGTTTATATATTATGGTTCAAGTATTTTAATCAATATATCTCTATTTTTCATCCAACAATTAGCTTTTATTGTACAATTTTGCATATCATTATTTTGTTAGTACAAATAGATAGAAGGTGAACTGATAGATAATAGATAGATGACCGATTTATAGATAGAAACAGAATATTGATGATATATTAATACATAAACAGATAAAGATATACATAAAATGTGATGAATTAATTTAGTATTTCATATACACACATATGTAATTTCATTATATATATATATATATAAATACTAAATATATGATATATGATTTTAGGAATAAGTACTGAATAATCAATTAGAAGTCTCATCCCTGGAAATGCTCTTTCTCACAACATTATGTAGCCTCTCAGTAGTATGTGTTTTGTGTGTGTGTGTGTGTGTGTGTGTGTGTGTGTGTGTGTGTAAGAGAATTAAAATTTTCCTTCAACATTAACTGTTCTATGATTGTTATCTCTGTTTGAATCTTAATAAGGCATGGATATTGTAGTATCATTGGCATGCTTTCATGTCATTTTTAAAAGACACAACCACATAGTTGGTGCCCTGCTCTTCTGGCTCTAAAAATGTTTTAACTCCTTTTTTGCCAATATTTTCTGAGCACTAGATGTACAGTTTGTATTTAGATATATCCAGTAGGACTGGACACTTCACCTTCAGTTTTTCCTTTTATCTTGCTTCACTGGGTTTTGGGATTGTCTTTGTCTGTTGTCAAGATGTGTCTCTTAAATGTGGATATAAATATTTAGAATGTAGTTAGCAATTATACTGGTTTAATAAAGTAGAAGTATTTGGTTCTCTCTATCTGATCTAAACTTATACAAAATATGCAAGTAAGTTATTTGGAAAGTTTGACACATGAAAACTTCTTTGTTAAATGAGTGTTGCAACTTATTTAACAAAGAATTTCTCCACGTAAATCTTGTAATTGATAAAACAATAAACATATCACCAAGAAAGGTATTGCTCATAATTGTAATGACACTTAATAATCAATTGTACATGTGTATAGGTTAGATGACAACACTGTGAGTAAGTCTTACCATCATGGTGTTTGAGACCAGAGTCCCATGTTTTTCGTTTCTGTTTATGCAAACTAGCTGACCCAACATCTTCCAAAGTTTTTCTTTTTTTCTATTTCTCATCTTGTTGTAAGAGCACTGGGATCAAGAAATGGGTACCAGGTCCTGGCTTTACATGGGTTTTGGGGAACCAAACTCAAGTCCTCACATCTAATGCAATGATGAATTTACCTACCCCGTCATCTCTTCATACTATAGTCTGGCATATATATTTCTAATTCTTCAAACTTACTTCTACCTGTTACACTGTGATAAATGTCTTTCACTCCCAATTCTACCCACCATGGAGAATCTAGACTATAGCTCATAACCTTTTGATTGAATCAGTCTGCCCTTTCTAAACACTGTTTCAGTACCTAGTAACTGATTTTACATAGCAAATCTTTTCAAAATTGAATAGATTAATAGTACTTGAGACATTATTTGTTTGCCTTTAAAAATAGCTCTATTTTATAATTTTCATCAGAATTTAGACATGTAAGAAATAGCTTATGATGTTGAAGACTGGGTCATTGAATTTTCACATTTTTCTATTTGTTGTCAGTGATAGTGAAACTTGAAGTTATTTTGATATGGATTATACAGTTTTCCCTAAAATCAGTTTAGTATTTATATCTTTTCTAAATAAATTCTAACTCAGATTTTAAAAGCATCTGGCTAATTCCAGCCTTTAACAAAAAGAGGTACAGAATGACTATTCTGACTGTGCACTATACTAAATGTGGTTTGTGTCACAAAAATTCAGATATTTCAGTCAGTACAAATGACATTATGCTGCATATGTGACAAATAGAAAACATGCTTTTCCTAACTAAAAATGTCTATAGATTATACTTTCATTTCTGTTTGTGATCAAGTGTGAAAACTAATGAAATTCTTTCAATGAAGCATAAGTATTTTCTTATTACTTGCTTTTCTTTAGTATGAGTTTCTTTTTGATCATCCATCTTCTAAATGATATAGAAAAGAATATCTACTATAAGTATTCCTCATTTCGTCCTGGTAACAGTCACTGGACTATCTTGATCCTTCAGTCACCCAAGAAATGACACAGAGACCTTTTATTAAATTTCAAAGCTTGACTTAGCTGACTTTTTCACCAACCAGTTTATATAACCTAAATTAACCCATTTATACTAATCTATATTCTGCTATGTGGTTCGTTACCTCTCCTCAGTATCAACACCTGTTTTTCTCTCTGTTTCTGGCTAACCAGTTTTCTGCTCCTTATTCTGTCCCAGAGTTCCTATCTCTGACCAAAATTCTGTGTATCATTTACTGACTAGCTTTCTGAAGTTAAGCACCAATCAGAAAGTGCTTTTGCAGTTGAAGAAGGACAAAAATACATCTTCTCTTGGTGTACAAAAAGATTATCCCAAAAGAGAAGTGGAAGAACACTTATGAACATATATGTCATAATATAACCAAGGGCTGACATTAATACACTGCATTTTCTTCTATCACACCTCTAAGGTTTACCTCTAGGTGGAGCTGATCCTGGCATACATTAGAACTCATCTCTTGCAAGGCTATATTTCTTATCTTTTATGCAAATAATAGACAATTCAACTTGACCTGAAAACACAAACTTTTGATTCACATACATAATCCATAGACTGGTTAAAATTCAAAGTCTTCACCAAGCATTAGATATTTTAACACTTGTTTATTTATTTATTTTGAATTTTTAATTTTTGGGTCTAGGGATAATCAAAGCTCGTAGTGGAAGAAGAGAATGAAATTTACTTTTTCATTGTCTTGTTTTGCTTCTTGTTAAGTCCTTCTAGTGCTCATATATGAAGAGCAGGATGGAAAGCAAGAGTTGTTGAAGTCTCACTGACCTAGATATCTTCTAAGATAGTTTGTCTTTGCTGAAGATGACAGGTTTTTAAATGTGAAGACTTTTCTTACATATACTATGCAATTACCTATATTAAAATTCAAAAGATTTCTGTCATGATATCATTGCCATTAAGATAATTCAACTGGCTCTTTCCCACAAGGCCCTCATCTGTACAGTGAATCACAATTACTACTGTCGTTCTCCTATAAGGACCACATCAGCACAGTGGGACACCATTTCAAGTGTCTTGTCATTCAACATGGATGGATCTTACACAGCTGCGTAGGTGACATTGGGTATGAGTTATTAAAATACATTTCAAAAGCTAAATACAACATCTACATTCATACTTTAACTATCTATGAAGAAATGGACATGTTTGTTCTCTTTTAATGATGAAGCATATACTAGTAATTCAGTGATTCCATGAACCTCAATTTACATTCTTATTGATATTCATAGATATTAGTACTTGAGCTTAAGGAAACTATTACCTTCAATAATTCAAAGATACTCATATTCTTGATTAATCAAAGATAATCAATAAAACATATCATACTTCTACAAACATGATAGTTCATAAACACCTGTTGCTAGAATTACTGATGAAGTATAAACTTAGAAAAATCATCATAAAATTAGAGAATAGAAATTAAATACAAGAAAGAAAAATAAAGAATTAAGTGTTTTTTGTTTTTTAAAAATTATTTCAAACTTAAAAAAATAAATGAGGAAGAGAGGATGAAAAAATATTTGAAAATTATAATAAGTAATGAAGACAACTAACTGACACAGAAGACATGATTTAAACCATGAAGTCTTCTCTTCAATATACAAGCCAGATGATTACTGTTGAAATTTTACTTCTTCTATAAAGATAAGATATTTTCTTTCAATATAATAATACTTGTGAAAATTGTGAACTTCAATGCTGTAGAAGAATGAGAGCTCTGTAATCTTTAAATTAATCTATAAGTGGGTGTTTAATTTTTTCTGCAAACAGTTTGCAAAAGAACAAATTGTGATAGCATTCCCAGCTCAGTAGATATTTAGCTCTTATATGTTGACTATATTAATTAAAATTAGCAAGAGAAAATATTATTACAGAACTAGGTTTTAAATATGTAACAAAATGGAAACTTCCCTAAAACAAAAATCTTTACAGATTTTCTTTTTTTATTTATCATTCCATTCATTTTTCTCTGAAATGATATCTCACTTCCAGGTTACCCCTCCACAAGCCCACAAGCCCACAAAGTCCCCTCCCTTCTAGGAGGGTGCTCCTCCATACTCCCACCCTCTCTCACTCCACCCCTCCAGCATCTGCCTATACTGCGGCTTCAAACCTTCTCAAGACCAAGGTTTGATGTCCCCTTCCACTGATGTCACACAAGGCCATCCTTTGCTACATATGTATCTGGAGCCATGGATTCCTTCCTGTAAATCTTGGTTGATAGTTTAGTCCCTGGGAGCACAGGATGGCCTGGCCAGCTGATGTTTTTTCTATGGGGTTGCAATCCCCTCATCTCCTCCAGTCCTTCTGCCAGCTCCCCTACCAGGGTCCCTAATCACAGTCTAGTGACTTGCTCCGAGCATCCACATCTGCATTGGTCAGTTGCTGGTTGAACCTCCCAAGAAGCAGCAACACCAGGTTCCTGTCAGCAAATGCCTCTTGGCAAAGAGAACAGTGTCTGGTTTGGTGTCTGCAGACAGGATGGGTGCCCAAGTGGGGTGTTCCCCGGATGGCACTTCCTTCAGTCTCTGTTCCATTTTTTGTTTCTGTTCTTCCTTTAGACAGGAACATTTCTGGATTAAAAACTTTTAGATGGGTGTGTTGCCCCATTCCTCAACCATGGAGGTCCTTAATCCACTTGAACTTGAGCTTTGTACAAGAAGGTAAGAATCGATCAATTTGTTTTGGGATACAGATATTTCTTACAATACAGAAATAGTTTCCAGTAGTTTCCGTTGTTATCTGAGAAAAGATAAACTACAAAGTCACAAATGAGCTATGGACAAGGCCGGAGGAAGTAGTTCAACACAGGGACATACTTAGTTAAAGTGGAAAGTGCGTTGATGGTGAAGAACAGTGAAGAATGGGAGTATTATAAAAGATGTCAAGACAGAGGTACTTAGTGGCATAGAAGTTACTTTGATTCCTGTCATTTTCTTATTAATACAGGCATCTAATTCATTCCTTCTGTACTTGGATAGTGTAATTATTGCAAAAGTCTAAAAACATGATTAAATGGTTTTAGAGATCCAGATACATCATAGTTCAGATGTCGCTAACATGGCTTAAATGTATTTTCCAGTGTGCCAATTATAACAAGGTCACAATACCACATTTAGAAATAATTAGATGCATGTTGGAATAATTTGAGTATTGTCTTTCTCATGCACATCTGATCCCAACTGGTCCCTCTGAGGAGAATTTATTCCATTCTGGGTCACACCTGCCAAGCCTTTCACATCAAAACCTGTGCACCTGCCTCTGGTCTGCCTCCCAGATAGTACATTTTCAACACATCATCTGCCAGGGGGAGAAAGATCACAAAACAGAAGCTCGCTTCAAATGAAAGATTTTCTGCTGAGAGCCTTGGGACTGCCACTGCCCGGCTGGCAGATGACATGAAGGCACACATCAGAAGCCTACTCTTTTATACCATCAGGTCTGAGACATTTTTATTGCCATCTAAACACTAAATTATGTGTGTTCTGGTGATTTACATAAGTATGATTAAATGCTTTTTAATAAATAAATCTCTTTAAGCCAGGTTAGAAAATATTAATATAGAGAACTTCAAAGTTACTTTACATGTTCTCATCTTATATTTTATAAATATTTTTAAACTTAAATTTTTGTGAGAATATTCACAGATGAAACCAACACTCTTTCCATCTGACATGAATTATTTTGAGAAAATTATTGACTACATGTGATATATAGTTCTTTGTTCAACGTGAAGAATAAATGCAACTGAAGTTGATTAATAATGTAACCATGTGTATTAAAAATTAGTTCATGGCTTCTGTTTCTCTATTATTTTTCTACTGATATTGATTTATAAGATTAAATTATTTTGTACCACCCTCAACAAAGCAAATTAAATATGTGCTTTACTAAACCTTTCAGTATTATCTTTATGTACTAACTATATATTAACTTATTCCATAACCATTTTAAAAATAATAAAAACATTAGCAAGTAATTGAAATGATACTAAAATTTAATTTTAAAATTATAACCATTCAACATTGCAATTGTCATATTTAGAAAGAAGTCTTTATTTTTGTTCAAGTTTATAAAGAAACTATTGATGTATATATATAGCCTAAGTCATTCCAATTCAAAGCAAACTGATTTGTAGTTAATTTCTGAGTTCTAAGAAAGCTTTCTTTGAAGAATTAAGAAATTTCCCCTATGGTCTGTTGACTCTAGTAATATATGTCAGCAATTTTTTTGAAACTCAATGAAAAAATATTAGAATATTTAACTCTTCCTCAAATTGTGAAATCACTGCGCTAATTTCATGGAAACTCATCACATTCTTAGGTTACAATGGAAAATAAAAAGTGAAATAAAGTAGAAATTTTATTTCTTTTTTCTTGCTTTACAAAAACTCTTCAATTTCTATGAGGTTTACAGCACTTCCTGTCAGTTTGGTCAGTCATTCAACATGGAGACAATAGAATGGACAATGATACTTAACCAATTTCCTAGATCTCTCTCTAGGTGTGAGGTTCAGGTTGAAGTTAATAAAAAGTAAAGAGCCTGTTATCAAATTATCTTAAAGCTACAGAGTAACATCAGGTGGACTTCTCTGAGTCTGACACTGATTCCTCATGGGTTCCTAATGTAACAGAGAACCAAGCTGAAAGAGCTATGAACAACAAATTATTCCAGCAAACCAAATGTACTGCCTCTGGATTCACCAACTGGTCTCCTCCTGAAGGGTCAATTGAGGGAGTAGAGAACATAAAAACACTTATCAGAGACAACTTTTTAGACATTGACAGACTATTTCTGATTAGATTAATTTTAGTACCTTAAACCATTTTTTAAAGAACTGTAGACCTATAATGCCATTCATTTATTTAAATTGTTATTTGTTGAGACTTGAATACATGTACATGGTACATTTTGAAAAAAAAAAATCCACCCTATTGCTTTTCCTTAATTTCCTTTCTTATCTCCCTTTTTTTCGTCAGAAATTCAAGTGCTCCTTTTTGAAACACTAAATGTGCTTTGTACTATCTATGTGTGGACAGGTGTGGAACAACTTAACACATAGATATAAGGTCTGTGTCCCTGAAGAGAAATGACTCTTTCTCCTACTAGCATCATTTGTTAGTATTTCATTGGTTGAGAGAGTGACATTTTTGGAACATATCCCCATCTATACTCAGAGTTTTGTTGGCTTGTAATGGATCACATCTTGTGCATATAGTACCAGTACCTGAGAATTCATGTGTTCACAATCTGTAAAATCCAATTAATACTAATTAATGGTACATATTCTCTACCACTCTCTTTTTTCTCCACTCTTCCTCGATGACCCCTGAGCCTGGGGTTGAGTGGGTGTGTTATAGATGTCTCATTTAGAGCCAAACACCCTATGGTCTCTTATTCTCTGAACTTTGACAGGTTGTGGATCTCTTTATTAATCACTATCTTCCTCAAAAAGATGCCTTTCTGATTATGGTTGAGAGATACCTCAACATATGTGTAAAAAGATAATGATAATAGCAGAATAGTATAAATTACTAAATTTAACATAGTAATATTATGTTACATAGGGCCTGTGACCTAATCAGACATGAGCTCTGGGTCCAGTTAATGTTATAAGGCAAGAGTTTCTTTTGGTGGAGTAGACTATTAATACAGTTAGGAAGTTATTAAATCTTCCTACAACATTTAAAACATCACAGCATCATTGGACATAGTTTCTCAGGCCTACAAATATTGTAGATCATTTTGTTGACACCTGGATTAAATTGATGATCACTTTTCTTCCCTAGTGGCTTACACAGAAACTTCCACTGTTATGAAAGCTAGCCAATCATGATAAAATTTCCAGGTTTGTACCAACATGGTATTTCTATGTCTTATTACTGAAGGATGTTGTCATGGTTTGAATATGCATTGCCCAAGGAGTGGCACTATTATGAGGTATGGTCTTATTGGAGTAGGTCTGTCACTTTGGGCATGGGCTTTAAGACCCTCATCCTAGCTGCTTGGAAGTGAGTATTCTGCTAGCAGGCTTCAGATGAAGATGTGCAACTCTCAGCTCCTCCTGTACCATGCATACCTGGATGCTATCCTGTTCTTATGATGATAATAACAGACTGAACCTCTAAACCAGAAGATTCATTTGTTTTTTATCCCAAACCAAATTGTCACTATGTAGGTCTTTCTCCAGACAGATTGGCCTGTAAAAAATTACTAGACAAAAGAAATGAAAAAATGGGGAAGGAGTTGGTTGAAGAGGGAACAGAAGAACGTTGGTGTAACAAAAGTTTTTGTAACTTAAGTGGTCCTTGCATAAAAATCTTATAATGTGGAAGAAATTAAAAGAATTAAAAGTAAGATGTGGTCCTTAGCATTCTAATTATCTATGATAGGAAAAAAAATGAGCAAAAGTGTAAGAAAGAGCAATGTTTAGATGTCTTAATGATACTACTTACCAATAACTGTTAATGACATTATTCCAGTGATAACTTTCATCATACTATGAAAGCTAGCAAGAATGGAGTTTCCATGACAGAAGCAGCTCAATTTTTTTAAATCCATTAATTAAAGTATGTTTTTTCAATGATAAGGTTGTATCATCAAATTCAGTTTGACAACTAACAATAACAGGAATAACCTATGTTGATGGAGGATATATGGAACATCTTGACTAACAACACAGAGGAAGTAGCACATACCTGCCTCTACTTTTGTTTTTTGGCAATATAAAGTTTTCTGAAAAGGAAATATTAGTAGTAACTGTGGTAGTTTTAATTTATCTGTACCATGTTGATACTCAGCTGTCATCCATATCTCATACAATTAAATATTAATAGCTCTGTAATTACAGAAACTGGAGAGGTGTGCCCCATTTCTACATTCAGAACAATACACTCAACGGGTTACCTAGATCTCAGGGCATGGTGAAAGGAAAGAACATCTTCTCATCTCAGAATACCCTGAAAATCTATCTTATACTATGACTGCTGAACCATCTTAGTTTTTTGTTTGTTTGTTTGTTTTTTGTTTTTGTTTTTTTGTTTTGTTTTGTTTTTTCGAGACAGGGTTTCTCTGTGTAGTCCTGGCTGTCTTGGAACTCACTCTGTAGACCAGGCTGGCCTCGAACTCAGAAATCCACCTGCCTCTGCCTCCCAAGTGCTGGGATTAAAGGCGTGCGCCACCACCGCCCGGCTTGCCATCTTAGTTTTTGAAGTTTAGATTTTTCTCCTTTAATTTTATAGGAAAACCTCTGATATTACATTAATAAAATATTTTTCACTCTTCAAATAAGAAACAAATAGGGTGAAAACTTCTCATGATTATAAATGTCAAAGGCAACTGAAATAATAATTACTTTAAAAGTCATAAATATTGCATATTTTTTCTAAATGATTGTATTTTTAAATATCTATCAGACAGGATTCTTTTTAATATCATCTAATCTCTAATTTAATACATAATGAGGATCTGCCTCAGCTTAGAAGAGTGTCCAGAGGAAGGAGTATTTGGGAGCACTGGAAAAATGACTCAGAGTCAATGATGAATGTGAATTTTGTGTTCTGCTTGAGATAGATCTCTGATTAATATAAGCTATCTCTTGCAGAGCAAAGATACTACTCTTTTATTTTGCAGAACCTGCTTCCTTAGAAATTGCATATCAGTTCAATCATTTACCCCAGGTTCCCTTGTATCAAGACTCAAAATTTTATGATCTTACCCTTGAATCTAAAGACAGAGCTACATGGCTGAAGGTGCAACAGCTAGAACATGGCTCCATCACTCTATTACATTATCGCCAGTATTCTGTTATCAAACTCCTTCACTGTCTAAGCTTAATTGTCCTGGAACTTGCTCTACAGACTCTGAAATCAGACATCTTCCTGGCTCTGTCTCTTGTATGCTAGGATTAAGGACATGTCTCACCATGTTTAGACATGAGCTTTTCTTTACCTAGTACTTGCTCTGTCCCAGGGTATCCTTGAATTTAAAAATGTTTGTCTTTGTCTATTTGGATTAAAGGCGTATACTTGCCCAGGCTTATGTCTATTTGGATTAAAGGCGTATACTTGCCCAGGCTTATGTCTCTCATGTCCACTATTTCTTAAGATCTGGATCAAAATCCTGTCTTCCAGCCTGAAGATCTGAATCATAAGTTTGCCATCCATTTCTGCATTGGAGTTCATTCCAGATTAAAAGTCCAAACTATTCATGTTTAGTTGCAATCATAAACAATAAATTTAGCTGTGTGGGATCCTGCCCTGAGATCCCCATTCCCTAAATCTCTTTTGTCTCTGTAATATCTTTGTGACTAAGCTGGCTTATTAACTCAACTGCCTCTGTTCTTTTAGGTCCATGAAGCCCCTCATACAATTCATATGGTAGCCTTATATTTTGAGTAGTTGAGAAATCGTGTAAAGAACAGTTCTCACATTGATTTATGCATTCTTGAACTCATGTTTTCAAAGTTCTTTTCTGCAGCCACAGGGCTGTCCTGAAGGTCACCATTTTGCTGAGAAATACCAGATATATTTTTCCATCTTGGAATCACGCTGTTTCTGATTATCAGAAAGTCATTTACATTGTCAGAGAGAACAATGTTCAAAGGATGAACATGAAGCATATAATATATACATTATTATACAAACAAACCTATAAGTACAGCAACAGTCAACACTAGAGATGATCCATGTCCTTCTGGCTCTACGCTATGGACAGGAACCCTGTTATACCATTCCTTATGTGGCCATGACAGACCTGGCAGAAAGAGTTTTTAAAATTCATTGTTTACTATAATAAAAACTAAATATTATATACTAAATAAGTATTTGAAAATAGATATGCTTGCTATAAATGTAAGAATCTATCATCTTTTTTGGAAATCAATAAAGTATATAAAAAGTTGGAGTCAAATGAGTTAAATTCAATGCCAATTCATAGTTAGTAATAGTAAAATATACTTAATCATTTTTTTTCTTTCTTTTTACGTGTGTGTGTGTGTGTGTGTGTGTGTGTGTGTGTGTGCGCCACAACTGGCTTCTGCTTACAACTTTACATAAACCTAGAGTCACCTGAGTAAAAAAGACTCGGTCAAAACATAACTTTAGTTGATAATTTCTTCGGGAAGGCTGAAGCATACCTTGACTGTGTAAGAAAGGTATCTGAGGAAAGCATGGAAAGCTAGGCAGTATTATTTTGTGGATTTTGCTTCAGTTTTTTACTTAAAGTTCTTAGTTTCTTTCCACCACCACTGTCTTTTATTCAGTATTTTACCACAGCAACAAAGCAAAGTAGAACTGTTTGTTTTGCCATGTATTTGGTGGAGACATACACATTCACGGAGATCAGGTATCACCATTCATGGTAATTATCCAGTCTTTGTCATCCATCTTACCACTTGAGGCATTGTGATTATAAGTGCATATCACCATATGCTGCTATTGCTTTTATTTTTTCCTCCTTCTTCTCTTCCTTTTCTTTTTTCTCTTCCTTCTTCTGATTCTTCTCATCCTCTTCATCATCCAGATACTTCTACACTTTTCTCCTCCTTCTACTCCTTTTCCATGAATTCTGGACTTTGAGAGTTCTAACTTAAATCATCAAAATTTTAGGGCAAGCCCTTATCCAGACTGACCTGTCTTGCTGATCTTTTGTCTCCCCTGAGTTTATTTTCCCATAAAGTAAAAACAACTAGTTACCATCATCTCAAAGTAGTAGTGATTCAGAGTTCATTCATACAATATTCTAAGACGCATTGACATAAAATATGTATTCAGTTTTAGTTACTGTTTTGCTGTTGCTGCTACTCTATTTTGAATTTGGGCTATACTTATCTTCTAGGTGTTTGTTTGGATGCATCTCAAAGGCACACTGTTAAGATAAGTAAGTAAAATTATAAATTTAGAATGACCTAGATCTCTGTGAACAAAAGGGTTTATTTGAAAAGATAAATATATACACTATGTTGGTAGTTGATCTAGTGCTGCTATGTATTCAAGTGTTAAATACTAGTAAACACAATATAGTTGCAGTTCTGACCAGCATATTCTCACATACACCAAATGACGCTGGGTAAACTTTGCTCAGTTTATTCTGACAGGTTAAATAAAAAATGTCTGACAGCCAATTACAGGGAAAATAAAGATAGGTAGAGCTGCAGTTATCAGGCTGGGGATCAGAGGTAGAAGAGGTAGAAGAAAAGAAGGAGAAAGATGATGAAGAACACTGTAGGTCTCCATTAAACAGGACAGTCCTGGAGAACATAGCCAAGAGAATTGACTCCTGAGGACAAACTTATGGGGAAAAAAAAGCAGCCCAAGTAAAACTCAAACAGCAAGTAACTTGGGGATAGCAGCTTGGATATAGCAAGGCTAGCATAGATATATAGTGTAAATAGGCCTCTGTATGATTAATTTTTGGGAGTTTCAAGCTAGGCTATAATAAGAACTAATAAAGTTATTAAATACATTTAGAACAACATAGGTTTATTAAATTCATGAAGTGAGGACCAAATTAACATAGATTAAATTGCTAAATTTGGTCTATGGTGGGGATGAAAATAGAGAAAATGCAGAGCAAAAGACTGAAGTTGAATAAATTGTTCAGTGTATCTCAGCTCCTTTGCTATAATACATTCATACATTAATTGCATTCTTTCTTAAACGGAGTAAATTAAACTGGATCACTTAACTACAAGCTTAACTGGCTTAATATGAAAACCTTCATTAAAATTCTGGAGGGTGAAAATGGTGATCTAGGTCATTAAATGTGTCAAATATTCAGTAAGGAATCTGAGTCTCTGTTATCTGACAATTAAAATCTTTTTTTGAGAGGAGAAATAACACGTAGTGGAGTGTTCTGTTGCTAGGATTCCAGATTGGGATAATGCAGAAAGTGCTGAGGAAATATCTCTGAAAAGGTCTTATTTTCACAGCATGAGATGCAGATTTTCAAAGAAACACCACTGAACATAAAATACAAGCAAGAAAAAAAAACTTGATTTTCACTTAAATGATGTTGAGAAGCCATTTGGTATTTTTCAGTTTTCAAGAAAATGTTTCTGGAAATTCAGTTTTGATTTGGAATAGCTAAAACCTATGCCCATTAGCAATCAAGAAAACTTCTTTAAGATAGACACGTATAATTATTTTAGGTGCTCATTTTGATTATTTTTCTTTATATTAGGGTAAATCAAAAAGAATTGATTACAATATTTTTTCATATTTTCTTTATGAATATTTTATCATTTGTTCACAAATAATACTTTATTAAAACCAGAGAAACTGCTAAGAAGAGTCACAAGGCAGACCAAAGATTTTGTAAATTTATGGAATCTGTTTAAACATCTTACACACAATTAACAACTACTTATTAAAAATTATTTTGTGCATCCTATTTTCTTAAAATACTGATTCATTTATTTTGTTAGTTAATTAAGAAAAATAATGGGCATCGATGGCACCTTTCATTTTCTCTGAATTTTCTCAGAACCCAGAACTTTCATATTTTTCTCAAGAGTCTAGCCTGGTAAGTAACCCATACCTCTAGCTTCATGCTTCCTTTGCTGACCTCTACACTTTTGAGGGATCACAGATTTCTTACCTTGCCTAGTCTGACCACACATGCCTGTGTGTCAACCTTTACGCTTTCACTAGGATCTGCTTTATCTGGAACCACTCAATGATCTCTTTTGTGTCACCTCCACCATTGTACTTAATATGCAGAGTTTCCTCAACCTTAAGATGTATTCTGTGTCCCACATTCCTTGTCATGGCCTAGCCTAACCACTCCTTATCTATGCTAGAGGCAAACTCCAGGCTTCTACCTTACCTGCAACCACTACTATGTGCCTTCTGAACTGCTTCATCTATCCTGCTTCATACTTCTACTTTCCATGTCTCCCTTTAGTCTCTACTGGTGTGTACCCTTGACCATTTTCTGAAACTTGCTGTATATTGTTTATATTCTATAACCAGTTTACCAGGCTAAATGGCCCTTTTCTGCCTACACAATAACTGGACAATAGGCCTCAGCCAGGATTATCCCTATATATCTCCCAACCTATAGGAGTTTCCATGTCATATTCAACATTTTCACTCAGTCATAACTACTTTCACACTCCAGAGATAGAAAAGCAAACACCTCTCCTATACCACCTCAACCCACATTGCCCACTGACTTTATTTCATCCATTTCTAATACCTAGATGCAACATTCCCATATATCACCTCTTTTGTTCCAACCTTCTTTGCCCATAACAAACACAAGAACTAAGAACAGAATGTATTGTGCCAAGATTTTATCATAAAAATATTAGCAAATAATCAATCCAGATCTACAAACCCTACAAGTCCAACAGAACTGTTTGCGAATGGTAATTACTGACATAAACTCCAGGACACAGAATTTAAAAGAAGTATTATAAATTTTATCAAACAACTCAAGATGTTTACAGAAGACACAAAGAAACAGTTCAATAAAATTAGGAAAAAAGAACTTAAGAAGTATGAATACCTGAATGACAGCCAATAAAACACAATATAAGGCTAATGTATATGATGAAGAGAATCTAAGATTTAAAAAAGGAATTTAGTAATAAGACAGAATCTATGAACATAGTCTCACCTGTAATGGTGATGGATTTATGAAACCCAGTAGCAAAACTAGAAAACACAAAGAAAACTTTAAAAATAGAATAAAGGCTGGACACCCAGTGTGGGGGAATTTGAATGTGGGGAGGTGGGAGTGGGGGGTGGGTAGAAGCACATCCTCATAGAAGCAGGAGTTCAGGGGCTAGGATAGGGGGTTCCTGGTTGGGGGGGAATGGAATAAGAGGATAACATCTAAAATGTAAATAAAATATCCAATAAAAATAAAACAAAAAAGAAATATTAAAGGAATATTATACAACTCTAAAAAGAAAGCAAACAAGAAAAAACAACAGCAAAACAACAATAAATAAATAAAAACAACAATAAATAAATAAAAATAGAAAGAATCTAGCATAAAATAGAATACCAGGCTTCAAGGTAGAGGATGTAGACCAAATAAGCAACATAATACAATATAATATAAAATAGCATAAGTAATTTAATCTAATATAAAAATAAAATAAAAGTACAGGAAAGAAACACATTTTGACAGCATTTTTTTCTATTCCCTGTTTAGGGTGTCTTGTACAGTGATAACTATTTTAGTTTGTCCTTCATAGACTTCATGGTATTTACCTTTACATTTGTGAAATTACACTGATGGGGATTTTTTTTTCAAATAATTTATTTTTTCATTTTTTTTTCTTTCTATCATTTATATAATGTATTGTTGCTTGACTAAAGTGGGTTCACACAAATTTTACATGATCCCTTCATGTTTCTTCATGGTTTTTATTTTTGGTTACCTTTATTATCCTCAAACTTACTAATTTCAAATAAATTATACCTAGTCTACTGAGTCTTCTTTCAGCTTTTCAAGTCTCGCATTGTTTACTCCAGTGAAGTTTGCAATTCAGTTATGGTAACTTTGAATTTCTGTTTGTACATTTACTAATTGCTATTATTTTGCTGATTTACTTATTTTATAATGAAACACTATGAATTCATCAAGGGTACCCTTTCTTTTGCTTTCTTTGCATTTTATGTTTAAAATAGTTGTTTTGTTCAGTGACATATTACTTTTGAAGCTGTTTATCTACATGTCCTTTAATGATATGCATCCCTGATTCTTTGGGTGACTTATACTATCTTTTGTTGAGAAAGGCATTTTGAATAAATTGCCAGAAGCCTGCCCCCTAGGATTTTGTTATCTGGTCCTGTAATTTTTATAACTTGAGGTAAAAGAATATCAATATAATTATGTTTGTATTTTTTTTTTTTTTTGGAGGGGAACCTGACATTCTGGTTGCTTGGCTTTTGTTTTATTGTTTGTTTAGGTTTGCTTCTTTCCTGTGTGTGTGTGTGTGTGTGTGTGTGTGTGTGTGTGTGTGTGTGTGCGTGTGTGTGTTTATGTATGTGACCGTTGGGGTTGTATGCAGGTACAACATTTTTCATGATTTTTTTAAAAGTTAATTTTAAATGTTCTTTAACAATCTTACCCTGGACTCTTCTCAGGACTAGAGCTCTTTATTTCTCTTATAATAATAGCATGCCTCTAAGGATCTGGATTTATTGTCTCTTTCAATTTTCATGTATAATAATACACAGTATTGTTTCTAGAGGTTCAATGCTGAGAAATGAAATATTCTGAAATTTGGGTACAGTCTCTAAATGATGTGAAAATTTCAAGGCACTTGAGAGGTACATAAACTGATAAAAGTCATCAAATTATTTCATCCAAATTACGTTGGTCAGACAGAACTATTTTCTCTTTTCTATATCTGGCTCATTAGGCTCAAAGTGTGGAAAGGGCATCTAAGATGATACAAATTCCTTAGCATATTATTTGTGACATCTTTTGTTTTGGCTGGTTGGTTTGTTGTTGCTGTTGCTGTTGCTGCTGCTACTGCTGTTGCTGCTGTTGTAGATCACTCAATATTTTTCAAATTTCTTGCAAAGCTATTTTATTTACTATGCAATTCAGTTG
>JANHMN010000010.1:19343418-19369366 GCA_030674055.1 Rhabdomys pumilio
GTGGCTAAAAGTATCAAATCTAGTCGTTCTCTTCCTGCATTAAATACTGATTATGAGATAAACTGAAAACTGTATAAAAATAGAAAGTGTAATTCTGTTTAGTCTTAAATCTAAGTAAGGGAATGTCTTTGGAATCCACCAGTGCATCTACATTTCCCTAATGTTCGTTAGCTACTTATCCTCTTTATCTGAGTAGCTTTAGTCACAGTATCCTCTTGTTTCTTTTGACTAATGTTTGAATCATATATATTTATTTTCAACTCATTACATTTTTTTCTAATGACTTACTCAAGCATGATCAATCCTCCATTTTGGTTTCTATTATTTTTCTCTGAAATATGTATGCCATACAACAAAGACAGCTCAAAACCTGGATAGATATTAAGTAGATTCTGAGAGTCTTAACAACTTCCTTAACATCTAAATGTTTAGTGGATATGTTCTAGATGCACACACTGAAATTTGTATACAAATAATATGTCAAATTTTAATAGTAAACACAAAGTAATATATTTATTATAAGCACTGAAATTATTAAACAGTATCATTTTCTTGAATAGCAACTATAAAGAAATATACATGTTTTTATATTATCATTTGAATAATATAATAGCACTGTGCAAGTGATGGTAGATTAAATAACACTGCATGGTTTTTAACTTTCATCCAATTCTCAGGTGTTTTACAGGAAAAGAGAGAGATCATAAAATTTAGTTTATTCCAGAATTTTATATTTATATTCCAAATTTAATTGCATAGAAAGTCTTAACTTTAAAGTATAGACAAGTGTAACTAACCCTCTATTTGATACCAGTAAAAGAAAACCAGAACATACAAAGGAACAACTTGATGCCCATTCTGTATAACACGTACAATCACAGGACAATTTATTGATAGTTTGTTTTAAGACAGTAGGCTATTGAAAATATGTTTGTAAATGAGTTATGTGAAAAAATGTTTGGAAATTTTATTCTAGGAGACATACACACTACCATTATCTGATTGTGTTACAAGAAATTATAGAAATGCTTCTAAGTGAGTAGACTATTGTGGAATCTGTGAACAGTATTGCTTACACTGTGTGATGTGATAGCTAATATAAAGTATTTTAGAAGAAATTTAGCCAGAAAACACTTCTTTGCTGACTTCCCTGTGAAATTTGATATTTGTCTTCTCTTAGGAATTTTTATAGTTTCAAAATCAGAACATATAATGGTAAAGAAAAATTTTTTTGATTCACTAGAACAAATTTCACCTAGTAACAGTAATTTTAGAATGGTTCTTTTTTCCCATTTAGCACATCTGAATCTAGGTTAAATGATGAATCTGTTATCTAGGAAGAAATTAGGATAGATAATAATTATTGTCCATACAGAATTTTCAGACCTTCAAAGTAAAGGACAAATTTATATTGCTTTGAGATGACTTAACTCTTCAACAAATAATTCACTTTCACAATCAAAATAGATGAAATGATTCTAAATCATTAAAAGTGTAGTTGTAGAAAAGGTTGAAATAAGGGAGATTAATTCTTATGCATTCAGTGCCTTAGAAGCTTCTGAGCATTTATTTATTACTGCCATGGTTATTTGCTGTGTTGTTCACTGAAATGACAGGATCGTTTTATCTCAAGCACTTAGAGAAGAATGCATTTAAAATACATTTGTTAGACATTTTACTGAAAATACAGAGCTTTAATAATGCATGCAATGATGTTATTGTAAATAGTAGCTAATAAACATGAATTCAAAATATTTTGTAGAAAATGACCAAAACAATAGCTTTCTCTAAGAACCTGGTATATGGCTTTTAATCTCTTTAGAGAGGACTCTGCTTTTTATAATTAATGATATTCACATATAATTAAATAACAAAAAGGTTGATAGAGTGTTTGTCCAACACTTTTTGTATACCTGATGTTCACTTATTTTCTTATTAGTGGCTTGATTTTGTACACAAATTAAAGAACCTACAACATTACCTGAGAGAAAACAAATACTTGATTTTCCCCTGAAATTATCTGACTTGCTAATTCAGAGAGTAATTGGTATTTTGAAAAGTACAAACAGCTTTGAGAATATGTTAGTTAGAGTAAGTGATACTTGGTTGCTCTGTAACAGGGAGAAGGCTTGCTTTTGACCCAAAATGTAAGATATAAGATTTGCCTTTGAAATGATTAGAAAGATATGTCCTTTGAGGATCTTCATAGATGAAAACTTTTAAAATATATAGTTAGGGTAAATAGCCATATGTTGACAAATATGAATTCACAATCTGTCTTACCTTTACTTCTTATAAAATAGTCAAGTGGTATTAAACTCCTTCATCATCAAGGGCAATCAGACAAGCCACAGGGCTTTAAACTGTAAAAGATGATATGTACTTCACAGCTCCCAAGAGATTTACAGCACATAAAGCAGACTTTTATAACTGTGGATGAGATTGTGCTTCAGTCTTGGACATACCCATTCTTTATGGTCATTAAAAGTTATTGAGTTAACTGTTCATTATATGGTCTAATCTACAGTTTTACTCTTTGCTCTACTTTTAGGAGAGTTGAAGTAGTTAGGTTAAAATAAGTACTCTGCCAAAACTTTCATAATATTTGATGTTTAACCTCAATATAAATGTGTCTGAAATTTAGAGGTTACAAGGATTTAAGTTCATCTTTTCTTATTCTATATTTATTGTGAATATCTCGATTCAGTCTTGGTGTGCTTACTATTCTTAATCCTTTTTTGTCCTTGAGAAGTTTTAAATTTAATTTTAGCCCAATGTTATAATTATTTACCTTTGGGAATGTTGCTTCATGTATTCTGTTCCACATACCTTTCTTTATCATAAATTTGGAATATAGTTTCAAATAAATATAAAAGAAAGTGCTAGAGAATACTTTTATACATAAGGCAGGAATGTATTCTAATATACAATAACATCAAAGACTAGGTATTTATATTTATACCAATAATCCAATTAAAACTGATTAACTTCACTGGATTCTGTATAGAAGAGACAAACTTCACTGAGGTAAAATCTTCAGAAAAATATTCTAAAAGTGGAGTAAATAGACATAACACTAAGATGCTGCCTACCTTGAAGAAAATATAAAAATTTTAATAATGAGTCTGTATTCTACATAGAATCTTTGCTATGTATAATTGATGAGGAAAAGGAGACTAAAATTTGTGTTCCAGTTGTCAACATAAGCATACATTATGTAGTTAATTAAAGAAAAATAATGTCCTAGATGATTAAACTGTCTACTTTGTGTTTAAAGTAATTATGGACCTTACAACTACTTCTTTAAAATTCTGGTTCTTTGAAATGGAGAGAGTATATTAGATTACACATCTCTTCAAGAGTTGCATCTAGAAATACTGTAACTTAACCTTCTAAAATGAACCCAGAGTAATCAACTGGGTATTAAGACTCTTTGTTTCTCTTACCTCTCATAGTTGCTTAGCTTATCCATTTTATATCTGCTTGACAACTGTTTTTTAATGTTGCAATTTCTACTGTGGTTATAATCAATCCTGTTTGAGTTCTGTCTCTTAAAATAGTTAATTGATAACTCATTAAAACACTTTCTTTGGCAAGATACTCTTCCAAGGCACAACTGCACCATGTAGATCATGAGGTGAAACTTTGTCTTTCCCTTCAAACATTCATCTATCTACCCTGTATCTGTCATTGTTATTATCTATTACTTATTTATGCAATCTAACAATTTTCTCTATATTATATTTGAATTTCTTAAGATCATCTATTTTTCTTTTGTGTGTAGAGTATTAAAATGTCAAATGATTTTTAGTTGAAATTAATATAATAAACATTTTATTAGTATTTTTAAGAGATTTATGTTTTACTTTTATTTGTGTGTGAGTGTGTATGTGTGTGCATTTGTGTATATGTGTACAAAACAAGTTATCCAGTTCCTCAGATCTTGGTTTGCAGAAGCTGTGAGCTTTCTCATATAGGTTTTAGAAACTAAATTCTGGTCTTCTGGAAAAGCAGAAAGTGTATATAACCACTAAGGCATATCTCTGTGCTTCATGGGCCATTTAGTAACTCTTAACCTGAATGTAAAGGTTTTGTAATACCAAAGTTAAATATATTTTAAACCCCATGTTTAGGTTTTATATATGAGTTAATAAGATTTTATTAACTACTTAACTAATCATTTCATTTAACAGAAAACTAAAGAGAACTTCGGACCCATTTCTCTTATAAACATTGAGGCAACAATAATCAATAAAATACTTTTTAAAAAGCTAAGTGGAGAATTCTCAACAGAGGTATTTTGAATGGCTTAAGGACACTTAGAAGTCTGAAGTCATCAGGAAAATGCAAATCAAAACAACTCTGAGATTCCGTATTGCACCCATCAGAATGGCAAAAAAAAAAAAAAAAAAAAAACTTGAGATAACACATGCTGTGGAGAATAAGTACCAAGATGAATATTCCATAGCCAGCACGTGAACAAAACTTTTACAGCCTCTTTGGAAATCAAGTGGGTGATTTTTCAGAAAAATGGAAATAGTTCTACCTCAAGACCCAGCTATACCTCTCCTGGGCATATATCCAAAAGATGTTTCAACATCCCACAAAAACAGTTGCTCAACTATGTTCATAGAAGATTTATTTATAATGCCAGAAACTGGAAGAAAAAAAAAAAACATGTCTCCGGACTGAAGAATGGCTAAAAAAATATGTGGTACAACTACACAGTGGAATATTATTAGCTATTAGAAAAATACATCATAAATGTTGCAGGCAAATAAATGGAATGGGAGAATATTACCATGGATTAGGTAATTCAGTCTCAGTTATATGTGGATATTATCCATAAAATACAGATACTTATGCTACACTCCACAGACCCAGTGAATCTAAATAAGATGAAAGGCTCCACCAAGGATGCTTAAATCTCACGAATAAAATAATTGTATGAGGAAAAGGGGGGGAGATAACTGGATGGGAGGGAGATGGGGAGGGAAATGGGGGGTGGTTCAGGATTAGATGTTGGGAGGAACAGGAGAGATGGGAAGATGGTCATGAGAATGGATGGAAATCTGCAACTGACTGGGTTGTGGAGGTGGGAGTATCTCCAGGACAAGATAGAGACCTGGGATAGGGAGACCCCCAAGAATCAACTTGAGGGGTGACCATAGCTGTGACTCACAGCATTGGATATATAGAATCTGAAGGGGATACCTTATGTAGCCAGGCATGAACCCTAATGTAGCAATAAGGACCCTAATTACTCACAAAAATTTTGACCTAAAATCTATCCTGTCTACAAGAAATGTATGGAAGAGGAATGGAGCAGATACTGCAGGAATGGCCAACCAATATTGGGTCCAACTTGAGACCATTCCCATGGGCAAGCACCAATCCTGACACTATTCATTATACTCTTATGCTTCTAGACAGAAGTTAGCTACAATCAACTGCTGACTCAGATGGAGGTACTCACAAAGAAATAATAGATGGAGCTCGGGGACTCATGAAAATATATGGAGCAGAGATTGTGGGCCCCAAGGGAGTTAGGAATTCAACAGGAAGACCAACAGAGTCAACTAGCCTGGACCCTTGAGGCTCTTGGAGACTGAAACTCCAACCAAAAAACATGCACAGATTGGACCTAGGCCTGCAAGCATATATGTGACAGCTGTGTGCCTTGGTCTTCATGTGGGTCTGAACAACTGGAGTGGGGGCTATCCCAAAAGCTGATGCCTCTTTGTGGGATATATTCTTCTAGTTGGACTGCCTTATCTGGCCTCAGTGAGTGAGGATAGGCCTAGCCTAACAGACTTGATGTGCCAGTGTCAAGGGGATACCCAGAGGCCTTAACTAATTCAGAGGAGGAGAGAGGGAATGGGGGAACGATTGTGGAGGGGATGACCAGAAAGGATGCAGTGAGTGAGATGTAAAGTGAATAAGGAAAATTAAAAAAAGAAGAAAAAATTGTTAATATAAATATTCCTTTTTAATTTCTGAAATTAAAAAACAAAAAATTAAAAAAAAAACAAATTCTAAGATTATAGTTACTTGTATTTTCTTATGATTTTTAAACTTTCCTATATTATTAGGTCTGATTTAACCATATTTGATTCAGGAATATTTTTTTTCTCTGTATTCTTGAGATTTCCAAATTAGATTGAAGGAAGTCAATAAAAACTCTAAAATTGTTCACTTTTTCAGGGTGATAGCTTTTCCAGATTTCCTAGTCTCATCTTCCTCTGGTGAGCATGACCATATTCTTTTATTTCTATATGTATACCTTTATAGAGAAGCATATTATTTTTTTGCATTGTGTGTTTTGTTATTGTAATTTCCTGGGGTTTAAGAAAATATTTGAGTTTGCTTGGACATTTCTATTTCTTTTCTGACTTTACTCTGTATTTCTTTTAGATGCTTCAAACAACTATCCTGGTGCACATATAAGGAAGCATCTATTTAGCTCAGGTAGAGAAGCTTCAAAAGGCCGAAGAAAGGACTCCATGCAAATCAAGCTTAGTGATCCAATATGTTTATTGGAGTTTCTTACTGGAGTATGGAGGATTTACAGGTACCTATACCATATACAAGTCTCCTGAGCTACTGTGCTACTGCAAGAAATAAATAGGTACAATCTCATGAGGGGCTCACAAACATTCTGATTTGAATCTTTCAACCAAGAGCACTGTATCAAAGTAAGCGATTTCCTTTATATATACACACACACACACACACACACACACATATATATATATATATATATATATATATATACACACACATATATATATTTAAACTAAGCTACTTCTCAAATATAAGCTTGTGATACTAAACTATCTCAAGATATGAATGATAATATATTTTATTATATAACTATTCTGTCTGAATGTAATCATCACACAATAAATATTTAATGCCATTTGATGGATGAAATCTTGGAAAACACTTCATCACATTATTGCATCGTCTGTTTTAATACAGCCATTAACAATGACTAAATATTTTAGAACACCTTTCAGATATTTAATTCAGTTATGTAAAGTCTTAGTTTAAAAATTTGAAAAAGGACACTGAGCAAATAAAATCAATTACGTGAGAAAAATAACTTAAAGTTTTACAAGTGAAATTATTAGGTAAAAGTTAGATTTCTAATTCCTACTACTGATAAAAATGATTCTGAATGTAAGTCCCCAGACTTTTGATCATTTGTTTATAAGCTAAGAGAATAATTATACTTGACTTCAAATAAAATTGCCTTATTAGTTAAGTATTGTATCACATCAGTAACTATCTTCAAAAGAGATATCTAACAAACTAGGGAATCAAAGTAGACAAGAAACAAATAAGATACTTTCTAGAGATTTGAAGCTTAGATATTTTACAAATGGGTCAATGAAAAGAATAAATAAACATTCTCACATGAATTCCTATTGTTGACTTTTAAAGATAAAAATATGCATCTATTTTTCTACTTAATTCTTGTTTAAACATAAAGGATAAATGTCAATGTCAATTAATTCTGTGCTAACTTGTTCTAGGGTCCCTTTTATTATTACAAACATAAGGTATGGAAGTCTACTTTTATATTTATACATAGTATGGGAATCTCTTTGATCTTATCTTTGGACATAAATTGTACACTAGTCTTTTTGTACAATGTTTATTTACTTTTGATTAGAATCCTGAAGTACAATAACCAAAAAATTTCAAAGGTGATTAATTCAGAAAATAATGAGAGCATCTACACGTATTCTGTTTTTAAAATCCTTAGCTAAGAAAGTATTACATCTTTAGTTCTAAACTTGATGAGAATCATAAGCAAGAGAACTTTATTATTTCCATCTAGTTACATAAGAAAAATCTCTAGTTGAACCAGAGTAGCAAAGAATGCATAATATGAATTAAGTTGGTTTTGAAATGAATTAAATACAGGAAAGATATTAAAGAACTCAGTGATTAAAAATACTTCAGTGTTTCTTTCTTTTGAGTTTAGTCTTGAGTTGTTATATATTTTGGATTTTGGCCCTCTATCAGAATGGGGTTAGTGATGATTTTTCCTAGTCTGTACATTGCTGATTGTACCATTGACTATGTCCTTTGCCTTACAGAAGCTTTTCAGTTTCATAAGGTCCCATTTATCAATTCTTGGTCTTAATGCTTGCACCATTGAAGTTGTGGTTAGGAAATTTTACTCTGTGCCAATTAGTTTGAGTCTCTTTTCCACTTTCTTTTCTATTAGATTCAGTGTGTATGGTTTCACTTTGAGGTCCTTGATCCAATTGGACTTGATCTTTCAGCAAACTGAAAAATATGGATCTATCTTCATTATTCTACATACAGACTGATGGTTGAATCAGTACTATTTATTCATGATATTTTCTTTTTTTTTTACATTGTATGTTTTTGGATTCTTTGTTGAAGATCAAATGTCGTTAAGTGTGTGGGCTTATTCTGTGTCTTCAGTTCTATTCCATTGATTGACCTGTCTGTCTATGTATCACCACCATGCACTTAAACACATATATTCAAAGTTACTGAAATCATTCCTACATTCTAAATGATTTTAATATTTTTATATGTCACTGTATTAATTTATCTCAATTCCTAGTGATAAATACCTCTTTCTAATACCATCAATTTGAATTTATAAATTTTCATACAAACTACATGATTGTACTATTATTCAATTAATTTAAATCCTTAACTACTTGCCAATACTTTTATTTATTTTGATGTATTCTTTATGATTGGACATACTCTTTTTATTTTCCTTTTCTAGAAATTTTTTACTCCATAGTCACACTTATTGGAATATCTAACGTCATTATATAACTTCTTCAAAATTATTTAGTCTGTTCTTTTCACATGCAAGAACATGTAATAGAATCATCTGATCATCTAAGCTCTAACTGGCTTGAGCACCAAAATCCTTCCATATCTACCAATTATAGACACACAGCTTTGCCGTTAGGCCAGTTTGCCTATAAACTAGTGGATTTTCAATGATACTAGCTATCCAAATCATTAGGTGGTCTCCATTAGGACTTTAACATCACCTCTATAGGTTTGAAAATTACTTCTCATGGCCCTATGATACATTGTTGTCCTCATTCATTCTGAGAGGAGGCAGCAACACCCTTCAATCTTCATCGCTCATGCATATAAAGAATTTTTTTAGCCCAAGGCTAAAACTCACTCTCCTACCACCACCAGATGCAAAGCCTATGAGCTACATGTACATGGTCAGGTTAATCACAAGGACCCACTTGTTAGCATCATTTTTTTGTACTTTTCACTTTTCTCATTGTTGTGACAAACTGTATGAAGAAAGCAACACTAGGAATATAAGTATTATCATATTATCATTGTCTAGTTGGAAATATATTAATCATGGCAGTGACTTCATGATAACATGAGGCACCAAGTAGCATTTCACTGGTAGTAATGAAGCACCTAAATATGAATGCTGATACTCCCATTTTGCTATAGTGATGGACCTTAGTCTATGGAATGGTCCCTTCCACATTCAGGGTGAATGCCCCCACCTCAAACACCTTAATCTAGTCAATCCATCAGAGGAAGGCATATCTATATCTATATCTATATCTATATCATCTATATATATATATATATATATATATATATATATATATATATATAATCTCCAAATAATGATAGAAATGTTACAGCAAGAGATTCAAAATAAACTTAGCTGCATGATAAGGATTATATATAATTTAGAGTTTTATACTAAATATGAAACAATTTCTCTTAATTGTAAATATATATGCATTTATATACATGCACACACACACACACACACACACACATATATATATATATATATATACATATGCAGAGACAGAAAAACATTAAGTGTGAAGTCTGTGAACCCTGATATATATTTCATTTAATGCTATTGTACCCATATTCCATATTCTTCAAATAAAAATTATATGGACTCTCCTGGGATGTGGGTGGACATTCTATGGTCAGAATTAAACTATTGACAGGTAAGCAGAATGTTATTTTCTTCCAAAAACCTATTTCAGGTACTGCATTCAGCATGCAATAATTATTTTTAAAGTAACTACAAAGCCTTACTGTGTTATAATTGTTTGTGGTAACTCTGAAATATATTGAGAATTGTTAAAAGAATAAGCATTCCATACTAGAAATACAGGATTTTTATAAAAAAAATATGTTTTTATTTTCTAAAAAACTCTTGATATATTCTTTGAACATATGAAGGTGACCTTCCCAAGGACTTCTAAAAATGAAAGATTCGAAACCTGAGCCATCTATTTTCTATAGCCAGGAGGCTTCCAGTGGTGGAACTTGGGAGCCCAACACAGAAACAAAATTTCTGACCTATAAAGATGTGCTAAGGCAATAGTGGGTCAGAACTTGTAGGACTGACCATCCAATGATTGGTCCAAAGTTAAGCCCAAGCTGTAAGAGGTAGGCCATGCCTGATATTACATTCATGGTCAGGATCCATAAGCTGGATGGCCCAGAGAACTAAGTAGAACAAACTATGCCTGGCAAAAAGAAAGCTAATGAAATGCATATGCATATTTTTAATATTTTGCTATGCTCATAGATCAGTACCTTGTTTAATAGTCATCACTGAGCCTTCAGTCCATCATCTGATGGGAGCAGATACAGAGACCAACAGGAAAACATTAGGTGGAGCTCTAGGAACCTTATGGAAGAGGAGGAGAATGATTGTAGGAGCCAAAGTGTTGAAAAACACCACGAGAACATGGTCCACAGTATCAATTATGCAGAGATTGTAGGGGCTCAGAAAGACTAAAACAGCAATCATGGAGCCTACATAGGTCACTGCCTTGTCTTATACATACACATTGTGGTTGTTTAGCTTGTGGGTTTTTGAGGCTCCTATTAGTGGGACTGACTCTTTTGCTAAGTTTTTTTTCCAAGGGTAATGAGGTCATTTATCTTAGAAAATGTACTGCTTTCTATTTGGCTCTGTCTCTGCCCTGGTTTGGGCCTTTGGACAAACTTGAGCCTGGCTCGAGCTTTGAGGCCTATCTCAGTCACTTCTGTATTGGGGTGACTCAGCACGACCGGTTTGGCCCAGCCTCTGCCCCACCATTCTAATGCAGAGGTTTGCATTTGGCCCTGTCAGTCACCCCATACCCTCTGTCACTCTTCCTGTATCCTATATCATCTTTCCGCACCAAAAGTCCCCATCCCTATACTCTGAGTTTATAGAAGTGAGAGGCTGAGAGGCTGATGCAATAAATTGAATTCCTGCTTTGACAAGACTCCTGGCCTGGGTGTGTTTCTTTTGGGCCAACACTCAACATCCTGCTCAGCCCCAGAGAGACCAAGCAGGACCAGGACAGCTCTCCTCTCTCCTGTACCTGCCAGCAAGGAGCCGACAATTTCACTTTGCAAGATCAGCATAATTCTTAATTTTATTCTAAAATTTACTCTTATACTAAGAGATAAATGTAGCTCTTATCCCACAGTATAGAAGATTCTCTTTGCATAACAGAGATCATCACAGACAAACAAAACTGATCATAATGCCAAGATCAACTGATCATAGAGAGCTTATTTTCAACAGATACATACACAAAACAATCCCTGCTCTTATGAGTCAGGAAACATCATAGAACAGAGAATGGAAAGAGCCAGAGGACCAGGAAGTTTGCTCTGAGATTGTGTCTCCTAGAAATGATACTGCAATAATATGGATGCCTAAATAAGTCTTGGTCTTAAGACTCTTTTCCTTCTATTGAATTGCCCCATCGAGCCTTGATATGAGGGTTTATACAGTCTTAGTGAATCTCATTATGTCATTTTGTTTAGTATCCTTGAAAGAGCTGCTTTTTTTTTCTGAAAGGGAACAGAGGAGCAGTGGATCTGCAGAAAGAAGATGTGAGGGTGGGGGATGGGAGAATGGCAGGAATCATGAAAGGTGAGGCTGTAAACAGAATGTGAAAGAAGTATACATAAGGATCCAGAATTATTAATGTATGAAAGAAGAAATAAAAAGCAATTTGATGAAAACAATAGAGATGACATTGATACCAGTGACAAAATTAAAATGGTAATATCTACATTCTTTTCTCTTGGTTGCAGCACAATCTCCAGTAAGTATTCAACAAAGAAAATATAACCATAACATAAGTTTGATGCCTGGTATAGCAAGTTAATACTTCATGGTTATTTTTAAGAATAATAACTTTATATTTACCTATTTATCAACCATGTAAGCCTCAAATAGCATCAACCAGCACCAACGTAAAATCATGGATCTGTGAGATGGTTGGCCCATGAGTTTTTTCCATTAATGAGTGTTAGATATTTTCTCATGGGTCAGTTGAGATAATAGTAATTTTATATGTCTATAACATTCAGTCATATCCTCTATAGTAAAAATAAAAAAGCTAAGAATGTGCCTTTAAAACTACTTAAAGCAAATGCATAACTCTCACAGGTCATTAACCTATTTTGATTATAATGCATGTGAATATGTATGTATGTATGTATATATATATATATATATATATATATATATATATATGTATATATATATATGTGTGTGTGTGTGTGTGTGTGTATGCATGTATGTATGATAATAAAATATTTCTATAAAATAAAACAGAGTATCAAGAATTAACTGGACCAAGGAATTGTAAAATGTGTGATAAACATGTGATTCCTTCAAATATTTTTACCAAGTATCAATGTGTGTCATATTGATAACTTTGTCAGATAAAATCATATATAAATTACAGAAGAGTCAGAATTTCTATAGGTATTGTATCACTTTCATTAAAAGCATGCAGTGCTAAGAAGAGTCACGTGCAACTGACTTTCAAGTGCCTTCTCTGATGTGGTAATTCATTTCTTTACTTTTTAATAAGCTATGCATTAGTGTGCCCTTCAGAAAAAAATAATTTGCCATTTTAATTTATATATTTATATAACTAATATATTTATATTCAAGTGGACATTTATGTATTTATTTATATATAAATATTGATTTTATACTCTTTCTTTTTGAAAAAAAAATAACATTATATATCCTAAAGTATGTGTAAGGTCACTCAACCATACAAAATTATTTATTTGTTTGTTTGCTTATCTATTTTAGTGTTTAAGTGATCCTCAGTTCTAATAATCAGTTTACAAATTGGTATTAATCAAAGACTGTTCATTCAGATTCAAATCTCTTTTCTGTAGGTTTTGTTTCTTTTTCCCTATTTTTTATATACTTTCATGATGCTATAAGAAGTTCTACTACCAAACAGGTTTAGTAGAAAGGTGGGGATGTTTCATTCTTCATGAATTTGAGCAACATTAAGATTAGATACAGGTCATCACAGGAGAATCTTTTTCTTTCAGTAAGTGGGAACTAAGTTAGAGACCTACAACTGGAAAATGTGCACAGAAAGTAACTTTGAAACACTCAGTCTTTTTATTGACTTTTATTCCTGGGTAAACAAGGTCCAACATAAAATGCTATTTTCTGTATTAGGTCTGTCCCCAAGACTGCTCCCCATCCCATACCTTCTCTCCCCAACCGTGTCTCCAAGAGTATGACCCCATTCCCCTGCCCCCGGGGCCTCAAGTCTCTCAAGAGTTAGGTGCATTTTCTCTCACTGAGGCTAGACTAGGCAATCCTCTACTGTATATTTGACAGGGGTCTCATATCAGCTGGTATATGCTGTCTGATATGAGGGGGTTCAGGGCAGTTGAGATTACAGATCTTCCCATGGGGCCACACTTCTCTTCAGCTTCTTTCAGCTTTTCCTCAATTTAACCACTGGAGTTCCTGGCTTCCATCCATTGGTTGGGTCCTAGTATCTGCATCTGACTCTTTCAGTTGTTTGTTGGGCAAATGGTAAGTCTTCATCAAAGTCTTCCTCTCAAGAGATCTAAGCAGAAGAGGCAGAAAGATTGAAAGAATCAAAGGGAATGGATGATATCAAGGAAGTAGTATTTTTCAGAAACAGTAGGACCAGCACACATATAAATCACAAAGAACTCACATGGACAACATAAACAGGGTCTACCTACACTGGTTCTAGCCAGATGCATACCCAGTGCTGAGAGGAGGAAGTAGACTTGGATTTCAATGTCTAACAATAAAGGAAATATCCAACTGATATCATTTGGAAAGGAAAACCAGTTTTTTTCTAATGGAGTCTCATTGGGTATGCTAGTTACACATAAGGGGGTTTATGGCAGGTACTGGATTCCTGACACAAAGTAATCTCAGTGGTATTTTTTAAATAAAATAAAACAAAAACAGAAAAAAGAAAAACATAATCTGCTAATTTTTATGCATGAAATTGTGTGTGTGTGTGAGTGAGTGAGTGTATGTATACACAATTACTACATGTGTATATTCCTAAATAGCACCTTATTGCTCTGTTAAAAATTATTAGTGAAAAATTATGGTTGGGAAATAACATTCATTTTTTTGTATAGATAACTGTATATAACTTTTCCTGGATACTTAAGCCAAAAAAATGTAAATGATCATTTATATTGGGTGCATAGGGTATATCTTAGCATTTTTCTGAAAATTAAACTTTCTCATCTCACTAGATTGAGAAAAGTCACAAGCACTTAGGCCTCTGACATCTGCAAAATGGAAAGGAAGGAAACAGGAACATAAAGAGTCACAATCCATGTCTCCAGCTTAATGAAGAGAAGAAAAGGATCACATGACATTTAAGAGAAAATAGGCTGCCTTGGTACACATATTTTTAATCAAATCCATCTTCTTCATTCAGTCTGAAATGAGGAGGAAAAGAAAATGCCAGGTAGAGGCTTGAAATGGGAACCTGGACACACTTGAGATGGCTTTTGATGCAAGCAAAGCCTTGGTGAATTGAGGAAATGATTTAAAGCAATGGTATTTCTCTTGGGAAATAAGGCTTTCTTTTGGAAGATGGAATAAAAAATGGTCTTGGAGAACTTAATAAAATTTCAGATGAGGGAGCTGCAGGTCAAGCCCTTTAACCAAACTGAAATGCAGTTGAGTTTACCTCCACACTGAGACTAGAGAAAGGTGGTCACATATATAAAGTTTGAATCTTGAAGACCTAATTTTCTCCACTTCAGTGGAGCATGGTAACAGAGAGACAAATAGATCTACATGCACTTTTTCAGAACACACATAGGAAGCCTGAAAATTATGGCAAGTATGAGATTATAGAACCATCTTTCAGGAAAAAGCAAGGAAATAAAAGAACATGAAAGTATCAGACTAATGATATTTATAAAATATAATTAAAGTCGCTAATTCTACACCAAAATGAAGTGAGAATTAGTATTGGATAAAATACTATTTGATGAAAAAAAGAATATTCAAGATTAGAGACAACCAGTATAATTGTATCTCCAAATCTATTAAGAAAGATATCAGATATATGACTGAAGGGAAAAAAGCTTTCATGGAAACAGAGTACCAACAGTGTAACAAAGATTAAGTGAAATACTATAATATATATTTTAGATTAGAAAAAAGGCCCTGAAAATCAAAAAACAAAAACAAAACAAAAAATCCAACCACCAGAATTACCAACATCAATAACAATAACAACAACAACAACAACAAAATTGAAAACATGCTGAGTTCCAAAACTACAGAATTTGGTACTCAGTAAAAGTATATTATGTAAAAAGCAGGTTGAGGTTGTCTGTGGTAAGCTGATGCTTCTGGTGAAAGGGACAGTTACTGGGAACAGTTGGGAGTTAGCTTTTTTAAGCCTCATATTTCTGAAGCCAGGACCTGAAAATATGGTGAGAAATTAACAGCTCACAGTGATATCCAGCCTAGGGAATAAGAGTAGGGAAGAGATCAAACTGCAAAAAGAATTTGTGAGCCGTCTGGTTTAGTTGTCAGTGTGAAAACAATCCAATAAAGCCTGTCCCATAAACCAAGTAATCTTCAAACCACATGAGCACACAAGGAAAAATAGCCAATTGATTACTTTTTTCCAAAATTTTGATCTTACAAAGTCAAGGGTCACAAATGTTCTTTGCACATTTGAATCTTTTTTTAATTTTTTAATATCCTTTATCAAGAGTACATGTGGAAGACTGGAAACTAGAACTAGTCCACTGGGGGGGGATTCCTTAAGGTAGGGGAAAATAGTACAGTAGAACAGATGTATACTTTGCATACCTCCACACCTTATGTGTGCCCCACTTTGCTCTTCGATCGCCGGGAGGTGAGCCCCTTTCCTTTATCATGACCTTCTGTCAGGCTTCTCTGAAGCCATAGCCCTAACAGAAGTGGTACCAGATTATATATATATATATATATATATATATATATATATATATATATATATATATATGTGTGTGTGTGTGTGTGTGTGTGTGTGTGTGTGTGTATGTATATGTATATGTATATGATGTATATGTATATGTATATGTATATGTATATGTATATGTATATGTATATGTATATGTATATGTATATACATATATACACACACACACGTGTGTGTGTGTGTATATATAATATATATGTAATCATATATATTTTATACATTATTATTTATAAGTATATTATATATATATGTGTGTGTGTGTGTGTGTGTGTGTGTGTGTGTGTGTTTATTTATGTTCATAGTTCATTCCTTTATGAAAACAAACAAAAAGAAAGTTGAGAAATTGGGGTGGGAGGGACAGAAAAGGTCATGCATGGAGGGAGGTGAGACAAGGACAATGATGTACTGAGGAAAGCTTAATCTAATTAAATGTACATGAAGAGCTATGTGGAAACCCATGGTCTTCCTTTTGTCCTTTCAACTCCTCTGTAGTACTCCCCTCCATGGCTTGCATTCAATGACATAGTCTCTTTTTCTGTACAAGTTATTACATGCACATACATGCATACATATACACATTCATACAATCATATATATGTATGAATATATATACATATGTATATATATATATACATATGTGTGTGTGTGTCTGTGTGTATTTTACTGAATAGATAAGTTCAAACTCTTTGTCTGTATAATGTTACTTGTATGTATATATTCAGAACTGACCATTTGATAATGAATAACCAATTGGTGTATCCCTAAAGAGATTAGAATTATTTCTCATGCTCTCATTATTCTTTAGTTGCCTGTAGTTGTTTTTCTAGAACTGAGGCCTCCTGAGATTTTCTACTTCCCCATTATCATGGTTACAGGCATCTTGGGTGTTCTTGTTCAGGTCATGTTTAGGCAGTCTTGTTGGTGAGATATTATGGATGTATTTTTCTCTTACATTTTTAGGACATATAATCTTAAGAAAGTTTCTCCTGGCTCTTACAATCTTTTTACCTTCTCTTCTTCAATAATCTCTAAGGCATTCAAATCCATTCCTCCATTAATACTTGAAAAATGACTGACCAATCTTGTACAAGTCTTGTGTAGGTAGTCATACCACCATGAGTTAATTAGTACAGTGAGCCTGTCACATACCAAAGACACTACAATCAGAAGTTTTGCTTTCCCTCTAATTCTGACAGTCTTCCTGCCTCTCCTCTATAATGTTACCTGAGTCTTGAGGAAAGACTGCAAATACAGGTGAAACTTTTGGGCCTGAGCACTCTGCAATCACTGATTATCTGCACTTTAACTAGACTTTTGCGTTGGCCAGTTTCTTTGTTGACTTGACACAGTTACAATTATCTAGGAAGAAGTATTTTACTTGAAAAGAAAACTGCCTTTATTAGCTTTAGTCTAGACATGTCTTGAGGACCTTTTTTTTTGATTAATGACTAATGTGGAATAGCTGAGGAAATTTGAGGGGTGAAGTGCCACCTCTTTCCTTCACATAATGTGATCTTTGATAACAGGAAGGGTAATATGTATGAGGAGCTAAGGGGAAAGGAGCACCAAGAGGAAAAGATGGAGTAAGGAGAGGAGAAGATGAAGTAGATGAGAAGCTCGGTAATGAGAGAGAAAAAGAGAGAGAAAGAGAGAGGGGGCATGTATGCAGAAGTTCACATGTCTCCACTAGTCAAAGATAGTTTACATAGCTAGGTTGGGTATTAGGTTACACTTCTGACTGAGCATTACCATACTTACAAAGTCCTTTATTAACATTTAAAAAAAAATTGTATAAAAGCCAAATGGAAAAGGGGGCATGGGATAGGGGTTTTCTGGGGAGGGGAAATGGGGAAAGGGATTGGCATCTGAAATGTAAATAAAATATCCAATAATATATATATATATATATATATATATATATATATATATATACATATATATAATAAGTAAGAAGGAAGTCAACACCGATAAACAACATTCTTTTATGGCTTTTAATTTTCTTCAGTTTGTGTCCTGAATTCTCTCTTTAGAAGATATAATACTGTTCTTAAAAGAACCAATGTTTTTTATGAACACCAATAGCTTTTATACACACCAATTTTATACACACACATTTTAATGTGTGGTAAGAAAAAGCCAAAAAATATCACATTACAATAACCTCAACTAACCAACCAACAAACAAAAGTAAAAAAAAATGCTAGAGACACAGTTTAGCTACAATCGTCTTTGTCCTGTGCGGTTGATCATAACAATATTTAAAACAGATGTAACATGTTATATCTCTGATTCAAGTTCTGGGGCTGTGGAAACACGGAAATTACATGCTCAGAACATTCTTTACCACACACTGAGTTTTAAGCCAGCTTGAGAGGCATGAGACTTTCTAAAAAATAAAGTAATGAAGAACAAAAGGAAATACAGAAAGGGAAGAAAATATAGGGCAGTGGCCCTCAACCATCCTAGTGCTGCGACCGACCCTTTAATACAGTTCCTCATGTTGTACTGACTCAACAGCAAAATTATTTTGTTGCTGATTCATAGCTATTATGCTACTACTGTTATGAATTATTATGAAAGTTTTTATGTTTTATTTATGTTCTTTGCCAGGCCCTGTGAGAGAGATGTGAGGCCTCCAAATGGGAGAATGATCCAGAGGGTGAGATCTTCTGAATGAGAAGGATAAAAGTAGAGGCAGAAGAATGAAAGGAAAATAAGAAAAAGGTGACAACGGCTTAGGTATGAAGATAAGCAAAGACTTTAAAGATCTTACCAAAACCACTTTTGAAACACTGAAAAGATAGTTGAGAAAATGCAAACCATCCCTGTATTCATGGTTCTGAAGAATTCATTATACCCTCATGAAGAGTTCACATTTCTAATAGCAATTAATCCATTCATTGTAATCTCAGTCACATTTTCAGTATCATTCCATACACACACACACAAAAAAAAATTGTCCCAAAGTCATATGAATCCTTAAAAATCTATAGGTTGCCAAAGGTATACTAAACAGCAAGAGCACAACTGGAGGTAGTATAGTTTCTGATCTCAAATGTCTATATCTATGTCTGTATCTCTATCTTTATCAGAATCTATACATAGAGCAATGTGCATGTGTATACCTGTGCATGCATATGTGTGTGTGTGTGTGTGTGTGTGTGTGTGTGTGTGTGTATGTGTGATACTAACATACCAAAAAGTATGTTTCCAAAACGCCTATTCTTTGTAACAAATGGTGCTAGAAGTCCGGAAGTACACATGGAGAGTGAAGATCTTTCTCTCCAACTAAGAACACAAATATGCCAAGCTGGGCAGCAACCTTACAGAGTTGAAACTCAAATCGTTAGAGTAAATCCCAGAGGGCTAATGTTAAGTCCTAGGCATGAACAATGCCATTTTCAACTGTTGCTCCAATAGCTCACAACAATTTTAACAAAGATTAAAAATGATAATCCATCAAATTACAAGCTTCTATGCACAATAAATGTAAACAAAATAAAAAGGCAGCCTATAGAAATGAAAAAAAATGTTTTTCCAATTATCCAATTTAATATAAGGGTAAAATCTGGACTACAAAGATTTAAACCCACCCGCCAAAAATAATTCTAGTAAATAACTTGGCACATTAGTTGACAGATAAAATTTACACATGGTCAAACAATACATGAATAAAATGGTCAAAATTTACTTATTATGTAAAAGGTAAAAGCAAATAAAAATTGCTGTGTTTTCCCATCCTAGTCAAAATGACTATTACCAATAGTGCATGCATGCATGGGCATGCACACACACACACACACACACACACACACACACACACACACACCCCACAAAGCTATTATTAGTGAAGATCCTGGGACTAGAAACCCTAGATGCATATTTAAATTGTTTCACATAATATGGATTTCAGAATAATGTCTTCTAAAAGACAAAACAAAACAAAGAAAAAGCCTGTAAAAGTAAACTGAAGCAGCAAAGCATAAAATAGCATCTACCAGGGAATCTACTTGGCCTTCGACTATATACGTATATTTATACTATGCAATATGCATCCTGCATGCGCGCGCGCACACACACACACACACACACACACACACACACACACACACACACCTCTTTCCTAATAATACACCTAATAACTGAGGCCCTCAACCTGCATCATACTGAACACATCACATAGACCTGGCTTAAACAAGCCAACAAACAAACACATAAATTACTCCCTTTGAAAAATCTTTGAAATGCCCATTTTTTTTTAAACATTCAAATATGTCCTGGTACACATGCTGAAACCAAAGGAGGTGGGCCATTCTACACTAGACTACTTTGGGGCATGTACACAATAATAAATATACATGTATATTTACATCTGTGGACATATACATATATACAAGCCAGAAATAGTTTGAGGCTGCACAGAATAATTCACACGTGTCACATAGTGTTCTAAAGGAAGGATATCTGCCAGATTATGTCTATAACCAAGAAAAAAGGGGAAAAGTAAGCTCCTCCCTTCAGTGTTTGTCATTTAAGTCCCAACTGTGCTATAGCCTTTAACTGTGTAAGACAGCAAGACAGCACATTTTGTAGATTAAACCAATAAACTCGCAAACATAAAAGAAACAAATCTCATAATTGCGAATTTCAATTAAAGGAAGGGGGATCAAAGCAAACATTCTGCTTGAAATTACACAGCTGCTATCTATACAAAATGAGAAAATGTCTAGAGCCAGCCATCATTTTACAGAGAGAAAAAAAAAAACATGCAGCAAAATCTGCAGCAGGAAGGATTGGCTATGCTCCTCACGTCCCAATCAGTAATACAGAAATATTGAGTAATAAATTCCCTGCCTCTCTCGATCTGAAACGCTCCCACCATCTGTGAAAGACAATTTGTAACAGCCTCAATATTAAGATTCAGTAAACAGACAATCACTCCCATTGTGCCAAGCAGTGGCTACATTTGGAGAAAAGCATAAAGCAAAACAATTAGTAACACCAAGACCCCTCCATTACAAATTATCCAGCCACCAAAACAACTAGTTTCAATTGTAGAGTTTCCCTTCTGCTGGAGAGGAGTGGGGAAGGCTTCACACATTTGGCTACCTCCCGGGCCCATGCATAGGCTTCATCCTAATGTCTTGAATTATTATTGATGGCTTAGGCAGTTCTGCTCTGTTGGTGAACCAATAATGTCAAGGCAGTACCTGCAAGATTAATTATAGTAGAGAACAGGCTGAGGTTTCCTGGGACTGAGACATTAATATAGACTGAGCATTAGTTTCAGAGGATTCAGCAGGCAGCTGAACAAACGCCTCAAACGCTGTGATCCATACAAAGTTCTGGTGGCTGTGTCTTTGTGGCACTTCGACATTTAGAGCCATTTCTTTTAACTGTGAGGGAGAAAGGATTATACACAGTTTTTTTTTTTTTTTAAAAAAAGAAGAAGGCTGAACACACACAAAAAGAATCAACAATACTTCCAGAGTGACAAATTGAACCTTAGCTTTACACACAGCACAGATGACAGGATTTCGTTGAGAGGAAAAGTTAACACCAATGTTTTAGTACCTTTGTCTTTGGAATATATGAAATATGTATAACTCATATAAAGTAATTTCAGGTTTCCTAACGATAGTGAGTGGCAACATTTCTTTCTGTTACTAATTTCATCATTTGTGTAAATATTTGCGTATGATATACTGATAATTTTAAAGATTTATTTATTTTTAATGTATGTGTATGAGTGTTTTTGCCTTCACACATAACTGTACCATGTACATGCTTGATGCCTGTTAAGGACCAACGATGGTGTCAGATAACATGAAATTAAAGTTACAGGTGGTTGTTAGACACTGTATGGGTGCTGGGAATCAAATCCAGATCCTCTGAGAGAACACTCGTGTTTTTAACTGACGAGCTTCCTCCTAGTACCTGCACTGATATCTTTATATTTCACGTATTCAATGTAAAATCAGAAATAGAAGCTGAAAACAGGGTGAAATAGAGTGTAAGAAATGTGACATGTTTTATCTATGAAATTCAGCCCAAGATTTATACCTTTTCCAAATTTTAATTGAACAATGCTCTTTCATCGTATGTGGTTTTATTATATGTGATAAAAATCCACACATTAGTTAACATTGGCTCAGTTATTACACTGTGTTGGGAACTATAAAATTTATATACATACATTAACTTAATATTATGAAACATGTATGTTTTGTCAGTATATATCTATTCATATTTACATAACAGAAAAACTGAGGCATTAACAGATTGAATATCATTTTTTTTCAGCCACAGAGTGAATAAGTTGCAGAGCTCAGCTTTGAGACATAGTCTATCCTTGGTACATAGTCTTTATCCAGATAATATGCTGTCCAGTGTCCATGAGTCTTTGTGTGTACAGTTAATTAGTGCATTTTAATTGTTTGTATATCATCCTTGTTTGTTTAAAGGATTTTCAGTATGATAAAGAAAATATAGCCATAGCAACAAAATCATCTGATGTCCAGAGGCTTGAAACTTTGTGGCATTGAATTTGTCACTGTAGGTGGAAAGGTAATTTATATTCTAATACAGATCATCCAAAATAATTTATTTTATCTCATGAGTTGATCACATTTACTCCTTTCTCCCTATCATCCCTCCAGCAGCAATCATATGGAAAGTGAAAAAGTTCCCAGATTGATTTATCTATTGTCTTGAAAACTGATAACTATGAAGCTTATGAGAGAAGTAAATTGCCTGGCATCTCTGCATGCATAAAGACAAATGGATTTTGTCAGTCCAAACTAGGCAAGGAAGAACAGTGTGTGTGTGTGTGTGTGTGTGTGTGTGTGTGTGTGTGTGTAGTGACATTAATTCCACGTCACTGGAACATCTGCGTCCATACCTATGTTCAAACCACCTAGCTTCTTAATCAAGTGATAGAAACATTGTGATAGGAACTCAGAATTTAAGCAGGCTTACAATATGAAACATGGTTTAAGGACATGCAAGAAAAGACACTGTCTAGTGCCATAGATACACTTCTTCTTCTGAATGAGGAAAACACAAGGTCACAGAATATGCTTTTCACTAACAAGATGAAATACAAAGTAAGGCTCTAATAGAGCACCATTCTCCACCCACCATGCCTAAGCCTAGATTAAGAGAAGTTAAGTATGTTTAGGAAGAGTGTCTCTCTTTTCTTAGACCATATTTCTAATGAAAATTATCATTTTCATACCAACTGATTCTATCTATCTTTCAGTTTTTCTTCATTCAAAATATTCTCCACAGTAATAAAATGTTACTGTGTTTCAAATACAATTTGAGGACCAGATGGTTGAGATCTAGGAAGAAGGAGAGGACACTTCCCTTGGTGTGACTTTAAAGAATGATAAATGTTACATACATAAAGAGACAGTTGACAGAGTTGTTCTTTCTTGTTGATTTTCTGATAGTGGCTTTAGTAATTTTCCTGACATGAGTACATCCAAGACCCATGGATTTGATATTCATGGTAGTTTTTTCATGGTTGCTGTAACTTTTGTTTTATTATCTATGGGTTTTCAAAAATATTCTTTTAAAATTTGTACAATGTGTTTTTAGAATATTCAGTTATTATAATTTACTCTCTGATTCACTTATACCCATACCAACTCAACATAATTTCCTCTCTAACTTTATTATTTCTTTGAGTCTAATATATCTTGGACACATTTACTTTAGTGTCAGATATTCACTGGTTTATAGTCAACTTTTCAGGAGCCATAATCATAAAGTTGATTCTTCCTCTCTCAGAGGATACCATTGGCCAATAACACCTCAGCTAGGAGTGATAGATACTTCATGTCTACCTCTCTTTTCCATGTTAGGATTATTGTATATCTGTGTTTAGTAGGGGTGCTTTTGCCCTGTTATTACATTAATCAGTTTTAACTCTATCTTGTATTTATATATCAGGAAGCTTATACTTCTGTAGTTTTTCACATGTCTTTTTCAAAAATGTCTTTAGTTTCAGCTTGTCCTCCATTATTTTGTCTTCTCTTTCTTGGCCATCCCCTACTTCACTTAATCTATCCTAATTTTCTGGTTTCCCCTTTATATAACTGTATTGTATCTTATCTTCCTTTAAAGATCATCCTATGAACAGATATTATTTTCTGTTTTTATGGATATTCCAGATTAAGGACATTTGTCTAAAGACTTAAAAGTAAAATTCACAAGTTAGGGGAAAACCTGTGGACATTTCTCTTTCTGGATTTGGATTTCCTCACTTCAAATTATTGTTCTCAGATTCATATATTTACCTATGAGCTTTAAAGTATTTTTTGTTAACAGCTGAATAACATTTCATTCTGTACAGAACTACATTTCCACTGTCCAGTCATCTTTAGATGGACATCTTGGCTGTTTCTGTTCCCTGGCTATTAACTGAGCAGTAACACACAAGGATAGAGAAGTATCTCTGCCATAAGATGTAGGGTGCTTTGAATACATACACTAGAATGAATCACATAAGTTAATCAGTGTGTAGTTTTTTGAGGAATATTCAAACTGATTTTCATACTAGTGGTACTAATGTGTACTTCCAATAGCAATGAGTAGGTGTTTTCCTTTTCCACATCAATATGACAATTTATCATTTACTTTCATCATAGTCATTCTGACTCTAGTAAGATGAAATTTCCATTGGGATGAAGGACTATAATTTAGGAGAGGGAATAATGTATATTAAGGAGAGAAGAAGGTATAATTACAGTAAAACTAAAAAGTCATACAGAATCATGTTATTAGTTAAACGGTAGAAACTGTAATCCACATAAGTCTGTCTATATATATGCACATAAAATTTAACTGAAAGTTTCCCATCTGGGAAGACAAGGCTCCCTCATAGAGCCAAAGACCATCTAGAAAATATCTCAATTCCGTGCATGAGAAAACCTGTACTGAATTGGGTTTCAAGGTTGTCCAAGAAACTTCCAAAACATTACTGCTGAAGACACTGCATTTTACACACAGAGCCCAGAGACCCCTGAACTGTAATTTATATTAGAGCTTCTTTCCTGAGTATTAGATTTCATGGTACAAGAGGCATCATACAAGTTTCCTAAGGAAGGTAGCAACCAAGAGCTCTACTAAGACCATCCCTGAAAACGTACATACAAATAACACTAAACAGATGCATCATGTATTATTGATGTATATAGAAATACATATATGTATATACATATTTGTTTGTAATAACAAAGGGTATAGAGAGGGACTACTAGGGGACAAGAAAAGGGGGAATGCTATATATATGATATTCTCAAAGCACAAATATAAAATATCAAAAGGTACTTTTTCACATGATACTCTTATTGGTTATTTGGAATTTAGAAATGTATACCATGAACACCAATTACACTTCCTTTCTAGTCCTCCCATGTCTACTCCCTCAACCTTATAAAGTGCAATTAAAAACAAAAAAGAAAATGAAGAAGAAAAAGAAGGAGGAGGAGGAAGAGGAAGAGAAGGAGGGGAGGAGGAGGAAGAGGAGGAGGAGAAAAGAAGAAGAAGAAGAAGAAGAAGAAGAAGAAGAAGAAGAAGAAGAAGAAGAAGAAGAAGAAGAAGAAGAAGAAGAA
>JANHMN010000010.1:19375542-19392229 GCA_030674055.1 Rhabdomys pumilio
TCTCTCTCTCTCTCTCTCTCTCTCTCTCTCTCTCTCTCTCTCTCTCATTGGTTCCATTTCCTGTTAGTAGCCCTCCTTGGCAGATATCTCATCTCCAACACCTTGGGGTCTTCAAGGCAATCCAGGCTTCACTTTCACAGCTTCACACACCTGCCTCTTTGGGCCTCTATGTAGAAACACCCTTGTCACACACACACTCAGCAACTTTCCTTAGTCTTAGAGGGAAATTCCGCAATTCTGTTTTTTCTATCCTTGACTCTAAAGCTAGAACCATGTAGCTGAAGCTCTCAAGTTTTACTGTTTGCTAAGGATTGAATATGAACATCCATTCAATTAAATTTTCACCAGATTTTTATAAATGTTCTCCTTCACTGCCTAAGCTTGACTGTTCTGGGACTTGCTCTGTAGACCAGGCTAGGCTTAAACTGGGAGACTTGTTTGCCCCATCTCTGGAGTGCTGAGATTACAGGGATATATTACCAAGACTAGACCAAATCTGTTCTTTAATCCCTTTTCACTAGATGTAAGCTTACCTGGGTGGGATCTTGCTCTGATGCCACTATTCACTTTATTCCATTTTGTATTCTGTTTATCTCTGTGAACACAGGATTTACCTCCAGTACATTTCCTGAGGTCTCTTTTATCCTCCATCTTTTCATTTTTCAAATTATTTTTACTTGTTCAGCTTGTTCCTTTTCATTATAAATCTTCATATAGGTGAACACTAATAGCTACAAGACAGAGTTAATGCTAGTCTGTTTTGAGATTTCCTCAGCCAAGCAAAATAATCCAAACCTGTCTACTTTAGCCTCAGGCAGACTCTCAGGAAAAAGGCAAAGAGCAGCCACATTTTTTCATCAAAATATTACAAGAAAAATCTCTAGGCAATATACAAAAATCCTTCTCCTCGAGAACCACTTAAGCAGATCCCCATAGTTCAAATTACTTGCAACATTACTGTCTTCTATGCTCTTACAAGTATGGCCCATTAAGCAGGGCTTAAAGCATTTCATTGTTTTTAGTATCTAAAGTCAAAATTTCGCCAGACAAAAACATGGTATGGCCTATCATAGTACATCTGGATCAGCAAGTAAAAGAAAATGAACTGAGACATACCCTCCAACAAGGCCATACCTCCTAATAGTGTCATTCACTATAAGCCTACTGGGGGAGGAAAGACCATTTTCTTACAAACCACCATACTCAACTCCAGTGATGCCCTTTCTCTGACTAGACTTTACCTATTAAAGAATCTTAAATTTTCTCAAAACATACCACCTTATTTTTACAATCTTTTACATTGTTTTCTTTTGCTTTTTTGACTTTCCATGACTTTTAAAAGATTAGGTCTTTAAGTATGTTTCATTTTAAATGATTTCCTAATTATAATGACTACCACTGTATATTTTAGAACTAATATAAATCCAATAATATTTGTCATGACATTCGAGGTGGCTCCTTACTCTTAAACACTGAACCTCCTTCCAATAACTTGAATATGATAAAGAGCATCAATACGTTGTTCCAAATGCCTATCTAAATCCTCTTGTATACTCAACACATTAGCAACATTTTTTTGCTAAATGATTAACAAAAGTAACTCTCTAAATTTCTTGTGTCAAAGCAATTGCAGAAGCAGTGGTGCTAGCAATTAATGTAATTAAAGCTGTTATACCAGCAATAATCAAGTCCACTACCCTCTTGCTTCTGCTTAAAGTCTGACTCACTTCTTACAGTACTTGCAAGCTTTTTCAAGAGATCAAGGTTCTGTGATACTCAGGGCAATAAAACAAACGCTGTGCATCAGCATGTCTCACTTGTTACTCTGGCAGCCACCAGATTTCTTAAGCATCCTGCAGAAAAAATACAAACATGCCCTCTTCCCCATATTAAATACCTGATTGGGATCATGTCATATACTAGTAAGTGGATCCTTCCCTTTCACCTATGAATAAGTATGCCTAGTTTTAGAGTGCCATAGACACTCATCAGAAAGTTCCTTGACATCTATTTTTTTTTAAAAATAAAATAAAATAAAAAGAACATAATTTAAATAAATTTGTGATATATAGGCATATACATCCCCCATTTTTATGTTATAAAGATACTGGTTTAAAGTTTCATAGGCCTCTTCTACAATCCATTGATCTTGAAAATTATAAAGATTCCCAATAATATGGGTAATATTAAGTTACTGTCAAAATGTCTCAAATGCTCATCTTGGATAGCCAGTTCCATTATCATTTTTTGTTTTGTTTTGTTGTTTTGTATTTTTTTATTGTTGGATACTTCATCTACATTTCAGATGTTAACCCCTTTCCCATTCCCCCCCCCAGAAATCCCTTATTCCATTCTCCCTCCTCCTATTTCTAAGTGGGTGTTCTCCCTCCCATCCACCCATTTCCACCTCCCCACCCACAAATTCCCCCTCACTAGGGTATCCAGCCTTCACAGGACCAAGGAACTCCTCTCTCACTGATGTCCAACAAAGCCATCCTCCACTACACATACAGCTGGAGCCATGGGTCTCTCAATGTGTGTTCCCAGGCTAGCTGTTTAGACCCTGGAAGCTCTAGTTGGTTGGTATTGTCACTCTCCACATGGGGCCTCAAGCCTCTTCAACTCTTTCAGTCTTCTCTCTAACTCCTCCAATAGAAATCTCATGATCAGTTCAATGGTTAGCTGCTAGCATCTGCCTCTGTATATGTCAGGCTCTGTCTGAGCCATGTAGTTAATACATATATCAGTCTCCTGTCTGTACTTTCTGAGCTTATGAATTTCAAGAATGCTGCTCTGCTGAGCATTGATGCAGTAGATACTGCTGATAAAATTACCCATGGCCTGAGATCAGTATTTCTATTTTGGTCAAGCTTCAAGAATGGCATATATAGCTTAATCATGCTAGCCCTTTTTATCCTGGGAATAATTTTATTCCTGCCCATCATGTTTTTTTGTTTGTTTGTTTATTTTTTTGTTTTTTGTTTTTTGTTTTTTGTTTTTTTTTTTTTTTGAGACAGGGTTTCTCTGTGTAGTCCTGGCTGTCCTGGAACTCTGTAGACCAGGCTGGCCTCGAACTCAGAAATCAGCCTGCCTCTGCCTCCCTTGTGAGTGTCTGCCCATCATGTTTAAGCTTGTCTTTATCAACATCAACATGTTGGCAAACAAAGTACATGGCTTGAAACTGAAAATGGATGACCAGACAGAGTTATTCAATTAACAGGCTATCAAGCCAAGGACCAGAATGTGCACAGAGCCTTACCAACCTAAGACATAACTGCATTGCTTTTAATAATGCATATTCCAGAATGGGTAAGGAAGCCATTCTTGTCAGAACAACCTAAGACATACTTAGTCTTATTTATGAGATTAAAAAAGGGGAAGAGGCAGAGAGACCTGGGCACTGCTTAGCAAGAATCTGACATGGGCCAAGGACAAGAAAATGGGCTGCTTGACAGAAATACAAAATTGACCAAGGACAAGGAAGTGGGCTTCAGGCAGGAATCTGACAATAGGCTAGAACAAAGAAGTAATTTCAGAAAGAAATATAAATCTTAGGCTAGAACAAAGAAGTAATTTCAGAAAGAAATATAAATCTTAGGCTAGAACAAAAAAGTAATTTCAGTCAGGAATCTAAATTTTAGGCTAGAACAAGTAAGTAGACTTCAGACATAAAAATGATTTTGGTCTAGTACAGGGAAGTAGGCTCAGATATTTTGGTCATCCTGATAAGCCCTTAAAAACAGTGATCAAGAGAGTATTCAGGAAATTTTGTTTATTGCCTTGCTTATTCTTTGGCTGTTTATGTTTATTGTCTGGTTTGTTCCTTGACTATTTGCATGTAATGCATTGCTAGTCCTTCAAACTAGAACTGACCTGAATAGTTGCATGTAATTAAAATGGTATAAAAGCAAAAAGGAGGAGGGATGGGATGGGGTTTTCTAGGGAGGGGAAACTGGGAAAGGAGATAGCATCTGAAATGTAGATAAATAAAATATCCAACAAAAAAATTTAAAAAAAAAGAAAAAAGAAAAATGTATGTTTCTTTTTCTGTATACATCATTTGATAGTCTTATTGAGTTTTACAAATGAAGAAAATTAACTACTGGACAACAGATAACTGAAATTTGCTGTCATTTTTGCTATTAAATTATATCTAATTGAATGATCAATTTGTAAATTTTACCCACTTATATAATTTCAAGTTGTTCAATTTTCAACTTTTACCATTGCTTATACCATACATGCAAAACATTGTAACACACTTGAACAAGATAATTTTAAACAGTTTCCAAATATTACCTGAATGATTAGTTGGTTCTAATCCAGTCATATAAAGTCAAATATATTTGAGTCATTGATCATTACTATCTATTTCAAAAAAAAAAAACAAAACATTTTTTTTAAATGTATGCATAAGAGTAGGATGAGGACTTTTTACACTTAAACTATTTAATGCCAATAAAATTCATTTTATTTAGTGTTATGAGCTACAAGAAATTGTATTTAACTTTTCTATTGATTTTATACAGTAATACTAATGATTATAAATTAATTTTTGAATGCGGATCATACATGAAATCCATTTTGAATTGACCTCCCTTCATGTTGAAATAAGGAAAGGAAAATTTAAATTAAACACTTAAATTGCCAAAAGAAATGACAAATAATTTAATCATTCCATCATAAAAAACGAGTACTTAAGTACAGTTGGAAAATACCTCAAATGTACTTATTGTCTTTCTGTATTACAAGTTTCTTAGAAAGGGTATAACAGGAACTTACGTTGCAGCTGAATAATTTTGGGAAAAAAACAGCAAAAACAAAATAAAACAATAAAAACAACAAGAAATGTCCTTAACTATACATGGTTTAAAAATTTTCACACTGTTTATTATGTTCAAAGCCAAGCTTAAAATTTATAGTATATATCATTATACTAGTCTATAGCAGTATAAAAAGAAATCAGCAGAATCATATTATTTGCCCCTGTTTATAGAAGAAATTGCATTATACCTCATTACTCAGAATTACATAGTTTGACAATAAACATACAATATATTTTTTGCTGTTTTATGACACTAGCACAAGTTTTTCAAAGATCTTTTAGGAATATTTTATATTACACCTTTAAAACTTCGTTTTCTCTTGCACAATTATTTAGATTTCAAAAACAGTACTGTTAGCCGGGCGGTGGTGGCTCATGCCTTTAATCCCAGCACTTGGGAGGCAGAGGCAGGTGGATTTCTGAGTTCGAGTCTAGCCTGGTCTACAGAGTGAGTAACAGGACAGCCAGGACTACACAGAGAAACCCTGTCTCGACCCCCCTCCCCCCCCAAAAAAAAACAGTACTGTTTTTAGTTTGAATGTGTTTCATTTTTACTCAAAATGACAATGTAGTTTGAAAATTGAGTGATTCTTATTCATAAAAAATAAACTAATTCCTTGAAAAAATTCTAGTAAACATCAGAGCCGAAAACACTTATATTCCTGTTGGAACTTAATGCTCTTTAAGTCTATTGTCAAAATAATTATTAGCATCTTTCCTTTCAGTACATGGCTTTGAAATTAAAAATGTGTATTGATATCAGATCTCATAACATATATTTAGTAAATATTTCTGATCTGTAACATGCAACTCCATGAAATTTAGTCACAGTTTAAATTTATGTTACCTTAGCAATCAGTAACTAGGAGATTTTTAGATACCCATTTATCCTGCATAGTATCAACATTCTTAGAACACCATGTAAATATATTATTTTAGTTTTGATTTTTTTTTGTATTTACTAGCATATTTGTTTTGAGATTCATCTATAGTGCACCTTGCATATGTGTATTCATATGTTCCTATACGTATGTGTGTATTTGTGGTGTGTGTATATGTGTATATACGCATGTATTTGTGTGTATTTATGGTATTTTTGTGTGTATGTGTGTAGGTGTCTAGGAGAAATTCATGCTTGAATTGGTGCTAATGCATTTGTATACACATGAATATAATGGCCAGAAGTCAACCATGGATATTGTTTTTCTTTGGTTCCCATCCTCTTTAGTTTTTGAGACACATTCTAATTGGAATCTGGGTTTTGCAATTATGCTAGGCTCATGGCCATCAATCTTCAATCATTTTTCTGTTTCTGCTCATCTACCACTGACATTACAAACACTCTAACTTTTAAGTTGGTGCTGGGGATAAAACTCAGGTCTGCATGCTTGTTGGGCAAACACATTATATACTAATCCATTTCTAATCCCTGTAGTGTTATTTTTATCAATAGTTAATTCTTTATTGATGAAATTATTGTATATATTAAATAGCATTATATGCATATAGGTATATCGACATAGTATAATTTGGAGTATTTACATTAAGTTTAAGATAGACTTAGTATTTTCTAGTGTTCAGTATAATTTATTAATTATATTTTAAACAAGCATGCATTTGCCACTATTTTCAAGAAATCCCCAGAAACTGGAACATATTTCACTTGATGAGATATTGCTATTCTGTGACATCATGTGACAATATTACTCCCTGTACTTTATTGCTTGCATTTATATTTTTATTCATTCATTTTCTTTTTAAATAAAATAAACCAAGTAAGAGATAATAAGAGAAAATAAAATCTGTCACATCAAATTTGGAAGAGAAAAACCAACAGAAAGATAAGTGGCCAAGAAAAGGCACAAGAACCAGAGATCCATTTGTTCCTACACTCAGAAATCCCATACAATCACTAAACTGGAAGCCATAATAAATACACAGAGGATGCAAACACATGCAAATCCAGTGCTTGCTGTTGCAGTCTCTGTAAGCTCATTGGTAACTTACTTGTGTTAATTTAGGTTTTTTCTTGGTTTCCTCCATCCCCTGCTGATCTTACAGTCTTTTTGTCTCTTCTTCAGTGCTGTTTCTTTAGCTATGAGGGGAGACGTTTGATGGAGACATCGCATTTAGAGCAATCTCCCTCTCCCTCTCCCTGGCCCTCTCCATCTCCCTCCCAGACTCCTCTCCTCTCCTCTCCTCCTCTCCTTTACTCTCTTCTCCTCTCCGCTCCTGTCCTCTTGACTCTGTCTCTCTTCTCTCTTTGTGTCTCTAAGTCCCCCCCTCTCTCTCTCTCTCTCTCTCTCTCTCTCTCTCTCTCTCTCTCTCTCCTTCCCTTCCTCTCCCCTCACCTTGCCCTCCCACTAAGTGCCTCATTCACATCTGCCAAAATGCAAAGCAGCTCTGATGATGGCTGAACATTGCATTGATCTACGAGTGTAGCAGAATATTTTTATCACTCCTTTTCTTTTCTTTTATAAAATGATATTATTTGGTTTTACTCTAGGGTATTGGCTATCTACTCTCAGGTTTTGTTCACTCAAACAAAGTTAGGTATGTGTTCCATCTAATGGAGTGGGCCCTAAATCAAGTTTGTTTGTTGGTTACTCATACAAGTTTTGGGCCACCTAGTCCTAGCATATTTTGCAGATTGTAGGTAAAGGGTTTGTGTTTGGAAGTTGTTTAACTTCATGTATTGAGAAGGTGCAGAGTATATGTGTTTACCAAAGATGCAAGAATTTATGGGTAAATTCTCTGTTAAGGTACCACCTCAACATCTTTATTCAGTGAGTTATGAAGGTGCTAAGTTTAACAATGGGGCCTTGGTATTAGTTTATGGAGAATAGCCTAATGTCTTAGAAATAGTTGTGGTTTTTTGGAGAGTCTCACGAGGCCCCTTTGTATGACTTAATTAGACACAACTCAATCTGGTACTTTGGTAACAAGAGATGTCTAGTTGAAACGGTGCCTTCCTTATTATTTTGCAATTACATTTAGATAGTTTTCATATTTGTATATATTTTATAGTTAGTAAGGATTTATTATATTAGTTTTCCATACTACCACTCAGCTGCCCCTTAATTTTTGCCGACCCCTGTATTCATTCCCACCACCCTCTTTCTACTTCCCCTCTCCAACTGATTCTTTGCATTCCAGCTTCCTGCCCTATCTCACCCATCCACTGCTATATATCCTCTTTATATTTCCCAATGGAAACTATCTGTTCTGTCTAGTAATTTACTCTATTGCTACCATCGGTGTCTGTATGTACTATAGATTGGTTATCATTGACTTTATAGCTAATATTTATGTATAAGTGAATACACACAATATTCATCAGTCTGAGTGAGATTCCCCACTCAGGACAATTTTTTTCTAGTTACATCTATTTTCCAGAAATTTTATTGTTGTTTTTAAAATAAAATCAATAGTTTGATTTTACCACTGAAGATTCAGAAGCCACATGCTGGGGTGAAAGTCTGCTAACTCAGAGAATTCCCAGCCAGTTTCCCTTCCTCCTCAATCAATGGCCAGTTATCTTTCTCTACAGTATCTTAAAACACTTCCAACAGAAAGTTCCTCCTTTCTACCTCAGGTGTGTATCTCTACTGTCCTCTTGACTTCCTCTCACTCTTTGTGGTTTCTTATTTTTTATTATTATTTAATCTTTTATTTATTTATTTATTTATTTATTTACACTCCATACTTTATCTCCCCTCACCCCCAGATGCCTATGTTCACTCCCTGACAACTGGTTACATGTTCTGCCTCTTGACCTATGTTTGCGTCTATTTAATCTTGTTTACAACAAACCGAAAGCTCTTGGATTAAAGGTGAGTACTAGGGCTGAGCTACACCTCAGCTAGAACGACTTCCCCCCAGTATACAGTCTCAGGGTTCCCAGAGTAATCAAATTCCCTACAACATTTAATGATGCCAGTTTTGTTTTAAGGCTGAGTAATACTTCATTCTGTCATTGTACCATATTTCCTTTATCTATTCTTCTTCTGAGAGACAAATAGAAAAGCAATGAACATGGCAGAGTAAGTGTCTATGTGGTGGGATGGACCATCCTGTGGGCATATGCCTGGGAGTTGTATACCTGGATCTTGAGGTAACATGATTACCATCTTTCTGAGGAACCACCACACTGATTTCTGTAGTAGCTATATGAGTTTGTACTTCCAGCAACAATGAAGGACTGTTCTACTTACTCCGGATTCTCACCAGGAGGGACTGTCACTTGTTTTGTTTTACTTAGCCATTCTGAAAGGTGTAAGGTGAAATATCCAAGTAATTTTTTTTTTGGTTTTTCTAGATAGGGTTTCTCTGTGTAGTCCTGGGTGTCCTGGAACTCACTCTGTAGACCAGGCTGGCCTCGAACTCAGAAATCTGCCTGTTTCTGCCTCCCAAGTGCTGGGATTAAAGGCATGCGCCACCACCGCCTGGCTATCCAAGTAATTTTGATTTGAGATCCCCTGATAGCTAAGGATGAATATTTCATTAACCGTTTCTCAGCCATTTAAGTTTCCTGTAATGAGAATTCTTTACAAAGATCTGTGCCCCATGTTTGTCCTTGCTTTATTTGTTTTTGTGATATCAGTTTTCTTGAGTTTGTTGTATATTTTGTATATTAATACTCCATCAAATGTGTTGTTAGTGAAAATATTTTCCAATTCTGGAGGCTGTCACTTTGTTCAAAAAACAGTGCCTTTTGCTGTGCTTCAGCTTTTCAGTTTCATGAGATCTGACAATATAACAGCTCATTTTAACTTTTACATTGGTCAACAAATGTCCTGTGAATTCTGTAAATTCAGTTTTATTCTTTCTTCTTTTTGTGAAGTTTGTTATTGTTTGATCATTTATTTTATATAAAGTTGTATATCATTGATTGCATATTAATTACAGTGTTTTATAATAATTGCATATATGCACACATGTACATATCTATGTAGATTTATATAGAAATATTAAGAATTTTGTCTATTTCCTATTAGGGAACTATTAGATGTTCCATGATGCTATTTGAATTTTATGATTAAAAAAATATTGTTTTCCCACTAGGAGTAGACAATTGAGATTACTCAATTATGTTTTGAAATATAAATCATATCAAACTTAATCATTTTCTTGAAAAAAAAACATGAAAATATCTGAAAAACATGAAAAATGACCAAGAGTGAGAAAGAAAATTATGAGATTGCTGTCTGAGTGTATTAGCACAAAAATGTATATATATATGTCTCTGTCTGTACACGTACACTTGCAAATAACATGCTTATTTTATTTTGTTTTATTGGCTTTCCAAGATTCTAATTGTTATTCTGTAATAGCTTTAGCCTTTTTGATGTTTTTGTAAAGTCATTTGCTTAAAATGTGAATAAAATGGCTATGCTTCACTTCTTCAGAACGAATAAAAACAACTTCATAGCAAAACCATTTTAAAGAAAAAAATATCAAACTTCAAAAACAATTAAATAGATTAAAGCATATTCTTAAGAGATGTGTTTATTGAGAGCTTAGGGAGTTAAAGGCAGAATTTCCATTAAAATGACTGAGAAATTGTGCATAAAATTTCCTGCGAGCTTTGATGAACATTCTGTTCTTCCCATTGAATTTGAAGAAAGGGAGTAATTCCATAGTTTAAAGAGTACTGCAATCTTGTCAACACAGACAGTCTCTAATTTAAGTGTAAAATGTTTATGAGCATTCTTGAAGCTAAATCTGGGTAACAGGTGTGCCTGCTTTTCATCCCCCTCCTACACATTTCCTTGCTCTAATGCAAATGTCACTTCCATTTCTATTAAATTCAATTCTAAGTGATATTTTATGGTTAAACTTAATGCTAAGATTTCCTTTTTTTTTTTTTTGAGGAGACTCAGTATTTTGAGCTATTTAATTTCTGTGATGAAAAGAGTCTGAGGTTTCAGAATGAAGTTGAGTTCTGCCAATGAAACATTTATGACAGAAATGTCATTGATGATCAAAATTGCTTAATTTTTTTCTTACCTTCTGTAGGAGCAACTAATAGTTCATGAAACTCTTTTTTGTGTGTGTACCAACATTTCCTATGTAAATAGATTACCATTAACATTTGTCTAAATCTCTGTAATGTGATGAACTTAGTCAATGTATCACAGTCCTTGAACATAACATAACTAAATATGTAAGTTCAAATGAAGAAGATAGATGTAATATTTTTCAGTGCCTGGTAATCTCTACTATAGTTTAGCATTGGCAGAGCAATTAATTGTTGCTATTGTTTCTTAAGCCATAAATTATGTCTGCTTAAATTATGTATATTACCTAAGGTCCTAGGGGCCATTTGTGTTATGGTAAATGCCTATGCAGATATTTGTTCTGAATATTTACCATTACTGCTAAAATCAAGAAGATGGCTTTCTCAAGTATAGAGGAGACTGTTAGAACCTGAAAAGGTGAGAAGTCAATCTCTAAGGTATAGCCTCATTAACATACTCATCATTATTACTATTATTATGTTATTAGCATAATGATGATTATTATTAATGCAGAGATGGGTTTTATATTTTCTGAAAAAGTCTTTGACATGTCACTCTCATTCATTAGTGAATATGCTTTCTTTGTACTCCAAGCCTTATCTTACTTTCACTATTCCTTCACCTGTGCTCTTGAATTACAGATACATGGCTTGTATTCAGTGATAGTCTCAGTATCTGTCTTATGAAATATTGTTTTAAACATCAAAATCACTTCAAAATATTCTCTCAAAATTGTTGAATAAGTAAAGGTAATCTTAATAAAATCGTAATTTTACCTAGTGGAGGAAATTTTAATTATCTCTGCACCCATTTAAATTTTCAATTTTTTGCATGAATCTATTAGAAATTATATTCATGACTGAATTATACATAACATTTTGTTTTGTACAAAATAATACTGAAGAAATTAACTATGAAAACATTTTATTGTTCTAATTTTTCTAGTTAATGTCATATATAGAGATATTTTTCTAGATCAACCTTTGATCCTTATTCTATTTAGCTTGCATTTATAATCTATTTTACATATTTGCTAATTTCTCATGAGAACTGTATCTATACTGAAATAATGTTCTCATCTGCTTTTAATTTCACTCTTCTACCAAAACTTAGGTTGCTATATATAGAACCTATTAAGCGTGAATAACTTTTCAGATTTAAGTGTGCAACTGAAATATATCCATTTTGAATTAACAGAAATGACTTGACATATATTCATACATATTAAAAATCAGGTAGAATTATCAAAGATATATTATTAACTTCATATGCATAAAGGATTTGAGTGCATTTCTCTGAGTATAATTCAGGTGTTTTGCTGCTGCATATATACATACATACATACATACATACATACATACATATATACATACATACCTGTGTGTGTGTCTCTGTGTGTGTGTGTATGTGTGTGAGTTCTTACAATAACAGATGATTCAGGGTGTGTGAATTTACACCACTTATTTGTAAATCCTTTTATTATAGCAGAGACTTAATTGCCTAATTATCCTCTACTGTCTTTACTTTTTAATAATATTGTATTGATACTATGTTACAACAAGAATGTTGATACATCAAAAATCTTTCAACTAGGGCATGAATTAACCTAAAATGGAGAAGGTCTTATACCTTCACCAATTAATACCAACCAGAAAATATTGTTTTAAATAATACTACTTATCATATATATATATATATATATATATATATATATATATATATATATATATATTCTAACCTTTTTTGATTTGTCTACTTTTTAATATCTAAGCCATGATGATTGATTCCATTGTTTTATAACATTCCAGAATACATTGCCAACATCATGATTGAGGGAATGTAAAGAGATTAAAACAGAAAAGAAATGCCATTGGTTATTGTGATGTTTTTACTACATTACTACACTAGCACAATTATTGCACCATAACAAAATTGTTGCCAAGGTTTCACCTAAATACAAATGAATCAGAAACTGAAAACATTACCTTCATAAATGGTTATCTTTTATTTTCATTCAAAATATCATATTTATTTAATTACTGGATGAATTACTTCATGGAGTGCAACCCTCTACCCTAGAAGGAGAGTGCAGCCTTACCCTTCACATTCATTTTTTTAATTTAAATTTTATTTTTAATTTATTTGTCATTTTATTTATTGATATTTCAAATGTTATCCGCCTTCTCAGTTTCCCCTCCACAAACCCTCTATTGTCTCTCCTGCTCCCTGCATCTATGAGTGTGCTCTGCCACCTGCCCAGACACTCCTGCCTCATCTCTCTAGCATCACAAATGCTGGATCATCATGTGTTATCACTCTGAAAAAAGAAAAAATGAATGAAAAAAACAAGAGAAGTTTCCATGCTTAGTTTTCTGATTTTTCACATATATTCTAAAAGGTATTTTCTTCTTGTTAATTCTTAAATATATTTCCAGATGAATAATATATACAAGTTTAGATTTGGACAAAATTGTGTGTGTGTATCTGTGTGTGTGTATGTGTGTGTGTGTGTGTGTGTGTGTGTGTGTGTGTGTGTGTGTGTGATCTCAGTCACTGCTTAACTCAGGCCGTCAGTTCAGGTGGCCAGAGACACTGGCCTTGACACCCATGAGACACTAGTGTGGGAGATGACTCTGCCAATCTTCCACACTGTCTCCACAAGGCTGGGATGCCCTAACCATCCCGACATCCACCCGGTACCCAGTAGAAATGAGACTCTAATGTTTAAAGATTATCCAACAGCTTTATATATTTGGTAATGCTCAAATAACAAGATGCCCACACAATTAGAAATTAGTTAATTAGTTAACCAATTAACTAACCTAGATATAAGCTGTTACACAGGATTGCTCTCAATACATATGTGGTTCTCTATTGCTCCAACATCTCTCTCTTCCCAGCTCCTCCTCTTCCTTCTCTTCTTCCTCTCCTTACTCCCCTTCTTCCTCACCTTACTCCTCCAATCTTAGCTCCTCCCAACCTGCAGGAAAAATATGATGCTACATATATGAAATGCCCAAAATTAGGGCTCAAGAATTATGAAAAATGTCTAAAATACAACAAAAAAATCTATGGTGTTTTTTATCATTAAAATACAAAATGTTTTGGTTAAAAAGATACCAGATCACTCCTCTACAAAGAAAAACAAATCCATCACATTTGTGAGAAAATTGATGGAACTGATAACTAAATATGTATTATAATAACTAAACTAAAATGGTCTGAGAAGGCAAATAGGTTGTTTTCACTTACAGACTAGATCATGATCTCTCTTCCCATAAGTGTGTGTGTGTGTGTGTGCTATAGTGATACAATTGAGTGGACATCATGGAATTAGAAGAGATGCAAAATATGTAATGTGGTAAAATCTGTATGTGATATTGGATGCTCTGTGGAAGGAGAAAACAAAGCTCAGTGGGATGGTATCATAATGGAGCAGAAACAGTTCAAATAAAACATGCATGGAGGGGAGGGAGGATGGGGTAGGAGGTTTCTGGATGAGAAACTGGGAAATGGGATAACATTTAAAATGTAAATACATACAATATAGTAATAAAATAAAAAGAAAATATACATGCAAATGCTTAGTGTTATGCTTCATTGTGCGTATTTTCTTAAAATTTTAATTTAAAAGAGAAGATGAAAATACACCTGTAAAATATATGCTCATATTAATGTTCACTAGTATGTATTTTCTTTATATTTTATACTGGTATAAAATAACAAAGTGAGATATTGGAGCTTGCTCAGAAACTTGACAAGGAAACTGACCAGCTGTACAAAATATTTCCAAAGCAAATTTATATGTTTCTTTCCCACTGTTTTATTACTTCTTTATAAGTCTTATCAAATGACTAATGCTGATATAGACGAATAGTTCAGAGAAAATATGATGAATATATGCATAAAATATTTGGTCTACAGCATCGAGTATTTTCCTACTAAAAATCTCATCAAATGTATACTTCACTGAATTCTGTTTCTGAACTAGATCTTAAATGAGTTACTGCTAGTTATATTGGCATTTAAAAGGGTAGAGTATAGTGATATAAATTGAGAATGGGCATTGTGTCTTAAGGTTAATCTAGCAAGAATGATAATTTTACTTATAAAACTTTTTTTTACAGTAAATAATATCTTCAGTTATATTTTAAACATTTTAACCACATTTTTATACTATTGAAATGAACTAAATTCAGATGAACAGTAATTTTATTGCATAGGACTGAAAGAGAAAAAGTTAACTGTTTTATGAATAGATTACATTTTTAGGGAGCTTTAAAATTCACATATGTTTTAGGAGGTTGGGGAGACCCTCCAGAATGTACCTGAGATCAGGGAGGTGAGAGACCCTCAGGACTCAAAAGGAGAGACCTTAGATAAAATGCCCTATATTGGGGAGAGGAAACTTGTAGAATACACCTCCAGAAGAAAGACAGGGCACTGTGTCGCCATCCCGCAGTCAAAACTCTGACTCATAATTGATCCTGTCTGAAAGAGCTGCAGGGATGGAAATGGAGAGGAACCTGAAGAAAAGAAGGTCCAGCGACGGGTCCAAAGTTGGATCCAGCTCAAGGAGAGGCCCCAAGACCTGACACTATTACTGAGGCTATGGAGTGCTCACAAAAAGGAACCTATCATGACTGCCCTCTGGGGGATGCAACAAGCAGCTGAGTCAGATGTGAATGTTTGCACTTAGCCAATGGACAGAGGCTGCTGACCCCTGTGGCTGAATTGGGGGAAGGCTGGAAGAGACTGAGGAGGAAGGAGAGACCCTGTAGGAGGACCAGCAGTCTAATTGGCCTGGACCCTTGAGATCTCTCAAACACTGGACCGCCAAACAGGCAACATGCACCAACTGATATGAGGCCTCTAACACATATACAGCAAAGTTCTGCGGGTCTGGGTTTAGTCTGAGAGCATGCACCTGGCCCTCAAGATACTTAAGGTCCCAAGGAGTTTAGAAGTCTGGTGAGGTGGGGAGTGGGTATATCCTCATAGAGACAGGGGGGAGGGAAGTATTATAGGATGTAGAACAGTTGGAGGATGATTCAGGAGGGGAATAAAATCTGGAGTCTAAAATAATTAATTAATTAATAAATGAAACAGCTTTACAGAAAAAATATCCACATATGTTTTGTAATGTGTAAATAATTAAGAATTAATAAAAATGTTTAGACAATTGATGTTTAAGTATAATACTTTCGTTAAAATTTATATTTGACTTTCCAAAACACTGTCCTCCAAATTGCTCTCATAATTAGTGACCTTTGGTATTTAATAGAAGCTCATATTTGTCTTTATTGTCTTTGTTGCTGATGAATCTAAAGGCCCTATGCATTCTAGACCAGCATTCTTCCATGAAGTACCTCCCACAGTACAAAGTGTTTGTCTTTTCAGTGTCAGTAAGTACCTTTAGGCCAGGTTTCCTCCATCTTACCTCTTCTATTTTTGGACTCTGGGACCATTCTCTCTATATTCTCTGTTAATTTTCTATTTTAGATGTTACTTGTGAATGAGATCATGGAGGACTTAACTTTCCTGTATCTAATTTCTCTTACTATTATGATGCTCACTCTTCATCAATACTGCTCTAATTGACAGAATTTAATTATACTTTCTGCTAGATAGTACTCTGACATGTATGCAGAGCATACTTTTTATGATAAATGCATCAGTGTACACTTAATTTGCCTATTTCCTTTAGGAAATATTACAGTACTACAATTTTTGCTTTGACATAATATTTCATGGGGATAAATGCTAACTAATGAGTCTGTTGAATCACATGCTATTTTTACATACATTCTTACACACACACACACACACACACACACACACA
>JANHMN010000010.1:19401624-19416606 GCA_030674055.1 Rhabdomys pumilio
GGTATTTGCAGAAAGGTATTATAACACAAGAATGCCACGCTTCCCATCCTTCTTTTTAATATAGCTTATTGGAGAAACAAACCCTCATCCTCATGCTTACCTGGTAAAAATTTTACCAAATAATCAATTTCAGCAGCTTCAAAGAATTTTTCATTAATTTTGACTTAGATATTTGGGAGCATATGCATATCAATAATTCTTTTCATAATATAGAGTCCACTCGGAAGAAATTTGGTCTTCCTAAGTTTTGTAGTTTGCTCAATGTGGAGTAGACATCCTTTGAGATATTTTTTAATTGTAAAATTGGATGTTCACTGTTGTCCAACATGTCTGAATTTGAAACACTCTCTTATAGGAAAAGAAATTAATCTTTAGAAATTTTTCTTAAGTAGAAACTAGCATAATATAAAAACTGAGGATTTTCTTTTCCTGAGAACCACAAAATCTAATTTTACATTTAATTTCATCAAGATAAAGCTTTGGAATTTATGTATAGTCTATAGTTTAAAGATAAAAATTAAAGTTTTTATATAAAACAAAGAAAATGCAAATGAAATTAAACTGTTTTCATTTTTCTGACTTAATGTTCTCATATATAACATGCTAATAAAATCACAAGTGGACAAAAAGAAGGATTATGGGAGGTAAACTATAAATATCATCAATGTAATCTTAATCAATAGGAGCACTCAGTAACTGTTATCTATCATTTTAATTATAGTACATTAGTATCAACAGACATTATTAAAATCCTATCACCTGTGGACTCTTAACTAATTAGAAGCTGACATCATATTTGAACACAGATGGTTTTTTTTGTTCTTTCCCGTGCAAATTATTCCCAGCACAGTTCAGCAAAGAGTAATAATCAGACTTTAAATTTTATATTATCTTTCTCTCTTTACATTCTTTTCCTTATGCAAAGACTTTAATTTTAATTTTATTGATGACTTCAACAATATAGAATTTAGTCACTGCCATATAAAATTTTTGAATTTTACTTACTAGATTTCTACTAAAGTTATTGAGCCATTCTGAGACTATAATAATTACTTAAGGGACTGTTTCATTAATACTAATGTTAATATTAGTAAATAAATGACAGTTACATAATCTTATAACTTTGACTTTTAACTTATTTTTTAATCTTTGTATTCTTTTCTAACTTCAAAGCCAATTTTAATCGATTTAATAAGAACTTTATCATACACTTTAAAAAGTTCATAAGTACTATTACATAATATATAGTATTATACACTATATATGCATATATTAAAGGTGTTGAACAGTTTTCAGATAAAGTACTAAATACTGGTCTTTTGAGACAGAATATTAAATACATAATAAATATGAATTATCTTATATAGTTCTTTGTTTACCTAACAGAATCTTTACTTGTATGTTTTAAAATACTTTCCAAGTGTTCCATAAAATTAGTGTAACTTTTCCAAATATAAACAAAAATTAAATGACAATTTAACACAGAAAATAGCCTACAAGTACCGGAGAAGTATGTGAGATATGTAAGTTCTCACAATACAAATGGCTATGCAAGAAGCAAGAACTTGAATAGAATGAATTATTTTAGGAAAAAGTGACCTTAGGACTCCTTGACATGCCATACTGGCCTTTAGCAACTGCAACCTTAACCATACAAATTGAGAATATTGGCAAGTTATAATGATTAGCCCACTTTGTGTAAATTGATCACCTCCCTCTAGTAGGATCCCCAACACATTTCTGTGTACCAGACATTGGAGAAAGAAGCTATAGGCATCTTCTCTGGTTTACCACAAGCCAGTTCATCTACAGACATACTTCAGTCACCAGTTTTTAGAATTTCATATTAAATAAAATTAAATTATGTTCTTTAACAATCATTCTTTTGCTGAGGCATTTGTTCATCTAGGTATATAATACTTTTCATTATCAACTTCACATAATTTAGAACAGTAAGAGGATTTTAGCATGTGCTTGGAAAAATGAAATTTTCTTTAAATCATTTACAGTTCTCTCCCTCTCCCTCTCCCCCTCCCTTCCCCCCCTTCTCCCTTTCCCTCTCCCTCTCTCCCTCTTTTACCTCCCTGGTGGAAAATGTGGAAAAGTGAATATTCAAAGTAATGATTTTTCTTATTGAGGTTTTTGCTACTGTTAAAAATAGTTAAAATGATAATCCTGCCAATCCATGAACATAGGAGATATTTCAATCTTCTGAGGTCTTTTCAATTTTTTTTTCTTCAGAGATTTGAAGTTCTTGTCCTAAAGATCTTCACTTGCTTGATTAGTTACATCAAAATATTTTATATTATTTGTGACTATTGTGAAATGTGTCATTTGCCTAATTTCTTTCTCACCACATTTATCCTTTGAGTAGAGGACAGCTACTGATTTATTTGAGTTAATTTTATATTCAGCTACTTTGCTGAAGTTGTTTATCACCTGAAGGAGTTCTCTGGTGGAAATTTTGGAGTCACTTAAGTATACTATCATATCACCCGCAAATAGTGATATTTTGACTTCTTCCTTTCAAATTTGTATATTTTGTTGCCTAATTGCTCTGGCTATGACTTTGAGTACTATATTGAAGCAATAGACAGAGAGTGGGTAGCCTTTTCTAGTCCCTAATTTTAGTGGGATTGCTTCAAGTTCTCTCCATTTAGTTTGATGTTGGCTAATGGTTTCCTGTATATTGCTTTTACTATGTTTAGGTATGGGACTTGAATTCCTGATATTTCAAAGACTTTTACCATGAAGAGGAGTTGAAATTTGTTAAATGCTCTCTCAGCATCTAATGAGATGATTATGTAATTATTTTTGTGAGTTTGTTTATATAAAAGATTACATTGATGGATTTCCACACATTGAATCATCCCTGTATCCCTGGAATGAAGCCTTATTGATTATGGTGAATAATCATTTTGATGTGTTCTTGAATTCTGTTTGTTAGAATTTTATTGAGTATTTTTGCATCAATATTTATTAGGGAAATTTGTCTAAAGTTCTCTTTCTTTGTTGGGTCTTCATATGGTTTAGGTATAAGCATAATTGTGGCTTCATAGAATGAAGTGGATAGAGTTCCTTCTGTTTCTATTTTGTCAAATGGTTTGAAGAGTATTGGTATTAGGTCTTTTTTGAAGGTCTGATAAAATTCTGCACTAAAACTGTCTGGTCCTGGGCCTTTTATGGTTGGGAAACTTTTAATGACTGTTTTTCTTTCTTTAAGGGTTATGAGAGTGTTTAGATAGTTTATCCAGTACTGATTTAACTTTGCTACTTGGTATCTGTCTAGAAAATGATGCATTTCATCCAGATTTTCCAGTTTTGCTGAATATAGGCTTTTGTAGTAGGATCTGATAATTTTTTGAATTCCTTCAGTTTTTGTTGTTATGTCTCCCTTGTCATTTCTAATTTTGTAATGGTCATCTTAACAAAAGCAATCAACATATTCAATATAAATCCCATCAAAATTCCAAATCAATTCTTCACAAAGAAAGCAGGAGAAATTCTGAAATTCATCTGGAACAACGAAAGAGCCAGGGTATCAAAAACTATTCTCAACAATAAGAGAACATCTTGAGGAATCACTATTACTGACTTCAGGATCTACTACAGAGAAATAGTGATTTTAAAAACTGCATGGCATTTGTACAAAGATAGGCATGTAGATCAATGGAATAGAATTAAAGAACCATAAATAAACCCAAACTCCCCTGGTCACTTGATCTTTGACAGAGGAGTGAAAACCATCCAGTGGAACAAGACAGCATTTTCAAAAAATGGTGCTAGGTAAAGTAGCAGTCAGCATGTAGAAGAATACAAATTGATCCATTCTTATCTCCTTCTAGAAATCTCAAGTACAAGTGGATCAAACGCTTCCACATAAAATGAGATACACTGAATCTACTAGAAGACAAAATGGTAAAGATTCTCAAATACATAGGCACAGGGGAAATTTTCCTGAACAGAACACCAATGGCTCAGGCTCTAAGAGTCACTATAGACAAATGGGATCTTATAAAATTGAATAGCTTTTGCAAGGCAAAGAACACTGTTATCACAACAAAATGGCAACCAACAGATTGGGAAAAGATCTTTACCAATTTTAAATCTGATAGAGGGCTAACATTAAATTCATACAAAGAACTCAAGAAGTTGGATTCCAGAGAATCAAAGAACTCTACTAAAAATGGGATACAGAGCTATGTTGAGACCCGCACTGCCCCACGTTTGAGGCTAAGTATTCTGGTCGAGAGTAGAGAATGGAGGGGCAAGAGATTCGAGGAATGGAGACAAGCCAGAGAGTCTGTAGCCAAGTCTGGTTACTCCTTTATTCTGCTCTTTGACTCCTCTTGACTCTCTACTAATGCATATTCACTCTTGTTCTCTCCTCTTCACCCTATTACAAGGAAATCCTGGGTGTTTATAAGCACACCCAGGAGAACACAGGTGAAAACATTTTACCACCTGCACTATGCAGCTGGTGTCACTAAACAGCAAAACAAGCTATGTGGGAAAAACAAGATATTTGTTAGAGTGCGCTCAGCTGTTGTAGGCTGTTGAAAACCAAGTCTCTATCAGGGTAAATGGCTCCAGGTGGCTGCAAAGCTGATAGCTGCTTTCTAGCCGCTTTCTGCTTAAAGTTGACTCCCAACAGAGCTACAAAGAATTCTCAACTGAGGAATACAGAATGGCAGAGAAGCACCTAAAGAAATGTTCAGCAACCTTATTCATCAGGGAAATGAAAATCAAAACAACCCTGAGATTCCACCTCACATCAATCAGAATGGCTAAGACCAAAAACTAAAGTGACAGCAGATGCTGGCGAGGATGTGAAGAAAGAGCACTGCTGGTGGGATTGCAAGCTCATAAAACAAATTTAGAAATCAGTCTGGCAGTTCTTCAGGAAATTGGATGTAACTATATGTCCAATTTGTCCTTAGGACCCAACCATATCATTCCTGAGCATAGTCCAAAAAGATGCTTACAATATAAGAAGGACACATGTTCCACTATGTTCATAGCAGCCTTATTTATAATAGCCAGAAACTGGAATGAACCAGATGTCCTTCAACAGAGGAATAGATACAGAAAATGTGGTACATTTACATAATGGAGTACTAGTCAGCTATTAAAAGCAATGACTTCATGAAATTCTCAGGCAAATAGATCGGAACCAAAAAATATCATCCTGAATAAAGTAAACCAGTCAGAAAAAAAAAAAACACACATGGCATGACTTACTGATAAGGATATTAGGAAATAAATCTTGGAATATCCATGGCACAATTTACAGACCATATGAAGCTCAAGAAGAAAGAAAACCAAAGTAAAGATGCTTCAGTCCTACTTAGAAGGAGGAACAAAATAAGTACATGAAGTAAGTGGTTGGAGGACCTTGGGAGAAAGAGAGGAGGGGGAGAGGGAAAAGGGGGTGCAATTTCAGGTGTGGTAGGAGATGGAGGAGATGCACAGAGGGTCAGGAAATTGAATAGAGGTGTAACAACCATTGGGAATGGGGAACTGGGCATCACCAACAGAAATTACCAGATGCCAGTAAAACAAGAGGCTCACATCGGGTATAACATTAGCTGAAGTACTCAACAAAGGGGAGAGAGAACCTATAGACACCATGTCCAGAGGTTAGGCACACTTCCTTCTCATTGACTGATGTGGCCATCTACTGTTCTCAAAATTTTAACCCATAATTTTTCCTTTCTAAAGGAAATACAGAGACAAATGGAGCAGAAACTAAAGGAAAGGCCATCCAGAGACTGCTCCACTTGGGGATCCATTCCATATGCAGCCACCAAACCCAGTAACTATTATTGATGCCAAGAAATGCTTGCTGACAGGAGCTGGATAAGGATGCCTCCCAAGAGGCTTTGCCAGAGCATTACTGATACAGATATGGATGTTTGGAGCTAACTATTGAACTGAGTATGGAAAACTCCAATGTTGGAGTTAGGGGAGGAATGAAGGAGCTGATGTCGTTTGCAACCCCATAGGAAGAAAAACAATATCAACCAACAAGATCTCCAGAGCGCCCAGGCACTAAACTACCAACCAAATAATACGCATGGAGAAACCATGGTTCTAGCTGCATATGTAGCAGAGGATTTTCTTATCTGGCATCAGTAAAATAGTAGAAAAATAATTTCAATATATTTCATCAATACTGTCAAAAGAATAATTATATAAATGAACATACATTATTTTAAAGTATAAAATTATATACATTTTAAATTAAAAACATTAATTTATAATTTACTTTATAAAATGAAATAAAGAATTCATAAGCCAATTATGATAGGAAAGTCTATATTGAATTAGAATTCAAAGGAAGAGAACAATATCTCTGACTTGATAATGATTTAGAAGTCACAAACTTGCTTTTTCCTTTTAATTCTTTCTCAACTTTCACTAAAATAACTGTAATACCTTGATCTAAAACTCCCATGTGACAATAAGTCTGATGTAATCAATCCACTGAAGTGTCCCAGTGAAAAGTGCACATGTGCTAGGTGTTTAGTAAAGTCATGGTGTGAGAGTTCAGAGAGTTCAGTGTTTTATCTAAGAGACGTGGTTTTCCTGATAAAATCTTATAGATTTATTCTTTTAGATGTACTTTTTCACATCACATATTAGCTAAAAAAAAAAAAGTACTTGAACTCTCTATTTTCTTCTACAAGATAGGATTCATCACTTAAACTTCATCTTCAGTCAGCTAAAAATTATTTTTTATCTCATATTTATTCATTCAACATTTTGTGGAATTGATAATACATATAGAATCTTTGATCTTCATTAATCTATATGTTCATTTTATATGCAAATAAATGTTTTTCATATGCACACATTTCTTTCCAAATCTATTGTCTATCATTAGTGCTACTTCTAAAACCTCATTAATGTGGCATGGTTCTTTAAAATCTTAAGAAAATTCAATTCATTTATGTAACCTTTTACTTGCAGAATATATAGCCATTATATTATTAGTAGTATATTTCACATTTTGCTCTTACTTTGTTCATTTTCAGTTAAAAATACCTATGTAGTATATTTTTCTCATATTTTTTAAAGTATCACCTTTAAATAGTCTCTAATTTAATTTCTATATTCTTGCATTTCACAAATTATACAAGATTTTTCAGGCTCTCTGTAAAAAATCTTATCCTATTTATAAGCCAATTATGATAGGAAAGTCTATATTGAATTAGAATTCAAAGGAAGAGAACAATATTTCTGACTTGATAATGATAATAGTTTTTCATGAGATTGCTTTTTAGAGTACATATTTTAAAGCATTGTGTACTTTCAGAAAATGAATTATTTAGTTGATTTTTTTATGTTTTGTTATGTGTTATGTACAATATTCAGTACCATTATAAATGCATTTTAGAATAACTTTGAGATATTCTAATTATTTTATTCCACTGATTTTAATGTCTGTTGTCTGAACTTATAGACATCATCAGGTACATGAAAAAAAAGTTCTGAAATGCAGTTCGTCAATAAGTTATGAGTAACATCTTAATGTCATCAGATTCATTAGTGTTCAGCAACCTGTAAGTATGTTTTCTCTGATGGACTTTAAAATTCCACTAACAGCATCCATGGCAAAATGTAATGGAGAAAATTAAAATAAAATAAAGCTGCTATTTTGAACCAAAAGTGTTGAGTAAAAAAATTGTTATACCTTATTTTGAAATTAATGGAAAAATTGATGAAGATAAATTACTTCTTAGATGGAAAGAAGTGGGTAATTTACTAAGAAATGCTGTCTCTAGCACTCTAAAAATTTGTTTTTTTTTTAAAGGGTAACTCTAGAGATTCTCATTTGCCACTGAAAGCTTACACAACTAGTATTGTGTAAAGCATACATCAACTAGTATTGTGTCTACAATTAATATCATTGCAATATGTCAGAACATGGGCCCAGAATGGAACTGTAGGATGAGAATTCTGAGAGCTTCTGAGAAAGCTCCAAGGAAACAACAAAGGGTTTTATGATCTCTGTTTCTTCTAAGCATGGATTTATTCCTAGAATGTACTTACTTTCCCCTCCCAGGTGTAGTAAAAAACAATGGGTTTAATTCAGATTATCCATTATCTTTCTTCTGTCATTCAGAAATGTTTCCAAGCCTTTCCTTGTGTTTGTTCATAGTTTGAAGTCATGTGAGATTTACACATATGACTTTGCTTATTTCCAGACAAGGATTGTCCTTGAGTTTATATATTGCTTCAACTTATGTACACTTTGGTCATGTGGCCTTGCTTAGCCCTCAGAATTCAAATTTTATGATGCTTTAAATAAAATTGCCAGTTGCATAAGACTTTGGTCCACATCATACCTGGGTTTCATTCTCCTAAGTTCATCCTTCCAACTAGAAAGAGCAGTTATAGCTGTATACATTGAAAACTGATACTTTTTGTGTTAGATATCTTTACTACAAAAAATACACATAGAAGAAAGATGAGAGAGAAGAAAGATGAATATGCAACAGACAGAAAGAAGTTAAGGAAGTCTTTATCTCACCAGGTCAGGATAATACTATGGCTACAATTTTGAACAAAATATAAAGCAAGTTTAAGTTTTATTGAGGTGCACCCAAGAACTAGCTTGCCACTTCCTTCTAAGTTGGGTTAAAAAGAGCAGCCCTGGCTCCTGTTTGTTTTGTAAGGCCTTTTCTAGAAATAAAGTCACCAGTAGTTGCAAACTTACTTTTTAGAAGACAATGTGGCAGTAAAGACACACAGACAAACTAAAACAAACAAACAAACAAAAAGTCAGCCATCACCCTGTGATTAGGGAGGGTTAAAGTGATCCCCAAAAAACAAGTGCAGGTCATGGGTTGGGACAGGATGATTTTCTAGAAAACTTTGTTTTAACAATACAACACAATGTTTCCTGCTTTCAAATTGGAGTCAGACAGGTTCTCCAGATAAATTAAATTTGTATTTTAAAACAGCAACAACAACAACTAGTCAGCAACCATAGTAAAAACTGGCCATAATAAACTAGTATTTCCAAGCATGTGCCTGAAGACTTCGTTTACTCTTTTGTTATTTTTGCTCAATTTTTTTTGAATAAGCATGATAATGTAGGCCTGTGATCCCAGCATTCTTAGGAAGAGGCAGGCACATAAGGAATGTCAAAATCATGGTACTCAGTAACACACCTAGTTCACTAGCTTGGCCTCTGAGCTACTATCTCAAAAACAAAGAATTAAACAAATAATTTTCTTGAATAAACAGGTACTATGTTAAAATAATGTAAGCATGTATTCTGATAATGTATACATCCCATTTTACAATACATACACATAACAGGTCATTATTGAGCACATTTGTGTTTCTGTTTTATTTTGTTTTGTTTCTCTCTTCACATGAATAATATTCAAATCAATTTTCTTTGGATATGAAGATAAAGGATATTTATAAAAATAAGAATTCAACTTGATTTTTTATTACTGAGATTTATTTATGGAGCTATCTTTAAGCTGATAACTTTTTAAATTTATTTATTTATTTATTTATTTATTTATTTATTTATTTATTTTTGGTTTATACAATAAAAAAGCTTTTTGGAAGAATCCATATATGTACTTGAACAAAATAGTCTATAAGAAGAAGGGCAAAAGCATTGAATATGAAAAAGGGAAAGATTGGGCAAGAAATAGTTGAAGAACAAAAGAGTCCATCTGTCAGAAACAGTTTAAAATATTTTGTTAGGCCCCTGGATAATCATTAATGTTCTTTATGACCTTCCAAATTATGTTGTATATTACAAATTTACCATTGTCTTTAGGTGTGTGCTTTAGCCACTGTTATATAGTTTTGAAGAGATATTATGACCAAGGCAATACACACACACACACACACACACACACACACACACACACACACACAAAATAATTTAACTAGGCATCTTGCTTGCCATTTTAGGAGGTGATTTCATGACCCATGTTGTGGGATACAAGGCAGTAGGCAGGTAGGCATTGCAATGGATCAGTAGCCAGGAGCTTACATCTGGTTCACAAGCATCTGGCATACAGGCTGGGCCTGGTTTCCTGTGGGCTTTGAAACCTCAAAGTCCATCCCTAGTGTCATAACTCTGTGACTAGACCACACCACCTAATCATTTCTAAATTAATCTAATAACTAGAAATCAAACATTTAAATATATGATTCTATAGGTATCATTCTCCATCACCCATATGGAGGAGTACTGACTTTATTCTAACCTTATGTTAAAGTACCACCGCACATAGCACAAGGTTAGAATAGAGTCAGTACTCTTCCATAACTTACATTAACCCACAATCTTCTGTCCTTCATATGATTTTGATACATTAGATTCATATTTTCAAAAACTTTCTGGATTCATAAAAATTTAAACAGATATAGAGTCCTTTAAAAATACTGAAGAAAAAATTAAGTGAAGAAAAGTTTTGAGAGTTCAGACCTTACATTACAGTATCTACCGCACAGACTTAATTTCTTCCTTAAAATGTTTGCTTATAAATTGTTTCATACGATTGTGTTTAGTATTTTCCATCTAAGATATACATTTCTTGTATTCACTATATTGTTTTTCTTATTGTCCAAAGTCACATATTACTAATGTTGATATAGTCATTTTCCTAATGATAATTTTCCAATATTTTTATGATGTATTGAAATTATTTCACAAGGAAACTGCTTTATTTTTGATATATGTGCTATTTATTACAGTGTAATTTATTTCTTATTAAAGATAAACTATGTGCATTCAAATGATAAATGAATTCATTTCTGAAGAATACAGTTTGCCAATATCCACTTACTTAAGTATCTTATAATGAATTTACAGTAACTTCAAGTAATTAGGATTTTAAATGGACAAAGGGGTTTGTCTATTATATAACATGCTTATTTCAGTAAACCTATGCTAAGTGAATTATTTTTCATGTTATGTTGCCAAATGACCAAGATATCACAAAATGCAGTCTATTTTCTTAAAAAAATAGTGGCATGAACTTATTCGTATTCAAAGTTTTAAAAACGTACTTTTCAAACTTTGGAGAAAAGAAATATTTGTAGAAAGTGACAGCCGTGTTTCACAGTGTTGGGCTGCTCTTGGTTGAGCTTTGAATGTTTTTATTGTTGTTTTTGTTTTTGTTTTATTTTTTTTTTATTTTTGCTTCCTGTGCTGTATCTGAAATAAGTTGTCAAAGTCTAAGATGAGAAGGAAAAAGAGAGAAAGAGAGGGTGTGAAAGTGAAACACAATATTCTACTTTGCAAACCTATGTTTTAGCTTGAGCATCACAAGAAATAATGACTGCAATCATGACTGTACGCTTGCTAAACTAAATTGTAATAATAATCCTAGTCACACATAATGGCTGTAAGGACTGCACCAAAGAGGCAGATGAAACTGTTTACCTTTGAACTAGTGCTTGGAAACCTTGTTCTGAGAGGAGAGCTGACTTCATTGGGAGGAGGGCCCTTTCCAACTCAAGGGGAATAGCACACCATCACTTATCATCATGACTTTGACGATGACTGGTAAAAGAAATAAATTATCCAGCATATCCTTGAAGATGCTGTGAAAGAACACAGACTACACCTTATGAACCGGCTACTTCACAGGCATTGTTGATAATCAGATCACATATATACTCATTGCTACCATATGCATCTCTTGAGTACTTCGAGCCTACCACATATGTAAACTAGTTTTCTAAACTTTGCATTGCAAACACTTTTAAATTTTAATTGTTTCAATAAACAAAAGTAAGGTACGAGCACCTTGCATATGAAGCCTTGATGTCTGACTTCTAAAAAACATTGAAGGTGGAGACTATAGCCATAATCACCAAATGTATCCTCAGGTTTAAGTCTTTGTCTTTCTCTTCCTCTCTGTCTTTCTCCCCTCCCATCTTACTTTCACCAAACTATGCAGTCTGATGTTCTATGACTGAATTCTTCTATTCTTTAGTTGTGTTTATGTTATACAGCTGAACTTGAATTTTACTTCTGGTTGTATAATATCTTATGAATATATTTTAGGCAGAATCGTTCACACTCCTCCAAATTCTCATTCAAATAAATGCTTCTCTAAGGCATTATCTCAAGATAATTATTAAATAGCACTACTGAATTAATGGCTTGTAAAAGCTTTTATTTGAGCACATAATTGTTTTAGGTAAAGATATTTGTAATTATTATAAAAATTTACCTCAAAACATCTTCAAAATTTTTGTGCTTGTTTCAAACAAGATGATTCTTTGGCTTGCAAGTCTAATGGATATTTTTGCTCTCCGTTTTCAATTTATTGGATTGACAATGTGTACTAATGATGCTTCTCTATCTCATTGGCCTCAAAGGAAATCCAGATAAAGTTTCCTAGCCTTTAATGTTGATTCATGATAGGTGCATATATTGAGCAAGATCTTTTCCCTCAGCTCATTTTTGCTCTAAAGTTTAATATTGTAATTTAATAAAAATGGCTTTGCAGCTCTGAAAGCCGGCCTGGTAAAGAGATATATGTATTTCAAAGCTGATTCAGGTTCAAAGTTAAAACAAGATTTTTTTTTCTATTGCCATGTCCGTCTTTTTCTACCAAGGGAAATCACCTCTTCAAAGGAAGAGACAGTAAATCTCTAAATCTCCATATTTACTCAAGTTCCGAGACTCTGCAGGGCAAAAGCTGCCAAGTCTATAGATTTACAATGTTTTATGATAATGATTTCCTCCAAGGGCTCACCCGAGATGAAAAGATAAATTAATTTATCCACTTCCAACCACTAGTGAAAGTTTAGTCTCCATTCCAAAAGCTGCCTTCAGAGCAGTGCTTGCACTATATAATTCATCAGTGGTGATTAAAATTTAAGAGCCTCTGGATATGACCATCTTGCACTGGGCTTATCAAGTGGAAAGGATAGTAAAAAAAGATGAGTTCAGAGCTGAAAGGGCATTACAACTTTTTTTTTCTGACCTTGTGATTCAATGATGCTTGTTAATGATAAGTACTACCAATTAATTTCAACTGACTCCTATCCACAAGCTTTATATGTATGAATCTCATCTTATTACACACAACATGCCTGTGAAGGATATTTAAATGGCCATTAGCTTCAGAGGGGTTGAGACTTTCCAGAAGTCATCTCATAACTCACACTACCAGAGCATCAACTATTAAGAACCACAGCCTAAGCAATGTGTTCTTCATTCTGCATTTCACTAGAGATCATTGTCACTGAAGTCATTTCCCCACATTTTTTATAAGTCACAAATAAAACCTGTACATGTTCAAGTCGTTTGACATAATCTGAATTACAGACCATATTTTGCTTGTTTTTGCTTGTTAACCTCTCCATTTTAGTATTTTGCCTGTGTGTGTGTGTGTGTTTGTTTGTATGCATGTATATGTGCACATCCGTGTGTCTTTCTGTCTGTGCACTGATAATATTTAGCATTTACTTTCAGAAAATGTGGTATATAATCTATTATTATTAACTGTAGTTGTGTTTTCTTGAAATCTTTCTCTATGACAGATACTGAACTTTGTTAAGATCTTTGATATGCATATATTGACCTGCCTTCATGTCCTGAATTCCACGTGATTCTTGTCTGTGATACTCTTCCTGTGGTGTCAAATATAATTTTCTAGCATTTGTTTTGTACTTTTTGATAAAAAAAATTGGATTATAATATTGATCTTTCAATGTTTATAATATATAATCTTGGCTTTTCAAAACTAATTCTTCCATAATTGTATGTGTGCATACTTGTATGTAGTTGCTTGATGATGCAAGAAGCATAAGATTCCCCTGGAACTGGAGTTAAAGGAAATTGTGAGCTCACAGACATGGGTGTTGGAAACTGGTCTCAGGTCTTCTTGAAGAGCTCCAGTCTCTTAATCACTGAACAATCTCTCTAGGCTTTCATACTTAATCCTCATCCTAGAACCATGAAAACCATGTCAGTAAATGCATTATCATTTTCATTACATATTTTATATGTTTTTTATTCTAATTAAAACCCTGTATATTTTATCATTTTAAAAAACTACTTTTGACTTTAAGAAGCTAGTTTTGATGTTTTCCAAAGAATTTATATTCTCCAGTTTTATTTTTTATTTTTACTTGCTATTTTTTTTTTACTTTTTCTTTTTTCGTTTTTGTAGTCCACTACAGAGAAATATTATATTTTACTTGGCTTCTAAATTACCTTTCATGTGGTGAGCTATTAATATACTTTTTCTTCTCTTAGAACTCATTTCTGCTACCTCATCTGTTAATTATATTGCAGTTGTACTCTCATTTCTGATTTTCTTATTTCTGCTGGACTACTTTTTAGCTTCCTTTTTCTTCAAGCTATTTATTTTGTCAACTGCTATGAGTCTGTGTCCAAGAGTGTGAAAATTTGTACTTACATGAGTATTAATGGGTGTGACTGTATGTGAAGGCTGGAGAACAACCTTGAGTATTATACCTAAAGAGCCATCTACCTTTCATTTTGAGACAAAATCTATCATTGTCTTGGAACTTACCTGTTAGGTGGGACAGGCTGTCCAGTGATCTCAGGGATTAATCTGTCTCCATCTTTCTGATGCTTGGGCCATGAGCGTTATTTTCTGAAGTGGATTCTGAACATCAAACTAGGGTCCTCATACTAGCGTGGCAAGCACTCTAACAACTGAACTATTTCCCTGGCCTGATGTTGTGTTTTGAAAGGTAAGCATACCACTCCTACTCATTGTTAACTAATATATTCTACAACTTATTCAGTTTTAGTATATATCATCTCTCATATATATATATATATATATATATATATATATGTAATATATATAATATATATATAATATATATATATGTAATATATATAATATATAATATATATAATATATATATATGTAATATATATAATATATAATATATATAATATATATATATGTAATATATATAATATATAATATATATAATATATATATA
>JANHMN010000010.1:19420969-19457110 GCA_030674055.1 Rhabdomys pumilio
AGTTTAGATGTGATGAGATTACTGTACTCAAAACTGTCTAGACTGTTCCTTTTTAAATTGCTTTTAATTGTTTTACTGTGTAAGCATGAAACTGTGAGGGTGCTCAAAAATTTTTGAACACAATGTAATATAAATGTATTAAAAGTCTTATTTAATTAATGTCTGCTTTTGAATTAGGATATTATCAGCATGTATTTGATACTTTAAGTTCTGAGATGGACAGTGGTTTAAAAGAACAAAGAGGAGAATAATCTTAAAATATTTTTTCCCTCTCCTCAAGAGAGAATTGGTACTTATTCACAGATAGAAACCCAAGTCATTCAATAGTAAAGAAGCTGGAACTACTAGTTATTGCTTAGCCATTTGTTATCTTGAAGGTGTAATCTATATATTAAAACAGTGTAATTTCAAAACATCTATCTTATTTTACATTTTTTAGTAATTTCTAAATAATAATAATTCATTGAAGGATTAGAGAAATGCCTCAGAGCTTAATAGCACTTCCTTCTCTTCCAGTGGAACTGAATTTAAATTCAGGTGCCCATACTAGGTGGCTCACAGATACCTATAATTCTAGCTCCAGGGCATCCAACACACTCTTCTGGCTTTTGACAATACCTGCATATATATGGCACACATTAGCACACACAGATACACATGACAATACATAAATAAAAATAAATCTTAAAATTAAAAATAAAATTTACAGTGGTAGTAATTATAATTAGGAAAAAGTTTAAAGACACTTGCAGTGTATTTGGCATAATTCTAACACCTCTCTGGATGTTTTAACTTTACATAGTGAGCTTATGCACTTCAAGAATATTGCTAGGCTGAGTGTTGATGCAGTAGTTACTGCTGATAAAATTACCCATGCCCTGAGTATTTCTATTTTGGTCAAGCTTCAAGAATGGCATATGTAGCTTGATCATGCTAGCCCTTTCTGTCTTGGGAATACTTTTATTTCTGCCCATTTTGTTAAAGCTTGTCTTTAACAACATCAACATGTTGGCAGACAAAGTACATGGCTTGAACCTGAAAATGGACCCCCAGACAGAGTTATTAAATTAACAGGCTGGCAAGCCAAGGACAGGTAAGATTCTGCACAGAGAGCCTTACCAACCTAAGACAGAAGTGCATTGCTTTTGATAGAGAATATTCCATGATGGGTGAGGAAGCCAAAATGACCTAAGACAGGATCAGTCTTGTTAATGAAATAAAAATGGGGGAGAGGCAGATAGCCTTTTGGACTGCTTGGCAAGAATCTAACATGGACCAAGGAAAAGGAAATAGGCTGCTTGGCAGGAATATGCCATTGGCCAAGGACAAGTAAGTAGGCTTCAGGAAGGAATCTGAGGTTAGACTAGAACAAAGAAGTAATTTCAGGCAGGAATCTAAATCTTAGGTTAAAACAAAGAAGTAACTTCAGACAGGAATCTAAATTTTAATCTACAACAAGAAAGTAGGCTGCAGGCATAATAATGAGATGCACTAGGACAGGGAAGTAAGCTCAGATATTTTGGTCATGCGAATAAACCCTTAGAAACAGTGATCATGGGAGTATTCAGAGAATTTTACTTATTGCCTTGCTTTTTCTTTGACTATTTATGTTTATTGTCTTGCTTGTTTATTGACTATTTGCATCTATTGTATTGCTAGTCTCTTAACCTAGAACTGACCTTAATACTTTCATGCAGTTAAAGTGATATAAAAGCAAAAAGGAGGGGGTAGGATAGATAGGTTCTAGGGAAGGGATACAGCAAAAGAGGATGGCATCTGAAATAAAAATAAATAAAATATTCAATAAAAGAACAACAAAGGGAATGAAACAAACAAGTAAAAATAGAGAGAGTAGTTATACTAAAAAACTACTAAAATAAAGACTTTTAAGGATATGGTTTAGTGGACCATTTTGTTAAGATAATATTTTGTGATTGGTTAAATGGCTCAACAAATGACAACCCATGAAATCACAATCCATAAAAATGGATGGCCTTAATTCTATCCTCAGGAAATCTCAGTTTGGAAAAAGAGGATTGATTTTATAGGTTGTGTTCTGATATCTAAGTGTGCCTACTGGCTCTACATTTCTACACTAATATACACAAACAAACACACACATACACACACACATGCACACAAGCACATACTAAATGTAATAAACATAAATTAAATTAGACATTTAACATGCTACCACAAATGCCTGCTTTCCTTAAACAAACACAAAAGTTGTGAGATTAAAAAAATGAGATTTGACAATTCAGTAGCAACCACACAAATTCCACTGTTGTTCATTTTAAAACCTAAACAATATAATGGAATGTTCTTGTACATAAAAGTCACTCAGTATATAGAGGTGGAATGGTAAGTAGTCTGTGTAGCAGCTCAACTTGTACTATTTATTCCTGTATATAAATGAAGACGAAAATAAGCAAAAACATGGGGCTGCATTTTAATGTAAGTATCCATTATCTAATGTTTAGGTAATGGAAGCCAAACGATCTCATTATTATGTGGCCTATTACAGTGAATACAAAATGAACTCATCATGAAGCCACATTTCCTTTAGAAACTATTGCAGCTTGATCAATGACAAGTGAAAAATATATATGCAAACTTCTTTAGATGACTAATTTAAATTTTGTGTTAACTGCTAATGCATTATTAATCAACAGTTCATTATACTTTTAAATAACTTTATTTTATGTGTGCTTTATTTGTATACAACTCATTTGTGTAATCTCTTGCTTCATAAAATTTTGTTTCTATTTGAATATTATTATTCTTCCATAATGAGTATATATATATATATATATATATATATATATATGCAAGTATCAGGTGAAAGGATATCAAACATTATGTTTATACCATAAAAATATAATAATTTTTCATAGTTACTTGTTTATTAGCTTGATGTTTACCCAAACATAAAGACTGAGCTCTGCCTTAAAGAATACATTCACATAAAAGACAACTCCTTAAACATAGATATTCTTTTGTATTCCTTCAACTTTTATTTTTCTTAATTTATTTCTTAGAAGAAAATATATATAAATTGTTGTTTTGATTTACAGGGCCAAATCCAAAATAAACTCTTAGCAGTATATAAGATCCTATTGAAAAAAAAAATCAATAGTGAGGTAACCATGTGGAGTTGATTTATTTAAACACAGCATTTTAGAAGATGTTTTTCTAAGATAATATTTGCAGTATACAATATAATCTAAAGAGAAATCAAACATGCTGTTGCTATGAAAGTATCCAATATTAATATAAGAAATGTCAGTTTTTTATTTACTTAGTCCGTTACTAGAATTCTATATGCTTCCCAGCAAGAATTTTGCAATAGAGTATCTATTTTATAAAATAAGTATTAATTTATGTATTTTGACATGCACTACTAATTTATATCTAAAATTTAATGGTTTATGAAAAGCATGGCTATTCTTAAAGAAGCTTAACATAAGAAACAGAGATCTTTCATACATCAATTTCAAACAGCGATTGTCCAGATTTTATGTTACACCATGGGTACATCCTTGTAAGGCTGGTGGGGGCAATGGCTGGCTGAATCTCCCATTCTCTAGGAGCACCTATGGTTTAATTTCTGAATACTAAATGTCTATTGTGTATATATATATATTATATATATATATACATATATATATGTATTAATATATATAATATATAACATTATATATATTAATATATATATATATACAATAGACATTTAGTATTATATTTTTTACAGTGACTGTTCACATGGAAACCAGAGATGAAGTAGATCAGTTAAATATGCCCTCATGAGGCTACAAGGGAAACATAAACAAGTATGTTTATGTGATGTTTTTGTAAATAGCTGGTGTTTACTTTGAGCTTAACAAGCCAAACACTGAAATTTAAGAAAAAATATTTGAATTACATAAATTAATAATCAGTACAGGCTTATGAGTTTTGAGATGTCATCTACATTATAGAGATAAGAAAATTACTACTTATTGTCAATTTTTCTCAGAGTAAAAACTGGAAAGAAAAAGATTAAAACTCAGACAACTACATTCTGAAATATGAATTATTCACCACTGTTTACTTATTGTGTTATTAATTTTAACTATAAACAAAATTATTTGACTTTTTATCTAATTACTTGTTGCTGTTTCAAAATCAGTAGAATTTATAGACTTGGATTCCTATATATCTAAATTTTAAAATTTATACACATACAGAAATAAAGATGACTTAGACTACAAGAGAGGAAATACTAATCTTTAGAAACTTTAATGCAAAAAAAATTAAAAATTCAATGGAATTAGTTCCTTGTAAGTAATGTTTTTATTAATTTCTATGTAGATATATTGTCTCTGTATATATATTACTCTGTAGATAAATAATTGCATTTCTACTGTTGTGACATGACTAGATATCATAAGAAAAGTATTTAAGGAGTAAAAAAATTAATTTGGTTTGCAGTTCAAGGTTATCATAAGGTGGGTAAACCACATAAAAAGAAGCCAAGAAACAGAAAGCAATGAAGACTTCTGCTCATCTCAGTTTCTTCACTTTGTATTATCTGAAATAACAGTTCAGGAAATGATTCGGCCCATATTTATTGTGGGTCCTCACATAATAATTAACTGAATTAAGATAATTACTAGCAGGCTAGCCAATTTCTTGTGTGATCTTTCTAGATCACATCAAGCTGATAATCGGAATTAACCACTCTTGGCCTTGAAAGATGACACAGCAGTCAAGAAAGCCTGCAGGACTTTCAGAGGACCAGAGTTTTCTTTCTAGTACCTTCAAGCAGCATGTAATGGCCTGTTTAATACATGTTTGCCTTTCACAATTTAGTGTCTAAGATCTGTGGGCTGTGTATTATAGACAATTCTTCTTTACACAAGGCTGTTCAGTTGAGTGTTCTTTATTGATGCTAATGCTCACCCCTTTAACAAGTGCCTCTGTTTTTCAGCAAAAATCTATAGACTCTATGGCTTTAAAATTTCCTTGACCACCTCAGCTTTTTATCTTTGAATTCAATTGATTATATTCTCAGAATATTTCTCAAGAAATATACAGACTGCCTCCAGAATGTCATATGAATGACACCAGTCCAGTTTTTGTTAGAGTTCTTGGTGCCCTCTGAAATTTCATGACCTAGGCCTTCACTCATCGAGGATTAGAGGAGAATGAAGTTTCACAGTTTGCTTTCAGCGTCCAAGATTCTTTTTCTTGAATGATTCCATATTATACTACCACAAAACATTTTCAAAGATGAAAGAATCAGAACAAGCATCTAAATTCACAGAAACAATTTTCTGTTGTTCTAATGAAATATATTAACAAAAGCAACATATTGAAAGAAAGAAGAGTTTGTTTCAGATAAATTTGAGGTTAAAGTCTACTGTAATGGAAAATCTTGTCAATAGGAGCTTGAGGCAGCTAAACACCGCATTCATAGCCAAACACAATGTTCAGGTCATTTTCTCCTCTTTACGCAGTTGAGAATCCCATCCAAAGGAATGGCTCCATTCACTATAAGGGGAGTCTTCTCACATGACTTAACCTAATCAAAGTCACCCCTCATAGGCATGCTTGTCTCCAAGATGAGTCTAGCTCTCATCAGAGTGAAATTTTAGATGAACCATTACAAATACATTCTTCAGAATATTCTGCATAAAATATTAAAAAATTGATTTTTTTAATTAAAATTGATATCACACCATTTGGTTCTAGATTTCTTTTTACAGGCTAGCGAACCATTCACTATTCTAAACATTTTCGTAGAATATACTTATTTTAGGATTATTAAGAGATTTTTTTATTTCCTTATTTTTTAATTATTTCATGTTTTGAAACAAAATGATTAAAAGAAATGGAATTTTCATCTGTAAATCTTGTTAACCAGCTCCTCTGCTCCAAATACAGCTTAGAAGGAATTTAGTTTTATGAACAATCTAGCCTGTTTTTAGGCTGTATTTTTCTAGTAACTAAATTTAAATTTTTTTGTTGTGGTTATTGTGTTTCAAAGCAGGGTTTTGCTGTGCAATCCTTGCTGTTCTTGAATGTGATCTCTAGCCTGCATTAAATCCAGAGATACCCTTCATCTACCTTGAGAGTTCGGGGATTAAAGGCATGCATCACCACCCCTGACGTTTTAAAATTTCTTCCAATAGATACAAGGGGAAGTAAGTGAAATTTTATTCTCCTCAGGGAAAACAAGACTTCTAATTGGTTGTTCAGGTTTCGTGTTCATAGTAACAAATAATTATTTGGCTAACATTATGACAAAGGAAAAAAGTTCGTGGGATAAAATCCACATTCTAACATGTTTACTGATATAACCACAATTATTGTCTACAAAACTGTGCAAGGAAAATGGAGTTGCTCTGGCCTAGCTGCCTGGAGAAGTATGTGTTATATGTTTTTCAAATTAGAATCCATTGTACCTGTGGCATGATGTGTCTTCCATTTTGAAGATACTACCGGACTCTCTTAGGCAGTGGAGCATTCAGGCCACTTTGTGTTTCTCTGTATGTTACCTTAGTAGTCAATTATGCATGAAAATCTGATAGGACAATTGGTCTTAGACTTTAATCTTGTGTACTCTCTATTACCATTGTATACTGGCAACTACAATGGTATTGATTCTGGCAATTGCCCTCACATACTGTTTCTGATAAAGGTATAAAAGTCTGACTGTTCCCTATCAGAAAGCTGTAACAGGCTCAGTTGTTCTTTGGTTCCTCAATCTTGGACTAATTTAATTTCTATGGTCAATAACAGGTGACCTTGACCTGAAGTAAGCATATCAACTGGTGCTATTACAGAGGCAATGAGACAAAACAAAACATTGATCAGAAATCTTAAACAAATAAATAGAAATCAATATTGTTACTTTGTAAACTACAGAAGTATTTATTTTCTCTCATATGCTTAAAGGACTCCATAAAGTTGAGATCATGTTAAACTAACCTGGGCAAACTACTTGTCATTAAATGCTCATTAAAAATTAAACATTAGCACCATATTACTAGTATAAAATGTGATATCAAAACTGGTATAACAACTGGTGAATACATTAAGTATAAAGACACCTAGAAATTATGTGAAAGAAGAATATCACTACATATATGTAAATTTATACAGCAGTTATAAGACTCAAATTGAAGGGAAATATAGCAAAAGACACATGTCAAAGTGCACATCAAATTGCTTATGATCACCAAAATATAGTTGTACAATAATTTCAGGATGAGGTATCTCTGTATAAAATAAGAGTATCAGCTTGAGAAAATATACATAATTAAAGGGACAGCTTGAGAAATATACATAATTAAAGGAAATAAGATGCTTGTTACTATTACTTTTGCTTTGAGTCTCTTGTAGTTCAGGTTAGCTTCAAATGACAAGAGAACACAGGTCTCTTGAATTCCTGATCTTCTTTCCTCTCATTACTGTGTGCTGTATTAGTGAGTATGCACAACTACATCTGTGCCAGAGCTTTTATTTGTTTACCTATAGCAGGCAGCAATACAGCAGACAAAGAGCTTCTAAGATAGTCCTGTTCTGAATTTCAATGTGAAGTCACCATTACAGTTTCTTTCCAAAGCAAGGTGAACATAGTGATTTTCACCTAGAGTATTTACAATGACTTTGCTCATTGTCTTTGGGTTTGTTAGAGTCACAGTATCTCTATACTGAGTGTTGATTTTATGATGTTATGGAGTACATCACACAGATAAAAAAAGATATTATAGAGGCCGAGACTCATGTATATGACTTTAAACCGTAGCCATATAGCTGTAATGTCATCAGAAGTTTATTTTATATCTCTAAATCTTACTGTTATATCTTTTTAGAATATTTAAATACTCCTTGTGCTACAACATGACATTTTGTCTCCATAATATAAAGATAGGTGTGCATACATGTGTTTGAATGTACATGTACTTCCTTCCACATATGTGAATTTTAAACAGCATTTAAATAGTATTGTCACTAAGGATTACACTTGGATTCATTGCAAAAATGAAGATAAAGATAATATAATGTTTGGTTATTTGAAATTAATTTACTCTAAAGTCTTCAGGATTTTGTGATTTTGCCTTAAAACAAACAAACAAAAATCCTTGCTTGTTCTTGAAGCATATTAATTTTATGACATATATATTGATGTAAAAGAATTGGAACTTATCATGTAGAATAGAAAGAGTGTGCCTTTCTTTTTAGTATATATTAGCTCACTTTTCTCAGAGCTAAAGAGTTGTCATCACAGTGATATTTTAAAGGCCTTTGAAGAAAAATAGATTTGTAATCTTTCTGGTTCATGAAAAGCAAAATTCTCAAAATATTCAATAAATATAAATAATTCCTTTAAAGGTAGATGGGTCTATAATTTGTGTTTTCTACATCACTGTTAAAACCTCAATTTTGAAAAGTAAGTGTTAGTCTTTTTTTTTCTTCAGATTTTATGCTTTTGGCATTCTTTTTTAGAATTCACTTTAATTTCAGACCAAAATACAAGTTCAAATTACCCATAACTAGTGTGAACTTAGAAATTTTAAAAAGCTGTAAAGACACAATTAGAAAAAAAACTATACTACTAAGAACATACAAAACTCAATTTCAATTACTAACAAACCAGTTCCAGTGTTTCATTTGCATACATAGACTATCTGAAACCCTGTGTTATAGGCATGGCTGCTACTAGATTTCTTCAAACTTTCTTCATCTGTTCTCTTTTGAAGCACTGGAATGAAGAGATGGGCCAGAAATCTTCCCTCATTCAATGACAACTCTTCAGAGTTGTCTCTTTTAATCTTCAATCTCTTTCATAAAATGGGTTCCTGAAATATCTGATTATAGCAATTTTTCACTAAAATTCTGAACCCATATTTTATGCCATAGCTAAAAGACTCTTCTCTTTCTGGTGCACTAGCAAAATGTCCAGGTTAAATTAAGTGGCTTATATTCACCTGATTTGATCTCTTTTCTAGTTTCATGACCTCTAGTCAGAGTCAGGTCTGTCTATATATGTATACATAAATATTAAAATTCAGGATCTGCATATGAAAGAAAACATGGAATATTTGTTTTATCTGAGTCTGGCTTACCTCACTTACATAAATATTCAGCTTCTGAGTTATGCTTCTTTTATTCACCAAAACATAGTTTTGTGATAATTTCAGTATATAGGAAATATATCTACGTAGAGGCTAGAGAGATGGCTCAGTGAGTAAGAGCACTGAATGCTCTTACAGAGGTCCTATGTTCAATTCCCAGCACCCACATGATGGGTCATAACCATCTGTAATGGAATCCAATACCCTCTTCTGGTATGACTTAAGACAGTTTACACACATACTTGAAATAATATAGATAAAAATATACTTAAGTAAAAAATAATAGGTTTTTAATTGTCATTTCTGTCTTTGATCTTAGTACAGGGTCTCCTGTAGCCCAGGCTTGCCTCATATTTGCAAGGTGACCTTTTGTGTAGAAGTATTTATGCAAATGGCAAAGAGAAACACAAATATGAGCAGCCTAAAGATCTTCAAGTTTTATAACACATTTCTACTATCCATTCATCTTTACATGGACATTGACACTTACTCCATGTCATTGCTCTTGTTATTACAACAGGCATAAACAAGAGTGTTTAAGTATCTCTGTAATAAGATGCAGTGTCCTATGGATATATGACCAGGAGTGTATGTCTGTATCACTTGGTAATTTTATTTTTAATATTTTTCAGAAGTGTTAGAACTGGTTTTAATACTAACTGATCCAGTTTCAAACACAGTATTTCAAATTGTCTATGGATACAAATGAATACAAATGTGGCTTGTTGCAACTGCTATTTGGGATACATACATAAGTGTTGTGAATGCAAGAGCCTCTTGCAGGTGGAAGTGTCCTAAGTAGATGAGAAATGGAAAGAGGAGTCAGAAAAAGAGATTAAAAATCAACAAAACAAGTTATGTTTGAAAACATAATAAAGAAGAATATTTTTTGATAATTTAAAACATAAAAATTTCACAATTGAAGGTACTATTCATGCTCACAATAAAAATCCATTTATTATTCAGAAATCATCCTACTTTCACCTTTTCAGTGTTAAAATATTCACCCAGCAGTAAGATTTGTGTTGATTTAAGCAACCTTATAATACAATTTTCTCTCTTATATCCATATTATCTTACATCTTCTTAAATGGGTTTCTTGTGATCTTCCACTGCCTACATTTTTTTCTGTATTGAAAAGCTATGTTTCTTTGTTTTCAATCTCTTAATCTGCCAAATGCAAATTTTTAAATGTGCCTCTTAATTTTTCAAAATACTTGCATCCTTCTTTTTGAATATATGACAAATATGAATTTACATGTAATTTATTCTCTTTAATATGCTGCTACTTCAAAAAAAAATGAGGCTTTCCTTTTCAGTGAACGTATTTTTTAGGGTAGATATCTTAATTCTATTCTTTTATCTGTAACTGTCTGCATTCATCTGGTCTTTATGCACTAAAGGCAATTGAATGCTTGCAAGATTGCGATGCAAAATACATCATTGTTGTCCACAGTGGTTGTGTTTTTATATCAATATATGCATACATTTTTCCAAATCTTCAGGAAATATATAGATATAAAATATATTGACAGTGGGTCTTTTCCAATAATTAAGAAAGTGGTAAAACTTTTAATTGAAAATATACATTTAAAATAATTATTTGTCCTTTAAAAATGATGATGTAAGTGTAAGAGGCTAAAAAAATAAACCCAAAGTCATATTAATGCAAGATTAGATTGACAGCCATTCTTGCTGTCCCCTGAAGCTGTCTCATTTGTTTTAGAACACTTTATATTCAGCTGATACATGAAAGTGGTGCATGAGCAAATGAACTGATATCACAGCTCACACAAGTTAGACTTTTGTCATGTGACTAGAAAAAATAGAATTATCCAAATAATAAACCTAAATTTTCCTTTAACATCTCTTTTCTTCTTATGTTCTGATATCCTGTAACACATCATGTTGCTGTAACTATCTGTTCCTCCACCACTTCTCTGTGCTTTCAGTATTATCTTTTCAGTTCAGGTAAGGACATGGGAGTTTTGGTTAAAAGAAAAAATGTGTTGTTTGATGTAGCAGAACCTCTCTCATCCAAGACAAACTTCAGTTTTAATGACATGAAGCACAATTGATAGGGTTAATATAGATTTCATTTGCTTTTGGTTAGAGTATTCAAATTTATTGAATATTAACATTGAAGCTATATCAAGATTCTTATTCGTATAGTTTTAGACATGCTGCCCTTTTTAGCTAGAATATTATTTGAAAAATATATACTAAAAACTGGAGTTTCCAGATCTCAAATCCAATCACGATAAATTGAATGTACTTGTAATATAATAATTTTACTCTAGGTTTTTAATCATTAGTTAAGCAGAAGATATCATGCTGCATGTTTTTCAGGTCTATCATATTTATTGCCCACTTGATTTTGGCACAACAAGATATAAATGAATTATTATAATACATTCACAGACAATGTCATAAGAACATTAAAATACACAATATTTTTTTTTAAAAAAAATCTGTCATGGATATATACATATGGATTATTACAGAATACTTTTAATTATCTTCTATTAAAAAAGTTTTATGCAGAGCTGAAAAATGTCTCAATAGTTAAGAGCATACCTGTGGACCTCCCTGGAACCAGAAACACATAAGGTTTTACAGTCAAACATGTGGGCAAAAGATTCATCCACATAAAATAAAAAATGATAAAAAAGTAAAAACAATCAATTTAACAATCCATGTGAATCAATATGATCACTAGAAAGAAATTCTAGGAACATTTTATTTTCTCATTGGTCTTGACTTCTTATCATTTTGCTTACATGCTTCTTCTGTACCTATCAATAGGTTCTTGATTCTTATAAATACCTTCTACAAGTTCACACTTCTTGAAAAGGCACTAATTGTACATCTCATTGTGTATAAGAGAAGAAACCAAATGTCTTGAACTTAATTCTTGTCCTTGTACTTTTTTAAATAACATAAATGAACTAACACCATCACCAGAGGAATACATACATACATACACAGATACATATATAAATACTTGCACACATACATGCATACATATGTACATATATACATGTATATATACACATCAACACAAACACATTGACTAATAATATCAATGGAACATAATCAAGACCCAAACAAATTTTGACTACTTCAGTGGCAATAGGATCACTTCTTATTATAATTTTTTGATAGCTCATAAAAGTTATTTTCCTTTTAATTTAGAAAATATATTTTTTGATAATTGAGAATCTAAAACAGTAATCACATATTTCCATATATTGTTGGTCAGTCAATGATTTACAAAATAAATCTATTTCAGATAGAACACTGAAGGGGAAACAATTTGATAAATTACATACTGAATTAGATTTCTCTAAGATTCTCCAACTTATAACAAGAACACATGTTCTACTATGTTCATAGCAGCATTATTTATAATAGCTAGAAGCTGAAAACAACCGAAATGTATGTCAACAGAAGAATCGATAGAAACAATGTGGTACATTTACACAATGAAATATTATTCAGCTACTAAAATATGAGGACATCACAGTAATTTGAAGGCAAATGGGTAGAACTAGAAAATATCACCCTGAATAAGGTAACTCAGACACAAAAGGACATACATGGTATGTACTCATGGATAAGTTAATATTAGCCCAAAATTTCAGAATACCCATAATATAACTAATAGACCATATGTAGCTTAACAAGAAAGTAGGCCCAAGTGTGTACACTTTAATCCCATGTAGAAGGGAGAACAAAATAATCACAGGAGACAGGGGTAGGGAAGGACATGGGTAGGAGAAGAGAGGGAGAAGGGAAAAGGAGGGGCAAAATCAGGTATGGGGTGGGGGACAGGAGAGAAGCCCAGAGGGCCAGGAGTATGAAAAGAAATATGCAGCAGTATGGGATGGGACGTGAAGGAATCACTAAAAGGTCCCAGAATCCAGGGATCTGAGAAGCTCCCAGGATGCAATGGAGAGGAAATTAGCCAAAATGTCCCATAGTGGCGATATGGAGCCTGAAGAAACCACTTCCAGTAGACAGACATGGCCCTCAGTTAAGGGATGGGGACACCTACCCATCTCAAAAATTTTAAAATAGACATGTTCCTGTCTAAAGAAAATGCAGGGACAAAAAAAATGGATTAGAGACTGAAGGAAAGACCATTCAGGGACTGCCCCAACTTGAAATCCATCCCATGCATGGACATCAAACTCCAACACTATTGCTGACGCAAAGATAAACTTGCAGATAGAAACCTGGAATGGTTTTCCTCTGATAGGGTCTATCAGCACTTGACTGATAGATGTAGCTATTTAGAACCAGTCATTGAACTGAACCCGGAAACATCTATGGAGGAGTTATGGAAAGGACTGAAGGGGACTGCAACCCAAAATAAAAACAACAGTATCAACTAAACAGACCGCTTCTCATAGTTCCCAGGGACTAAGCCACAAATTAAAGAAAACATATGGGCTTGTTCTTGGTCCCTGCTACAGATGTAGCAAAGGACTGTCTTTTCTTGCCTCAGAGAGGGAGGAGATGGGCTTGTCCTGTGGATTATATGATGCCCCAGAGAAGAGGGATGCTAGCGGGGTAAGTTGGGAGTTGGTCGAAGGAACATCCTCTTAGAGGCAAATGGGAAGAGGGATGGGGTGGTGTGCTTATGGAAGGTAGACAAGGAAGTGGGACATTTGATGTAAATAAATAAAATAATTAATAAAAATAGCTATTCATTTATGATTTTAAAAGAAAATCCAAAGTTCTTAGAAACAGTAAGTCTCAAGCATCATTCATGAAGATGAAGATATAAATAAATAAACTTGAAAATTACTGAATCTATATATTCAGCAATCTTAATAGCTTAGCTAGGGCATCCAACGTAGTAAACATTTCGCCCAGGGAAGGTGAGATAGAAAATAGTGAGTTTAAAACAGTTTGAAACTGAAACAGATTGTCAGAAATGATTTTGTTGAAGAAAATGAGGTAGGATATTACTGAACAAAACCAATGTCTAATTGAATAGAAACTGAAATGGCTTTTGTGACCCAAAATATATGTTCTTCCACCTTTATTACCACACTATATTATTGGTTACCAAGGCCATTTGTGTTCAGGATACCTGAATTAATGAAGGATTTAGATACCTAAATACCAGAATGACATGTTGAATGACTGTGGAAGCTGCTTACAAGAGCACAAGAATCTAAAGACTTACCTGATGTTATGGAAACTGAAGCATACATGACTTTGAGAAATAAAACTAACTACTTGAACTGAATGCCAGTGGTTTGTCATGTGTCAAGTGCTGTGTGGATACAATGACCCTCTAGATAATTTTGGCTAGTCATTAATCATCTTGATTTGAGTCCATGGTTGAGATATATAAACAAAATTCTGATCTTCAGATAATTAATACAACTTATTTTGTGGCCAATCAATATTTATTCAAATAAAGTGTACTTCAAACAGAAAGATTAAAAGTTAATTTAAATTAAGAACAGACTGGTGAAACAACAAATTAAGGAAAAACAAAATCAGATATTCTATTATTATGTGTTATATTTTCTGCCTTTTGTTCTTTAATATGGTATAAAAAATAAAGCTTCTATACAAAAAATACTCTGTGTAAAGGACTAGAACATAATTGTGAAAAGTGGTAAAATAAAATTTATCATATATATATATATATATGTATATGTATATGTATGTGTATGTGTATGTGTATGTGTATGTGTATGTGTATGTGTATGTGTATGTGTATATGTATATGTATATGATGTATATGATGTATGTGTATGTGTATGTGTATATGTATATATGTCAGAATGAATAACTTTCTTATGAATTGTTCATTTATGACAGTATTATGTATTTTCAAGGAAAAGGAATTTTTCTGAAATTATACATTTAAAAATGTCAAGTTCTTCTATTGAGGGACATCTGGGTTGTTTCCAGCTTCTAGCTATTATAAGTATGTCTGCTATGAACATGTTGGAGCATGTGTCCTTATTGCATCTTCTGGGTATATGCTCAGGATTGCTATAGCTGAATCCTCAGGTAGTACTATGTCCAGTTTTCTGAGGAACTGCCAGACTGATTTCCAGAGTGCTTGTACCAGTTTACAATCCTACCATAAATGGAGAATTGTTCCTCTTTCTTCACATCTTTACCAGCCTCTGCTATCACCTGAGTTTTTGATCTTCTGGAAAAAATCCAGATGTCCCTCAACAGAGGAATGGATACAGAAAATATGGTACATTTACACAATGGAATACTACTCAGCTGTTAAAAACAATGCCTTCATGAAATTCACAGGCAAATGGATGGATCTAGAAAATATTATCTTGAGTAAGGTAACTCAGTCTCAAAAGACCACAGATGTTATGCACTCCCTGATAAGCAGATATTAGGCAAAGAGCATGGAATACCCCCAATAAAACTCATGGACAACATGAAGCTCCAGAGGAAAGAAGACCAAAGAATGAATGTTTCAGTCCTATTTGGAAGAGGGAGCAAAATAATCAAGGTAAGTAGAGGGTGGGAGGGACTTGGGAGGAAGAGAAGACTAGAGGTGAAAAGGGGGAAGAATCAGGTATGAGAGGAGATGGAGGAAATGTAGAGATTTTCAGGAAATTGAACAAAGGTGTATAGCAATGAGGAATGGGGAACTGGGGTTAGCATTTCGGAAGTCCCAGGAAAGCAAGAGGCCCCTAGAGTCCCAAGGAGATGACATTAGTTGAAATACCTCACAAACAGGAGAGAGATCATTTCGAGACCACATCTAGTGGCTAGGTATGTCCCCATGTTTGAAGGAAGGGGCCACTCACCCATCTCCAAAATTGTAACCCAGAATTGTTGCTGTCTAAAGGAAATAGAGACAAAGAGTGGAGCACAGACTGAAGTAAAGCTCATCAAGAAATGGCCCCACCTGGGGATCCATCTCATATGCAGACACCAAACCCAGGCACTATTGCAGATGGCAAGAAGTGCTTGCTGACAGGAGCCTTATTCAGCTGTCTCCTGAAAGATTCTGCCAGATCCTGACCAATACCGATGTAGATGCTTGAAGTAAACCATTGGAATGAGCACAAGGACACCAATGGAGGAGTTAGGGGAAGGACTGAAGGAGCTGAAGGAACCTTATTTGTCATCGAAGGGAAGGGAGGCCTTGATCCTGTGAAAGCGTGATGTCCCAAAGTAAAGGAATGCTAGAGCCGTGAGGCAGGTAGGGGAGCACCTTCATAGAAGCAGGGTATGTGAGGATAGGATTGGTAGTTTGCAGAGGGGAAATTGGGGAAGGGAATAACATTTTAAATGTTAATAAATAAAATATCCAATTAAAAAATAAGAAATCGTGAGAGGAGATTAAATATATCAGTGACATAACTTTATAATTACATAGGAATAACAGCCGAATGGTGGTGGTGCACGCCTTTAATCCCAGCACTTGGGAGGCAGAGGCAGGCGGATTTCTGAGTTCGAGGCCATCCTGGTCTACAGAGTGAGTTCCAGGACAGGCAGGGCTACACAGAGAAACACTGTCTCGAAAAACAAAACAAACAAACAAACAAACACAAAAACAAAAAAACAAACCAAAAAAAAAAAACATGGAAACCACAGACTTCTATAGGTATAGTCCTATATAATATCATCTCAAATAAATTTTAACATATGTATCTGTTGTATTAGTAAAATAATCTTAAAATATTTGTAATTTAGTTGTATTTTATGTTTTGATAACTTATAAATCTAATACCAAATATAGAAAAGATTGATATACAATAATTTTCTTACAGAATTATTAAGAATACAGAATATATAAAATTCTTTTAAAAAAAAGTGTCAAGTTCCAGAGGCTGGTTTTGGTTTTTCTAGCTATCAATGAGAATGTGTAGATATCTTTTTAATTTTTTATTCTATTTTTACTGGTTATTTGATTTATTTACATTTCAAATGTTATTCCCCTTCCAGGTTTACCCCTATCCCATCCCCTACCCCCAGCTTCTATGAGGGTGCTCCCCCACCACCCACTCACCCAATCTTGCCTCACTGCCCTAGGATTCTCCAAGCTTGGCTATCAAGCCTCCACAGGACCAAGTGCCTCTCCTCACATTGATGCCAAATAAGGCCATCCTCTGCTACACATGCATCTGGAGCCATGGGTATCTCCATGTGTACAATTGGTTGTTTAGTCCCTGGGAGCTAAAGGGGTTTTACCTTTGGGGTTGCAATCCCCTCCTGCTCCTTCTGTCCTTCCCCTAACTCCTCCATTGGGCTCCATTGGTTGGCTTCAAGCATCTGCATCTGTATTGGACAGGCTCTGGCAGAGCCTCTCAGGGGACAACTGTATCAGGCTCCTGTCAAGAAGCACTTTCTAGGAATCAGCAATATTGTCTGGGTTTGATATCTGTAGATGGGATGGATCCCTAGGCACAGCAATCTCTGGGTGGCCTTTCCTTCAGTCTCTGCTCTACTCTTTGTCCCTGCATTTTCTTTAGACAAGAGCAACTCTGTGATATTATTTTTGAGATACATGGGTCGCCCCATCCCTCAACTGAGGTCATGCCTAACTGCTAGATATGGTATTTACGGAACCTATCTCCCCTTTGTTGCGTATATTGGGTAATGTCATTCCTGTTGGGTCCTCTTGTTTCCCTGAGATCTAAAACTTTTCAGTGGCTACTCCTGGTTCCCCACCCCCTAACTGCTACATACGTCCATTCAATTTCCTGATCCTCTATATTTCTCCCCCATCTCCTACCACACCTGATCCTGTCAGCCTTTTTTCTCTCCCCACTCTCCCCCGTTTCCTCTACCTCCTGTTACTATTTTGTTCTCCCTTCTAAGTAGGCCTGAAGCACCCATACTTTGGTCTTCCTTCTTTGTGAGCTTCATATAGTCTGTGAGTTTTATTATGGCTACTCCAGGCTTTTTTGCTAATATCTACTTATCAGTGAGTAAATAGCATGAGTGGGTTTTTGTCCTGAGTTTTTTAATCTTAGCCATTTTAATTGGTATAAGGTGGACTCTCAGGGTCGTTTTGATTTGCATTTCCCCAATGACAAAGAATGTTGAACATTTTGCTACACGCTTCACTGCAATTTGATATTTCTCAGTTGAGAATTCTCTGTTTAGCTCTGTTGCACATCATTTAATGGGTTTATTTGGTTTTCTGAAGTATAACTACTTGAGTTTGTTGTTTATCATTTATATTTGCCCTCTATTGGACTGGACATAGGGTTAGTGTAGATCTTTTCCCAATCTGTAAATTGCTGTTTTGTCCTATTGACACTGCTTTTTTGCCTTACAGAATCTTGTCACCTTCATGATGTTATTTAATAATTAAAAGGCTAAACGCACAGAACAATGAAAGAATATTAAATGTGATAAGCGAAACAGTCCAAGAAACACATAAAGTTAGGTGTGTGTCAGACTTCCCAACAGAGACTCTAAAAGCCAGAAGATCCTGGGCAGATGTCACACAGACCATAAGAGAACACAAATGCCAGCCCAAGCTATTATACCCAGCAAAACTCTAAATTACCATAGATGGAGAAACCAAGATATTCCATGACAAAACTAAATTTAAACAACATCTTTTTACTAATTCAGTCCTACAAAGGATACTCAAAGGAAAACTCCAACACAAGGAGAGTAACTAGATCCAAGAAAATGCAAGAAATTAATCATCTCACAAAAAAAAATCCAAAAGAACAAAATCACAAAAACCTAATAGCACAAAAATAAACAACAACAACAAAAAAAAAATAAATAAAAGGAGCCAACAATCACTGGTCTTTAATATTCCTCAACTGCAATGGACTCAATTCCTCAACAAAAATGCATGGGCTAACAGATTGAATACAGAAGCAAATCCAGCATTTTGATGCTTATAAGAAAAATACCACTTAACACCTGGACAGCCCCTATACTACCGAACGTTGGAGTATCAAATCTTCAGCCTTCTGGCCCAGCATCATCTGACAGACCTTAGTGGTGCAGAATTATTAAGAGGTTCTGTTTAGTCAACAAAATGATGGACTGGGTATTAGGACTATCTTGCACCTCACTGGTACAAATAGGCATAATTATGCTCTTATTGTATTATGAGAGAAAAGTGGTTTTTTTTTGGTTTTTTTTTTTTTTGTTGTTTTTTGTTTTTTTAACAGGAAGGGTGTTATGTAGAAGGAGCTAAGGGGGAAGAAGTACCGAGAGAAAGAAAAGGAATAAGGAGAGGAGAAGAAGAAGGAGAGGAGAAGCTAGGTGATGAGAGAGAGGAAGAGTGAGAAAGAGAGGAGGGGAATGAAGACAGATGTTCACATATCTCCATCAATCAAATATAGATTGTATATCCAGGTTGGGTATTGAGTTACACTTCTGATTGAGCATTACCAAACTTATAAAGCCTTTGATTAACAGTTAAAAAAATGTATAAAATCTAAAAGGAAAGGGGGGCATGGGAGAGGGATTTTTAGGGAGGGGGAATGGGGAAAGGGGATGGCATCTGAAATGTAAGTAAAATATCCAATAAAAAAAAAGAATGCAGGAAAACTAAAGAAAAAGAAAAATACCTCAGTGACAAAGATAGACACTACTTCAGAGCAAAGGAGTAAAAAGTTTTCCAAGCAAATGGTCCCAAGCAACAAGCTGTAGTAGCCATTTTAATATCCAGTAAAATAGACTTTCTATCAAAAGTTATCAAAACAGATGGGAAAGAACACGTAATACCCAACAAAGACAAAAATCCACCAAGATGAAGTCTCAGTTCTGAACATTAATGCCCCAAATACAAGGACAACAAAATTCATAAAAGAAATTTTACTAATGTTAAAAATACATATTGAACCAAACACAGTATTAGTGTGGGATTATAACACCCCACTCTCACCAATGGACAAGTCATCAAAACAGAAATTAAACAAGAAAACAGTGAAACTAACAGAAATTATGAACCAAATGGATTTAACACATATCTACAGAACATTTCACCCCAAAACAAAATAATACATCTTCTTCTCATCACCTCACACCTTCTCCAAAACTGACCATGTAATCAGGCATGAAACAAGACTCAACCTGTACAAAAAGATTGTGATAATCCTATGCATTGCATCAGATCACCAAAAGGTTGAGATTTTTATACCCTTACCTGTAATAGTATCTCTAAGCAAATGACATTTGTTTCTACAGTGTTCTCTTCCACGGTCACTGGGGAATGTTACATGTGTCTTTCAGATAACTGTTTTAAAACATATATTGGTATAAATTTTGGTACTTTTGAATTTCAAAATTCAAATTCAATAAATTGTGAAATATTACCAAACATGTTTTTATTTCAAGAATGAAGTAGGGGGTACCTACAAAAACAATCACGACCGAGAAATACGTATCTAATCATCTCTCTCTCTCTCTCTCTCTCTCTCTCTCTATATATATATATATATATATATATATATATATATATATATATTCAAAGGAGATGTGGAAAAGCACTTAATAGTCATCTAATGAAAGTATGACCACCAAGATGAAGTATCAGTTCTGAACATCTATGCCTCAAATGCAAGGGAATCCATATTCCTAAAAGAAACTTTACACATTGAATCATATACACACACACATACATACAAACACATATACACACACATACATATATACATATATCTGTACACACACACACACACACATATATATATATATATATATATATATATATTCATATAGGAAGGAATCATCAGGGGATACACTGTAATAATGCAGAGCACAGAACTAAGCAAAAATAATTCATCTTGTCATCTTAATTGTTCATAGAAAACTGATAAAGTGATAAACTAAATCCAATTTGGCTATTTGCTAATGTATCACATAGGAGTGTTCATAAGTTGCTTTTATCTGGCAGCAGAACCATTTCTCTGATTGTATCTGGCAATTGAAATACTTAGGTCTAGTGAAGGACATCTTTGTAGCTTGGTATTGCACTTTATTTATCTTATAGTCAGAAGTAGGGAAAGCTGATAGTTTATTAAATATTAGCCAATATCTCCAGGCATAAAACATAAAAAGATCACTGTCAATGTACAGAAATATTACTTCATAACATTTTCCAAGTTACAACCTATTTTCTGTATAATTTTTAGATGAAATTAAATAAAAATCAGGAAAAATTGCCTCTACTAGACACTACAAAATAACAAGTAAAAATACCAATGCCAGAAATAGGAAAGATCTTTGAGAGAATTTAGCAAGAATTAGATGCCTATTGTAGAATTCTAAGCCAATGAGCTCATAGATTCCTACATATTACAAAGTGTTGTCAATGCTTTGGGCTACCCTCCTGTCCCCTTATTATGCACTTAAGCCACAGAATACAAAAATAAATAAATAAATAAATAAATAAATAAATAAATAAATAAATAAATCAACCTAAAAACTGCATTGCTCATAGTGCTGAAATGTTATATGCATACTACTGGATAAAGAAAGTAAACAATCTTTTCTAGTCATAAACCATGAAATTTACATTTGTAGAAAAATTATAATCTAGCAACATGGCTGCTGGATCTCACCCAAAGACGTTTCAGGTATGCATGATCTGGCTGGGAAGACACACCTTCAATTTTTCAGACTGGAATACAGACACTTACATAATGCACACCTTTAGTCCCAGTTGAAGGAAGGTTAGTTTATATACGGAAGGAGCCATGTTTGTAAAAATCTGACTGAGGGCCAAATAAAGTAACTAATCAGACAGATTTGGTAGAATGTGTCAGAGATAGGATACGTCTAACTCTTATGAAAACAGCACTGGAAAGAGAGGACTTAAGGGAGCAGTTCTCTCTTTCTCTCTCTCTCCCTCTTTCTCCCTTTCTCCCTCTCTCTCCCTCTCCCTCTTCCTCCCCCTTTTCCCCCTCTCTCTGTCTCTCTCTCTCACACACACACATACAAACACACACACACGAGAGAGAGAGAGAGAGAGAGAGAGAGAGAGAGAGAGAGAGAGAGAGAGAGAGCGAGCTTTATGGGAGGGTTATTGAGAGATAGGTTGCAGGTGAAGAAAGAATGAAGCAGGGAATGAGGAACCAGCAGATTAGAACAAATTGCCTTTGCCAGAATTGGTTTAAAATCAAGCAGAGCAATTCAGTCAGAAGCCAATTTGTATCTGTCAGCTTGGAGAAGAGTTTGAGACATAACAGCTGAGTTGAACCAGAGGGTCAAAGTTGAGAAAAAGCTAGAAGGGGTGAGTTTATGCAGCAGTAAGTCTCTAAAAATGACAGTTACATCTGGAAAACACAAGTGACATTTGCATACACAAATGGCAGCCCAGAAAGATGGTAACAAAAATGTAACAGTGGTATTAATGTCATTGAAATTCACTTTCCGATTGGATCTATAAATTAATCTATAGTTGAATCTCATAACTTAGCTATGAGTGCCTTATAGCTAGATCGGTATTAGGTCCTAGCAAAGAACCTACTATTATGATTATGATTACTGAATATAGTAGTCAGTTGACTCCTAATGAGTTAACTTTACATCACAGAAGGTTCTTCTAGTAGTATATGGCAGCTACTGCCTGAGCTCCAGAGAGTGATACTTTCAGGATGCTCATCTCTAAATTGAATGTTTATATCATATTACCAGCTCGCATGGTTCAGGGATAATTTCAGAAAGGAAAATGCAAAAATTCTAACAATCCTAAGTGTTGGGTGATGATAAAGAAATAGTGTTTTCTGGATAAAGTAGGGTAATTGTAAATATTAATTCATAAGTAATTTATACTGTATACCTAAGACCAGCAATGCCCCAAGACAAACAAACTTCCAGCTTGAAAAGCTGAGATAGTCATGAAATACCAGAACAACCTAAGGAACTATTGACAACTGACAAGTGCTAGAAGAGAGAGGATCATTTTTGAGTACACCCTCTAGTGAGGTGATCACGCTCCAGTAAAGGTGACTTATCTAAGAGTGTATTTTCAGCACAAACAGCAACTAATAAGGAACTAAAATCAACCAACCATCCAATCAACCAAACAACCCCCCTAAAACACACACAAATTCACAAAGTTCAGTGGATAAAGAAGAGGGTATGGATCTTAGATTTAGGGAAGCAGACCAAAACGATTAAATCCATTGTTAAAAATTCTCAATTAAAAATATTGAGAAAATACAACAAATAAATACATCTTATACTGCTAATTATATTGTGTTATACTCGTAAATGGGAATGTAGCATCATTGTCATTAGACAGGCTTCACTGAGCAACTGATGGAAACAGATGCAGAGACCCATAGGAAAACATTAGATGGAGCTTGGGGAATCCTCTACAAGAAGAGGACGGAGTATTGTAGGAGCCAGAAAGATCAAAGCCACCATAAGAAAACACACAGAGTCAACTAAACTGGGTTCACAGGGGTTTACCAAGAATGAAACACCAACCAGGAAGCATGCATGGGACAGTCCTACTCCCTGCACACATTTATTACAATTATGTAACTTGGATTTTGTATGGGACTCCTAACAGTGGGATCCACAGCTGTCTATAACTCTGTACCTGCCTTTGACACCCATTCCTCCTACTGTGCTGCCTTGTCTAGCCTAAATAGGAGAGTATGTACTTAATCTTATTGCATTTGATATACCAGGACTGGCTGATATCCGTGGGAGGCCTGCCCATTTCTAAAAAGATATGGACGAGGAATGGATTGGTCTTGGGGAGAGAGGTGTGGCTTGGTAGAAGGACTGAGAGGAGAGGAGAGAGAGAAAGCTTTGGTTGGCATTTAAAACAAACAAATAAATGAATGAATTAAAAAATAAAATTAAAAATGTATTAAAACAAAGTTATTATCCACTGTTCAACTTATATTAATATCTTACCTACATGGGTATTACATTTATTGATTATAAGAATCAATATCAGTTATTGTGATAGCTCATCTTTATTATCGACAGGATGGTTTTGAGAACTAGCTAAGAGACATGTTTCTGGGCACACCTGTGAGGTCATTTTCAGAAGTTCTACTGAGGATGGAAGGTCCTCTGTAAATGTGTGCTGCTGTCCAACCTTACTAAAAGGAAAAATGGAAGGGAAAAGCCCTATGTGCAACAGAACTCATCTCCCTCTGCCTCCTAGTGGATATAATAAGACAGCTGCCCCACTCTCAGTCCATCATGACTTTCCCAGCATATTGTTCTCTTTACCTTCAAAATGAGAGCTAAAATAATCTCTTCCATCTTTAATTTGGTTTCGTAATGTATTTTGTCAGAAAAGTAAATAATAGTAAGAATTTATACAATATCATGTACGCTGTACGTTGAGTTGATAATACATTTCTTTTCCAACAAGTGCTGTTTTAGATAAAGGAGACCTCGCTGCATAAATATTTCCCTGACATGTGTATATAGAACTGGATATTTTGACAATTGATACTATTGACTTTCTCATGAAATTTTTAAATAGTTCTTAAAGCAGAAATTCTGTGAACTCTGCTATCATACTGTAGTGTGAACCACATTGCTGCTTCATTTTTTTCCACCATGGGAATGGTGGTTATCTTTTATATATCAATGTAACTTATGAAACAAATCTCTAAAGTATGGCATTTTTGTTTTATTTATTGAAAAACTGAAACAATGAAATATACATTTTTCTTTCTTCTGAAGAGGTGTGATGGTTTTATATTTAATTATATATCTAATCCTCTTTAAAATATTGTGTACTCTTTTAAAATTTATAAATGATAGTGGCCTCTGAAGTCTATAGTTTTATTTTGGCTTTTATAAATGTTAAAAAGCAAATTAGATCAACGGAAATAGCAGATATATTAGCATGCTTGTTCATCCATAGTTCATGGTCATTGAGGTTTTGTCATTTGCAAGGGAAGACTTAATGAACTTTGATAACATTCTAGCAGGTAGTTCAAAATTTGAACAAAATGTTCCTCGTCTACAGATTTTTTTGATTCTTTCATCTAGTTTTCTCTACTTTCAGGGAGAATATTGACAATCATAATCAGGCATCTTTGACTGCCAAAAAGAGATTCTTTGTCTGTGTTTACATGTGGTCTAATCTACAGTAACAAAACATTGATTCTTTTTCTAAACAAAAGCTGTTTTCTTTCTTAAGTTTACTTGACTTAACCATAACATTTAGTCATTAGTTTATCTGTATTAACTTTATATGTTCATACCGTGGTAAATTGGTGAAGATGAAACTATTTCTAAATACTTGTATTCAACCACATTAAAATCATTTTATTTTTGTATGGTAGTTAGTTATTATAAACAAAATGAAAATCTTCAAACTATATGCTTGCATTATAATACTATAAGAAAACCATGTTGTATATCACTAAAGCAAATCATGGGACAGAAGCAAAGCAATTCAGGTAAGTATTTCATTTAGTGTAGTCAATCAGGACAGACAAGTAAACACTTCAGAAGTTTATTCGCTACTACTTCCTATGTTACTTTACACTGACTTTCCCACAGGCTTATATATAAGCAATTCAACTTTACAGCAAGGTGCCAAAGTAGCCATCAACTTGAGATGGAAAATTGTAATAACTGTATTTTCAGACATAATTCACAGGTTAAACCTAGTGGGAATTGCTTTCCTCTGAGTGAACTTCTAAGGCTGGTGCATTCCACAAAGTACATGTCACTCTAAATCTGCCTGTGAAGATCTCTGGATGCTACAATGGAGAAGGTGATTCAGGCAATACTAGACACCAGCATAAATTAATCACTCTGAATTTCATCAGCAATCTCTTGATAGAAGACTGGCTCCTACGTCACTATTTTGTCTTTTGGTTGGGGAAGATAATCTTTAATAGTTGAATAAATTTCTCTCCACACATTGACTAATAGTAAATCTTTTCAGATCTAATTCAGCTTCATCGTTCCCTCTGGCAGCTCAGTTGTTGGTCCAGATTTATTGAATTCTGACAGAAAGCAATTGAAATCTCCTTTAGAAATAAAGTTCCGGGCATGAGGGAGAAAAGGAGTCATAAAAAGTCCCATTTTTAGAATAGCATCTTTTATAATGCAGACATTGTCTGCAGCAGCTCTCTTGACACTGGCCTTGGTGGCAGTTCAGGTGGTAGATATGGATAGTAACCTTGAGCTCTCTGAGCACATATGCTACTCTTGCTCCCCTGCTAGACACGAAAGAATTAAACTAAATTACATGTGAAACAATGTATCAAGTGTTTCTTTTGTAATTGAACATACCCAAATCCACAAAGTTTGTTGTATCTGATTTAAGGAACTAAGATTTTTTTGCTCATGTCTGTTCTAGCTTGCATTCATTGCTAAGACATAGACCATGGCCAATAACAACTTAAGGAGGAGAACAGCTTATTTTAGTTTAGAGATTATAGTCAGTTGATGAAGGAAAGTCAAGGCAGGGACTTGAAGCAGAAACAAAGACAGGAAATTTGCTTGCTGACTTTCTCCCTCTGGTTTTCTCAGCTAATTTTCTCACATAGCCTGGGCCCACCTGCCTAGAATGGCAGAGCTCACTGTGAGCTAGGCATTCCTATATTAGTTAGCGATTCAAAAAATGTCTCACAGACAAGGCCAACAGGCAAATCACATCTGGGCACTCTTCAGTTGAATTTCCCTTTCCTAGGTAACACTAGGTTGCTAGCAATTTGACAGTAGAAGTTAACTATGAAAATATTCAGTTTATTCTATATTGTAACAACTTATGTAGATGTAGTGACTAAAGTTAAGTGGAAAAAATTTTAGCTTGTCAGTGGTAGCACATGCCTTTAATCCCAGCATTTCGGAGGCAGAGGCAGGTGGATTTCTGAGTTTGAGTCCAGCCTGGTCTACAGAGTGAGTTCCAGGATGGCCAGGGCTACACAGAGAAACTCTGTCTCAAAAATAACTTAAAAAAAATTTAAGATTATTCAAATAATAGTGTTAATATGAAAGCTTTTCTTTAATTTAAAGAATTGTTTATTTATTTTAAGCATGTTTTTCTACCAAGCTCTCTGAATGTGGCATAGTTTTACCTTGTTAGAGTTTGAAGACAAACGTATGCTGTTTCAAGAAATAATATGCAAATATATATATACATACATATATATATATATATATATATATATATGTATGTATATATATATACACACACACAATTTGTATGTGTGAGTGTGTGTGTGTGTGTGTGTGTGTGTATGACATACATATAAACTTCAAGAAGTCAGTCAGTAGAGAAAATCTAGGACTCTCATATGCCGGTTTTGCAAAGACAATTAGGTAATTGATACCATTGAGTCCTACATTTGAAAAAGTAAGGGATAGTGTTAAAAATTTTGTGATTTTGACATAATTACAGAGATATTTTGCATAAGAACAGTTTCATACATCTCACTTTTATGTATTTTACAATAGAATATTCGATAAGAAATGTATTTCATCACAAAACACACAAAGTTATATTATAAACTTTAAAATAGTGTATCTCTAACTTTACCTACAATTTCATTTTTTTTATACACAGTTAACTTTAAAGCAGTTCTAGATTCACAGGAAAACTGAATTGAATGTTGTTTCCTACAGGCTTTGGCACAAAAAGTGCCAAACTGGTTTTTTTTTTTTTACAGTTGCTGTCCCTACCACAGTTGATGGACATACACTGAATATTATTATCACTAAATACATAAGTGTACATTAGGACTCCTTTGCTTTTTCATTCTTTACATTTGGAAACAGATATAACAAGATGTATGTATCATAGTATAGAACACTGTTCAATGATTAACTTACTTTGTGCATTACATATTTGTACCTAGTTCTTCAAAGTCAGGAACACTGTTTTACTGCTTCTGTTGTTTTGTTTTATTTGGATTTTATGTGTGTTTGTTTTTCCATTTTGTAGACTATTATTTCTTTGGTATCATTTACAAACAATCTATATGGAGTTCTCTAACTTAATAGTAGGTATTTGATTTCTTCACAGTCTCTGTCTAGATAGCTGATTTTATGTCCTCACTGAAAACTGTCCTCATATTATTCAGTTTATCATATCACCTCCAGAACAGCATATTGGTTGATTCTAAGTTTTGGCAGTAATGTTTAAGCTCCTATTAGCATATGTTTGCAGTTTTGTTTGAATGTGTGTTTTTTGCTTATTTGAGTAAATGCCAAGAAACAAGACTGGTAGAACATATGGAACTACTCCAGTTAGTCTCTCAAAGTAGCTCCTTCATGTTCTCTCATAGTGTAGAAGAGATTTTTGTCTTTATGCATTTTCATCAGTACAAACTGTTTGTGTGTTCTTAGTGTGGGTCTTACTTGTAGATGTACAAAGGCACCACATGGCATCTGTTTCTAGTGATAGATATTACATAGCATATTTTATATGTTTCTTTTCACTGTTATCATTATTTTGGAAAATAGCTATTCTTGAGCTGTGCATATTTTCATCTTTTTATATATTATCCCAATTTTGTTTTGATTGTTTTGTATAACGTGGCTATTAGACATTTATTAGGTACATATTTACAAATACTTTGTCCCATCTCTACTCTAACATTTTATTGATAACTACCCATCACGATTTTCCTATAGAGGTATATGTTGTTACTGCTTTGAAGTGTCATTATCAATCTTGGAATAACTTATATTTCCAATTCTATCGCTAAGAGCCTTAGTTTTTCAATTAACCTTCTGGCTTGTGTTCCATAGTAAGTTAATTTGGGGGAAATAACTGAAATCTGTGTTAAGTTGCATATGTGTTTATTTTGAAAATACAGAAATCTAGTTACTGTGCCTTATAAGCATTAAAGGACAGGATGTCAGGAGAAAGATGTAGGACAAACAAGCGCTGGCAGTCTGGCATGGCTGTGTAAGGAGAGATGTGACATAGTTCCTGCCCCTGGAGCCTCCATCACCAGGCTGTTGATATCCATAATCCCCACATGTGCTGATGGTAGTAGCTGTTGCCCCAATACTGGTCTGCTGTCATTGCTACTTTACTTTCAGTCATTCTGTCTAGAGAATATACTCCCCCACCATTACTCAAGTTCATCACACCATAATAATTGAAACAGATGCTGTTTTCAGGAATGAGGAATGGAGATGGTCATGAGGCTGTAGAGGATAAAGAACAAGTCCTCTGTTTGGCCTTTAGGGCCGTGGGGAAGTATCTAGACAACACAATGACAAGGACCATAAAAGCCTACGTGATCCTTTGTAGAAATAGTTCATTGCCTGACTTGGCCTTAAATTTGAAATTATGAGGAGATAAACGTTCCCTCCTGTCCAGCGACTCCTGCACTAACTAGCCAGGGTAAACTTGAGGACATAAGAAGAGAGAGTTAAAGTGGTCTCAGGAAGAAAAGTACAGATAAAAAAAAAGAAAATTGCATATGATTTAGGAATAAATAGTATCAGAAAAAGAGTGCATGAAGCTATGGAATTGCTAGGATGAGGAAATGATGATTAGTGAATTAAAAGATGACGTAGAAGCATATAAAACATTAGTAGTCTGCTATTATAGTTTTTGAAAAAATTCGAGATAATAATGCCTGAAAAGATATTAGAGAATGCAAATTATTTTACTTATGTAAATTCAGCACATTGTAAGGAATTATTTTAATTTTAAGAGTCTGTCATTTTTCTGTTTTTACACAAAAATAGTTACTAAAGACTACTGTCTGCTGCACCAGAAAACTTCAAGAGCTGTGCCCAGCTACCCGTGAAGAACAGGCTGTGTAAACTATGAAGAAATAGACTTTTACTTTGCATTTAGTTCTGCTCTAAAGAAACAGAGGCTGGGACAATTTATCCAGGACTCACAGAGTTTATGTAAATTGAAAACTCTTTGATAATTATTAAGAATTATCAAAGTCTTGATGATGTAAACATTAGTAAATAGAAGACTGGATACAGGCTCTCTGGTTGGAAGAAGACAACGTCATGAGAAAGCAAAAGAATGAGAAGGAAGAAGGAATTGAGCTGAAGAATGATAAGCTGAAGAATGAAGAATACAGAGAATCATCAGGGAGCCGAGAGAGTACCTGAACTAGCAGCTTGCATCTACTACTGGATGGAGTCATTAGTGAATCTGTGCAGTACGCCTTCCCACCTTTCTCAGGAATCTCCTCATGCTGAAGCAGGACCTCTGTATACAAGAACACAGTGAAAGCTAAGTAAAGCTCATCACAGCTATTTTGTTTGTTTGTTTGTTTGGTTGGTTATTTTTTTCTGAGACAGGTTTTCTCTGGATATCCTTGGCTGTCCTGGAACTCACTCTATAGACCATGCTGGCCTCAAACTCAGAGATCCACCTGCCTCTGCCTCAGGAGTGCTGGAACTTAAAGGCATATGCTATCACTGCCCCATATTTTCTTCTAATTTTATATACAGATTTTTACTTTTACAAAATGACTGCATTATTTATATATTTCTTCTGTTTAAACAAATTAATATAATATACTAGAAAACATATACACAAATTAGAAATGAACAGATTTAAAATTTTGCATATGATTTTGAGCAATGTGCTTGCCTTATCTGAACCATTATGCAATTAAATTAGTAAATTCTACTCTTTTAAAGGTACATAGAAATCTCATGAATAAAGAACAAGTATCCACATAGAAATATAAGACATACAGTATATATCTATAAGTATATAGTATATATAAAATATATACTAATAGTAGATATGTTGTTATATATTTTTAATTAAACTCTCAAATACTGTTGACATTACTTTGTATTTTTTCCAATTTAAAATCATTTTATAAGATTTTGTAATCCACAAAACCCCTTAAACCACACTACTTACTTAATTCCTTTAATTAATTAAAGTTGTTTACTTTAATTCTTATCAGTAACCAACTTATGCTGTAGTTTCTAAATTTATCTACTAATAACCATCTTTTATGTGTTTTACCGTGATTTTTGTTTTATGCAACATTTAGATAACTTTTTGTTATTAGCTAGCACATTTCCTTCCAGTGTTTATTTCTCTTTAAAGTCCCAATCTTTCAGTTCACATTGTCCAGGTGTTTCAGTTAAAGTTTTCAAATGCTCATGGAAACAAATCTCCATTTGTGAGGGGTTATCCACACTAAGTTTATTAGTATAAGAAGAACCAAGCTAAAGCTGGGTGATATCATTGCATGAGGCCTGGATCTTGGATTGAATAAAATGGGGATATAAGTTTGATGACTGGCAGTCATTTCTTTCTACTTTTTGACAGTGAAGTTCACATTACAGTGACCTCCAGCTCCGACCAACATACTGGACCATGGGCCATATCCTTTGGAACCGTGAGCAGCACAAAGCTTCCCTTCCTTAAGTTAGATTTTTATCAAATACTTGGTCATAGAAGAAGAGAAGAAAATAATATTTCAACTCTCATGAATGTGTAGTAAATATCATCATTATGTATACTTGTGTATTTATTTTCTTAATATTTTATGAAAAACACTTTAAACATAAAGCTTTCCATGTTGAAATGCAAAGAGCCATTCCTTCTTATGAGCTTTCTCCTATGCTCAGTGGCTAATCTCTCTCTCTCTCTTTAAAGTAGTATTGTGGACTTAGTTACATTACAATAAATCCTTTATTACATTAAATTCTAGAATTAAAACTACATTGTGTCATCCTTGTGCCCAATGCTGTATTTGTAAGACCAATATATGTTATATATAGTTTACTCTTTTTGCCCTTTTCTCCTCCCATTCCCACCCTTACAAATCCCTCCTTCTATTACCTGCCCCCTTCTCCTGAGAGAAGGGAGAAGTCCCTTTGTTACCATTTTATCCTGTGCCATCCAGGAGAAATAGGTCTAAGTATATCTGCTCTTGTTAAGGCCCAGCCAGCAAGTCCAGTTAGGGAAAGGAGATCAAATGACAGGCAACAGAGTCAGAGACAACCTTTGCTTCAAAGAAGATCTACATGAACACCAAGCTGCACAACTGCTACAGATATCTAGAGGTCTAGGTCAATCTCTTGCATGCTTTTTGGTTAGTGGTTCAATCTCTATGGGCCCCTCTTGTTCCAGGTTACTTGAATCTATAGATCTTCTTGTGGTGTCTTGATCCCTCCAGCTTACTCAATGCTTTCTTCTATTCTTCCACAAGACTCCGCGAAATCTACCTGATATTTGGCTGGGGCTATTTGCATCTGTTTTTACCTGATGCTGTATGAAATCTTAGGAGGTAGTTATGCTAGGATCCTGTCTATAAGCATAGTATAGTATCAGTCTTACTGCCAGCAGTTGGCTCTCTTAAATGAGTTGAGTCTCAAGTTAGACCAATCATTGGTTTGTTGTTTCCTCAAGTTCTGCTCCATTTTTATCGCCATGCATCATGTACGCAGGACAAATTTTGGGTTGAAGGTTTTGCAGGTGGGTAGATGTCTTGCTTCCTCCACTAGAAGTCCCATTTAGATATGGAATATGACCATTTCAGTCTCCATAAACCCCACTCATAGAAGTTGGCAAGGATGTGGAGCAAGGGGAATATTTCTGCATTGCTGGTGGGAGTGCAAACTGGTATAACCACTTTGGAAACAATTTGGTGTTCTTTCAGAAAATTGGGAATAGAATTACCCTAAGACTCAGCTATACCACTCCTGGTCATACACACAAAAGATGCCCCATAATACCACAAGGAAACATGTTCACCTATGTTCATGCCACCTTTATTTATAGTAGCCCAAAACCTAAAACAACATAGATTTTCCTCAATTAAAGAATGGATAAAGTAAATGTGGTACATCTACAAAATGGAATACTATTTAGCTACTAAAAACAACATCACCATGAAATTTGCAGGCAAACGGATGGGACTAGAAAATATCATTTTGAGTGAGGTAACTCAAATCCAGAAAAACATGCATGATATATACTCATTTATAAGTGTACATTAGCCATAAATTACAAAATAGCCATGCTATAATCCACAGAACTAAAGAAACTAAGTAAAAAGGAGAGCCCAAGGGAGGATATATAAATCTTACTAGAACGGGAACATGAATAGTCTTAGGTTATAGATGGATATAAGGAAGTGGGTGGGATAGGTGGTCAGGAAGGAAATGGGAGTCAAGTGTGGACAGGAGAGAGCTGGGAGAAAGAACAGAAATCGATGCGAGGGGGGGTGGGGGAGGGGCATCTCTCAGACTAGTTGAACACTGGGATGGAGGAGGCTCTGGAGAGTCTATGGGAGTGACCCTAGAGAAGATTCCTACCAGACAGGTATATGGAGACTGATAGGTATTTTTTTTTTATTTTTAAATTCCCAATCTCAGCGATTTTGTTTTCTACTATTCTATTTTGACTGCCAGTAAATTATCTCTAAGGTTCATAACTATGTTCATTGCTGCTAATCTAATTCATGTTTGCAAATATAAAAATGAAGGTGAAGACACAATTTTCCACAAAAGTCATTAGTAATTTAATCTTCAATTTCACTGATTTATGAAACAACAGAGCATTGTATATTAATGTAATTTTTAAAAGTTTAGATATTTCAAATTTTTGACATATAAACATAGTCTTATAAGATTGTATGTTATGACCAAATTTTAATGCACCATGAAGTCAATTTTTCTCAAATATAAGAATGGATATAATAATACTTGTCTGTATCGAATATAACATGATAAAATATAGATGAGAAGGAAGCCATGTAGTGCCATTTATTTACAAAAGAAATGGCACAATCTCTCAAAATCTTGAAAGTAATAAACATAATAGCTTATTTGTCTTTAGTGACACATACTGAGTTTGACAAGTGGAGTTTATTTTCAACTTTTGAACCAGGGATAAGGGTTTGATGTTAAAAGATAATATGAAACTGCTAGCCATTCTCATCTAAATGCGCCATGAAATTATTATCCCCTGAAGATGTGATTCCCTCCCAAATATTTCCAGCTTCATAGAATTTAAATGGTATGTGGATAACTGAGAAATTATCTGGGTGATGTACATTATGTTAAAGTGTTCTTTTTCTAATAGTGTCTTTTTAATAGCCCACCATTACTGTCCTTTTTCCTTCTCTTATAAAGGCAAAAATGAGGAAGCCAGAAACTTTATTCTGTGTTTTCTGAACATATGAGACTTTTGCTATAATATCCTCCCTAAGAGTTTAAAGAGAACACATATGTTTGAAAATAGTAGTAATATTTTAGTAATTACAATCTTTTCCTCAGTTCCAAATTGATTATTGAAATTTACAATTAGCAGTGAGGAAATGAATAGGAGTTAAGCAATCTCCAAGTCTCTGACAGCTTATTTTAAATCGACCCCAAATTGTTGTGTTTTTATCATATATTTATCACTTTTAAACGTGTTAATTGTGTTGCAAGCACTGCAGCTGGGATTAATTTAGGGAATTCGAATTGCCTTCTCTACAGCTGGTGAACATTGAAGCAAAACTGTGAAATAAGCTTTGCTAAAAGAATTAGAGACTTTGCAGTGTTAATTATTCAACCATTTCCTTCAGAAATCCTCCTAAGGAGTGTGATCAAAATTATAAAGGAATTCTTTTTCTCATTTTGATGAGCAGCAGAATGATGGCTGGTTGGTGAGGATGCTAATCTTATGTACCTCCTGTTATTTCAGAGTGTGAAACTCCTAAATATTTAGGAGGAAGCAATGTGTGCCAATTAGCAAGATGACAAATATTGAGATTTATTTATTACTCAAACATGACCAAAAAAATAAATAAATTAATAATAGGTTATATGTGTGGCTCTACTTTCTCTCTCTCTCTCTCTCTCTCTCTCTCTCTCTCTCTCTTTCTCCAAGACTCTTCATGTTCTTCTACTTTTTAAAATTATATATCTTGCTTTATTTTCTTTTTTAAAATATATTTTTAATAATTATTTATTTTACTTATTTACATCCCAAATGTTTTCCCCTTTCCTTGTTCCCCTTCTCAGAGATTTTTTTCCTCAGGACCCCTTTTCCTTCACCCTTATATTCCCCAACCCTGAAGAATTAAGTTTCTACAGTATTAGGCATATCCTCTCCCACTGAGGCCAGACAAGACAGCCGTATGCTACCTAAGTGCCAGAGGCCTGGGATCAGCCCTGTATACTGTTTGGTTGGTGGCTCAGTCTCTGGAAACTCCAAGAGGTCCAGTTTAGTTGATACTGTTGGGTTTCCTATGGGTTTGCCATCCCCTTCAGTTCCTTCAGTCCTTCTCCTAACTCTTCCATAGGGGTTACTGACCTCAGTCCAGTGCTTTGGTTGTATCTACATAGGACAGTAACTACTTTGTAACCTCAATCATTTACTTATCATTTTTTTTTCTCTCCATACTATTGAATATCTAGGTGTACAAAGTCATTACTCTCAAAATATAAATGGAAAGATTATATAGTCATTTTCAACAAGTAATTTCAGTTAGAAATCTAAATCTTAGGCTAGAACAAAGAAGTAGGCTTAAGGCATAAAAATGACTTTTGGGCTAGGACAAGGAAGTAGGCTCAGATATTTTGGTCATTTTGATAAGTCCTTAGAAATAGTGATCACAGGAGTCTGTTTATTGCCTTGCTTGTTCTTTGACTCTCAGTGTTTATTGTCTTGCTTGTTCCTTGATATTTGCATCTATTATATGGCTAGTTCCTCAACCTAGAACTGATCTTAATACGTGCATGAAATTAAAAAGGTATAAAAGCAAAACGTAGAAGGAGGAATGGGATAGGAGTTTTATTCGGGGGGGAGGAGATAACATGAAATGTAAATAAATAAAATATCCAATAAAACTATTGTAAGGGCAAGTAATTTTTTTGAATGGTGAATGGGGAAATTATGAATGATAAGTATTATCTACATCTTACTTTCCACATTCCTGATAAAATGCTTGAGAAAACAACTTAAAAGGAAGAAGGTTCTATCTGTATCTATCTATCTATCTATCTATCTATCTATCTATCTATCTATCTATCTATCTATCCATCCATCCATCCAACCATCCATCCATCCATCCATCCATCCATCCATCTATCTATCTATCTATCTATCTATCTATCTATCTATCTATCTATCTATCTATCTATCTAT
>JANHMN010000010.1:19457120-19571665 GCA_030674055.1 Rhabdomys pumilio
TATCTATCTATCTATCTATCTATCTATCTATCTATCTATCTATCTATTTACCTACCTATCTACCTATCTATTTTAGCTCCTGGTTTTACAGGTTTTAATATACAGCTGCTGCACTGCAATGAACCAGTGCTGAGAAAATACCATGGTAGAAAGATTCTATAAAGCCCAATTTCTCACTTCATGGAAAAAATAAGCAAAGAGATAGAAGGTAGAAGTCTCTAAGCATAGCCCCAGTGGTGTAATTTAATCCACTGCTGCCTATTAGATTTCATCAACTCACTATCTTGCCATCTGGATGTATTGATCCATTTGTTAGAACAGAGCATTAACACAATACACAGTATACTGGTGATAAAGCTTTCAGCATATATGCATTTTGGTGACACATCGTTTCCAAAAAATTTAAGAATTAGAGAGCTTTTTATTAAATTAAAAATTGGTGTCCCAATACACTATTTTGAAATTTTAATATTAACTTTCCAAAGAAAAGTTATTACAAAGTTACTTAATTGGGTCTAGGCTTTGTCCTTTCTTTTGGGCTTTGATAATAAATAACATTTTTTACTTATAAACACTGAGGAAATTACCTAAATTTATTTTGATCATAATAAAGTATTCCAATTGCTTTGACAAGTACTTTAATACAATTCTGGATAAATTATTTCTACTTCAAATATATTTCAATAATTTTCTTATTTAATAATATTGAAATTGCATGTATCCACAACCTATTTTCACAAGTTTCCAACTCAGCTGAATCCCTTTCCACTATAAATATGCAGCATTTCTCTGCTATCATATTGTGCTGAGAAGATTAAGCTCTTTACACAATAGTTTCTTATACACGAATGTAAAAATAAATGATAATATAAACTTACTTTCAAAAGTATCCCCTCTCCAGGAAAAAGACATGGGGATAGGTATGGCTCTCGTGCCTCACTGGACAATGACAGGAGGACCAAAGCCATTACAAAATCCCCTTTAATTACTGGAGGTCAGGCCTCTATCCCTGCCTTGGCAAGATTAGAATTGAGATGGCCCTTCTATACTTGGAGAAGGGAGATGTCAGAGGCAGCCCTGCTTATACACCGAAGGCCTAAAATCAGCCATAAGCCTAAAATTAGCAATAGGCCTGACATACATGCCTGCTAACACAAAGTCTTGGGTCTCTGTGGAAAAACACTGAAACAGATGGCGATAAGCTATTGTAAACAGGCAGTTTTTGTGGAAATTTACCAGCCTGAGTAGTCATAGACCTTGTAAATAGGCAGCCTTGATGGATAGTACCAAGTTAGATTTGAACAAGTGAATCATAGGCAGAGTCATAGTGACCTATCCCCTGAACCTTCACCCAGCTGATACCCTGTTCTGAAAGATATCTGTACTCCCCCTGAACACCTATGCTCCTGTGTCATTCCCTTCACCACATCCTGCATTTTTGTATTTATAACCCCTGTGTTAAAAAGTAAAAATTATGATTTGATAATTAAAAAAAAATCAAAAAAATTTTCTGCAAACTTAAAAAAAATAAATGATAATATAAACTTACTTTCCATCATTATATGTTTCATTCTTTCACTAACATGCTTCACTGATAATTTATGTTAGGGGAAAATTTAAGATAGATTAAGAATTAGTCATTTTTATATAACGCTTCTTTAAATGAGTGTATGTATAAAATATTATATTTAAGTAGTGTGAATTTGTATATAGGTATAATTATATGTGCTACTTTGTACACATGGGGATAAAATAAGTGAGTCTAAGGTACTCTTTTTTTCTACCATGTGGTTTTTAAAAACCCAAATGATGATATCAAATTTAGCCACAAGTATTCTTACCCTCTGAGACATTTCCCTGATTCTGCTTTCTTTTTTCTATATTAATGAAATGTACAGTAAAAGCTTAAGTAGGCTGACTAGTATTTATTAACTGTCTTTAAATATATATGTTACTTATCACCAGAGGCAAGAAAACAACACAATGTATTTGCCCAATTGAGACGTCGATGGAGAATCACTCTGTGGACATTAATTTTTTACCTTCTATTATCAACAGTCAATTTTAGAGTTCTGTTATCTATGACTATCTTAAACATGCTTCTTTCCTCTAAACATCTGTTTTCCTACTCAGGTGCCACTTTCTGTAAAAAAGCTTTTTCACAGATAGTTTTCTCAATTTAATTTTGTACTTATTTAAAAATAGTTTTGGCAATTCACTGAGAATATCGTATGTATTTTGACCAGAAATACCCTTCTACTCTACCAATGCAATGCTGTGTATTTATTTTTGTTTTAAATCTATCAAGTATGATTTGTGTTGTGTGTACAGTCTTTGGTGTGGGACAAGCCACAAGAATACAATCCATCTACTAAAGGGCATGTCTTGAAAGAATCCTGACTCTTCATTTTCCTCTAGGCATTAAGATCAACAATTTATAATTGGGAACTCACTAAGCTAAAAATGCTTTGGTACAGCAAAGGACACTATCGTTCCTGAGAGGAGAAAAAGACATTTACCAGCTACACATCTAACACAAGTTTAGTTTTTTACAACATCGAAAAATAATGAACACTTAAAACTCTATCTCTAATAAAAACTAGGCCAGCAATCTAAAAGTAGTTCTTAAGATATAAAAGACAAATGACAGATGAATATTTTAATATTTTTAATTGTATGGATAAGATGAAATTTTATTAGTGATTAAGAAAGTATGCTACAAAGTCAAAAGCACACAATTTCTGGAAGTGTACTTGGCTTTTATTCTAACTCAGGTGGTGACTCTATCTCTTCCCTCATTGGCTGGGGTCTCACCTTATAATTTCAAAATTTGCTTCTCTTAAAATATGGTGAAGAGGAGGCAAAGATCTTAGATATTCTTCCTCTAGAGGAGAGCAGGAGTGGTGCCTTCTAGCATTCATTTTGCATAAAGTGACTAAAAGGGTTGATGCCTCGAGCTTCAGTATAGAATATTTATAACAGCACAATGTTTTTCTTTGTGATTTTAACATTTACAACATCAGATTACAATGTTAAAATGATCTGTGTTTATAATATTGCAGTTTGATATGGCATAAGCAATAACTTATGATTATATATTATGATTTATACATTAAAACAAACTAAAACTGAAAAATAACAATAAAAGTGGGAGTGGGGATCCTTGGCTAGTCCCCTCACTCTGGCACATCAGTTCTCTGCCGGATTAACTGCATCCTTTCTTTCTGATACAGGACAAGGAAACCATGTACTACATGTGTGCTGGTGGCCTCAGTCCAGCCCATGTATGTTCTAAGGTTGGTGGCTCAGCCTCTATGGGATAGGGGAATAAACCTTCTGAGGGGGATCATGAGGAGAACAGCATATTTTGGATGTAAATAAATAAATAAATAAGTAAAATGGAGGAAGGGGTCATCCACTTAATTGATAATGAACCAATATTCTGGGTGAGGAGAATTAAAATTTCAAAAAACCTCATAAGAAGAGATAGATAAAACATTTGAATTCTTGTCACAAATGCAAGTTTACAATATTTGATACTGAGACTCATATTTAATATTTCTGACAAATATCTTTTGTTTTATCGAAGTGGTTTTCAATTCATTAAAATTTGGGCTTTTATTTTCTGTTATACTTAGGACTAAGAAACAGCACCAACAAAGAAGATTCTGGTTAGTAACATTTGATTCAATAATTCCAAGTTATTCTTCTAATACAAAGAAGTAATAAATCTATCTCTTGTATTAACATTGTTTAAGGTATACCTACCATTCCTAGGAGTGTTTCTTTGGCCAGGAGATTGACAGGGCACCATTGAAATGTTAGCCCTCCAACCAGGCCAGGGATACTAGTCTCTTGACCAGGATTGTTTTTCACTTATATATTATATGTTCACTTATACATTTTCACTAATATGTTATAACATTCTGCTTCCATATAGAGGAAACCTTAGAAATATTTAGAAACTGTATCAGAGATCAGATCTCCCCAAACACACCTGGCATCTTTCGTACAGGAGGATGAAGAAGACAAGAGTCCCATGCACATTTATAACTTTAATTAATATGACTAAGACTACAATTAACACAAAAAAGAAGTTAAGAAAATTAAGAAAAACAGCAACACCCCAATAAAACTGTTAATATTTTTTGAGATCTTTTTATCCTAAACTACAAACTATATACTACCTCCTATTCTTATCCTTCCACCTCTATCTAAAGGGAGCCAAAACTGCCATTATGAGATGGTACAATGACTAATTTGGCTTATTTAGCTCAATCTTGGGTGTCAATATGTAGTTTTGAGGTATTCTGTAATAGGTCCTATGTGAAAGACACTATCAGATCTAGGGAGAAAAGAAAGTCCTTGACTGATGTCTGGAAATAAATATGGAAGTGAAGACTATATTTATTAGCATTTTAGGTGATAAGCAAAGATAACTGAGAACTAGGAACACAGATAATGACAAAATAAAAGTCTGTTAGACTCTTTTTTTAAATTGGTTCACAAGAGTCTCCACGTATTGAATTTCTTCTTGGTTTTCATTGTCCTTGGTAATGAAAAAAAATCTACATTCATGATATTTGATAGCTGTTGGCTTCACTTAAAAACAGTGTGATGCTTTTCTCAAATGGCTTCTAAATAGAAAGAGAAGAGATATTTAAGCACCATTTAATTGTTAACTTAAAATAATAGTATCCAATTTCATGATTTTCAGGTGATAAAGGGATCTAGGATCTCAAGTCTTATATCTGGCAAAGATTTTTTTCCAAGAAGAAATAATTAGACAGATAAAGTTGTGTAAAGAACAGCTCATATAAACTTTTGCCTAATGTATGGAGAGTATGACGGTTATCCATCCTCTGTGCCTTTATATTTTCCCAGTTCATGTTTAGGATGATGCAGGTGGCTAATCGTTTGTACTGTCAGAACAAGTTCAACATCTATTCCCTAGGGTTCACTTGGGGTGAGAAGAACCATTGGTTCCTCCAAACTTTCCTTTACCAGATTTTCATATGTGTGGGAATAAACTAAAGGCCTTTTTTCATTTGACTTTGCTTCTCTCGGTACTGAGGAAATATTTTCTTTCCATTTACCCTATTTTTTGTAGAGAAGACACTGGTTAGTGTTCATGGAAAAGAGTCTTCATGAACTCTCTGACCAAGAAGCATGATTTTCAACAGTTACTGAACATTTCAAGATATAACCCACAGTCTCTGGGGAACTAATTGACCTAGAGAGCAAGGAGGTAAATATTTTCTAATTTAGTCTTTCTGACTACATTAGTATAGCCTCCATGTATGTTCATTGAGCATCCAGAGGATCAATTACATCAGTTTGGTACTTTTAACCACTGTATAATATATTTCAATAATAAAGACATGTTTAAGTAAATGTCAATTAAACAAATATTTTAGCTAGGTCATGAAATTATTGCTTTTTAGTCTTAGAAACTTTACTACCATATACATCCCCTCTAAGTACCCTTCCTTTTTTTATCTTAAATAATTTATCCAGCCCTGCAAACCTTGCATAAAATTTCTTTTCTCCCCACTCTGGAAACATACAACAGTATTAATCTCTATCCATAGCAAATTCATATCTTTCAAACATTTCTTTAATTTACTGTTTTTAATCAATCCTATGCAATATAGTGAAATTTACAAAAAAATTCATTATCTGTTGTGAGGATTTTTCTCCTGGAGGAATGTGGAACCAAGCAATATCTATTTCCTCCTTATAAGTTCCCAATAAAAACCAAAGTTCAATTTTATCAAATTTCACTGTGCATAACCAAAGAATGTATTAGTCAAACTTACTGAGCATGGGCAAAGAGTTACTGAGGGGATTTGGGTACACCAAAGCAGCCACATTGAAAAGTCCTCACAGAGCAAAAGATTTCCCACAGCTGAATTAAGTGTAGCCTCCCTACTCTATAGACTTTCCCAAACTATGTATTCTAAGTACTTTCCAAAACTATTAGGCTATATGGGATCATGATAAAACTTTAGAAAATGGCTCAAAGAAGAAACTGGAAAAGCAGATGAAGGCCCAGTGACTTACCTTCTTTCCTATGAAGAAACATCATCAGGCAACATGCCCCAAAGCATCATCTTTTGTGGGAAGCACAGCTGAAGTCAAGAATATTTCATTGTTTGGTTAATATGCTTTTTCAGTTACTATTAAACATATATAACAACCACTATGTATTATCCCACTCTTTTGATCAGATCTCTTCAGATCTAAAAAGATGTTCTTGTAGTAATGCTCTATAGACAAATAGATAATATTTCTATAGAATCCCTGATTTGATTCAAGGAATTTTAAGAAGAAAGAGTTTAGAGACAGTTTTAATTGCTAGAAAGATGTAATAGAGTCAGAATTAGGAATCAAACGTGCCAACTCCTTAGAATAGTAAGTAAAGACTGCATAACAAGATTTAGAATGTTCTTCTAAAATCACTTTAAAGAGAGAAATAGACTTGGGACAATTTTGTGTTAAAAAGAAAGAAAGAAAGAAAGAAAGAAAGAAAGAAAGAAAGAAAGGAAGAAAGAAAGGAAGAAAGAAAGAAACTCAACTCATTAGGTCCAAGGATGAAGTCTCAGGTATTCACTATTATAAGATGAGGCCATGTAAAAATTGTTTTTTAAACCATATTTTAAGAAATAATGTGAGATTTTGCAAATAAAAATGCTGAAAACTTTTTTTGAATATTTTTACATCACAACCAATGTTAGAATAAAAAAATAGAGAAGCTACAGAAAATATGCAAATAAGTAAAGACTTAACAATGTACATTTGAAAAATGACTAGGCTATTAAATAAATATAGAGAAAAATCAAAGAAATCACCATAAACAATTAAAAATGAGTAAAACTTACCAAAGGTTGTCATATACTAAATTAATACTCAAGACATTATAAGGAGTATAAAAATATTTCTGAATTTAATTAAATAGAAATAAAATGAAAATTTATTAAATATATGCAAGTATAAACTCACACATAAATAGAAGGTCTTTGATAGTGTTCCCTTATCAAAGCAGCCATGTTGCTGGATTTAAATTTCTCTTCAGAAACTTGATTCTCATACTTCACCCTTCAAAAAGTCAATGCAAAATCAGTTAGAAACCTTAATGTGAGTGTAATTGAAAATGTTAGCAGAATATATTAAGGAAAACACTTCAAAATATAGGCATATGCAATGACTTTATAAGTCAACTTTATAAGCTGAGCAAACAACAGTAGTGAATCATGAGATTGTATCAAAATCAAAAACTTCTGCAAAAATAATAATAATAATAATAATAATAATAATAATAATAATAAGTATAAATACACAATTTGCAGAATATAAAAGATTCTTCTACACTTATATATTGGACAAGAGATTAGTGTCTACAGTACATTAAGAACTCAGTAAATGAACTAAATAATGAAACACAAAGAAAAAATTACCATACCAACAATAAATAAGGTCTGTTTCCCTGTTGGATTCTACAAAGAGATATAACGAATGGCTTCAAATAACTAAGGGAAAACAGAGGCAGCTGCACAGAAAGTATATGAGAATTTCAATGTATCAGTGTACACAAATCTTTCAAGGAACTAAGTGTGTAGAGAGCAGGAGAAATCATAACCCTCAGAGAAGACCACAACACGTTGTTATTCAATAAAAGCTGTCATCTCAAAAACACAAAAACATAAACAAACACCCATGTAATATTATACAGGATACTCATGTTATATTTATGTATTTAGGAATGACAATTTATTTACATACATATATCTTTTTGTAGTAAAAAATTATTGAAAAATATAGGCCATAAATTTGAAAGAGAAAAAGGAATAACATATGTTAGTATTTGGAGGGAGAAAAAAAGAAAGGGAAAAGATGTATTTATGCTGTAATCTAAAACATAAAAATAATTGAAATGATAACAAAAAGATACATGTTGAAGAAGTACAATTTAAATAAAAATATAGGAAATGTATATATCACTACATATGAAAACATAAGATAATATAGAACTTAGCACACAAATTAAATAAATATTTCATATTTGATAAAATTACAATCCCAACATTCTTTCAATTCATTTCAAATTAAGTTTTTCTGAGTTTTTATTGTTTTGTTTTGTTTTGTTTTGTTTTGTTTTGCCAGGAGATGATGGCACACATCTTTAACCTCAGCACTGAGGACCCAGAGGAATGTAGATCTCTTGGTTCAATGCCAGCCTGATTTACAAAGTGAGTTCCAGGACAGCTAGAGCTACACAGCGAAACACTCTCTTGAAAAACAAAACAAAAACAAAAAGAAGAAAAATATTTTTTTAAGACATATAATAGAAAAGGAGTTTACCGACAAATAATGAATCAGTGGGTAAAGAAAGGAAACTAAAAGTAATAGGGGTTGTATAGATTAAAATAATTGCATAATTAACATATAATACATTTAAAATACTTTTAAAGCATTTTCTTTTATTTATATACTGTTCCTCAAAAGTTATTCTAATATAAATTTAATGTTTTCTAAAATGCACCAACCGGCAAGCGCAATGGACTTACCATGAGACCTTAAAATAGCATTTGAAGTTCTGGGTTCTCTTAATTTTTCATTTTACTATTTGAAACATAGAAATTAAATTATAGAACTAAATTCTGAATTCTACAATTTGAGTAGTGTCTTATGTATATTTCTTGTGGGGAGCGGCTCCACCATTACATTACGGTGTGTGCACATGCTCACGTCCTAGGTAGAGTAAAGAAGAATGTGCGCATATGCCTACGCGTCACCCCTTCCTGGCGCGAGTGTGCCCAGGCCATACGTTAACCGGTCTGAGACTGCGGGAGCCTGTCAGGAGCTGCCACGTCCTAAGCGAGCGTTAGGCTCTATATAAGGGATGGGTTTTCTGTCCTTGGGGCTCTCTCCACTTCTCGTTGCTTGAAGAAGCTTGTGATCTCGCTCTCAAGATGTACTAAAGCTTCATCTGCAGAAGAATCCTGTGTGTACCGCGTCTTTCCTGCTGGCGGGAGGTAGCGCAGGACATCTGGTGCCGAAACCCGGGAACGCCTTGACATCGCCAGCACCTTGGAGAGCCCCTCGTTAGAGGAGGATTCAGAACTGCAGCAGTAAGTTCGGAGAGGTATGTCTGTCCTTGAGTGTTTTGGGCTCATTTTTGCTGTCATTTTTACAGTGCTCCTTTTGCTCCTTTTATTGCTTTGTTTTCGTGGTGCCTATTGTGTGAACACCGCTGGCTAAGATTGATAAAGCGTCCTATTAACAACACCCAGCCTTTACCCTCCAACAGTAAGACGGACGTAGATAAGCCGCTTTCGAGGGCCGCTTTCGTTTTCAGTTCTGAGCCAGCTGTAAGGCGGACGTAGATAAGCCGCGGGCTGGATCTTACGGTTCTCTGAGATGGTGTTCAGTCGGACGTAGATAAGCCGCAGCCGTCATGGGTTCGTCTCACTCTGTCCTCACCACCTTAGAGACGGTCTTGAAACAGCGTGACATAAAGGTTGATCAACGGACGCTGAGGAATTTCATGAAGGAGGTGGATCGCGTTGCTCCCTGGTTCGCAGTGTCAGGGTCGTTGGCCCTCCCCTGTTGGAACAAGCTGGGTAAAGTCCTAGAAAGGCATCGTGATAGCAATGATTTGAGAATGGGCACGGTAGCAATTTGGAAACTGGTGAAAAACTGCTTGCAAGATGAGAATTGTAAAACAGTAGTGAGAAAGGGACAGCTTATGCTAGAAACCGTTCAGGACAGCATGTCAGAAACCGAACGTAGTGAGAGACTAGGTGCATGTAAAAAACAGAGTACTCAAACAAAAAAGGCTAGCAAGGATCCTCTCGATAAGAGAGGAAAAGAATCAACTAATAAACAAGAAACTAAAGATGGAGACCGCCTCTATCCGTCCTTAGAGAGACTAGATCTGAACGAATCAGACAGCTCTGATGGTTTGTCTGACACTGATACTTTAGATCCTGCCGATGAGACGGATCTGGAGGAGGAGGCTGTCAGATATGAGGCAGAAAGATATCACCCAGATGATAACGGAGGTAAGAGGCCTCAGGCTAGACCCCCATTAAGAAAGACTGTCCCCTCCGCACCTCCGCCTCCACCATATGCCTCTTCCCATACCCCCTCGGTGGAGTATTCCCTGTTGCCAGAAAAGGTCAGAAGAAAGCTTAGGATGGCCTATCCAGTATTTGAAACAGAAAATGGGGGAAGAGTACATGCACCTGTGGATTTTGCACAATTAAAAGAACTGGCTGAGTCGGTCCGCAAATATGGCCCCAAATATGGCTAATTTTACTTTGGTGCAATTGGACAGGCTTGCCACCAATGCTCTTACACCGGCCGACTGGCAAATGATTGCTCAGGCCGCTCTACCTAGCATGGGCCAATATATGGAGTGGAAAGCTTTATGGCAAGAAGCCGCTCAGGCCCAGGCTCGGACTAATGCCAACTCGTTGACCCCAGAGCAGAGAGAATGGACCACTGATTTATTGACAGGACAAGGAGCCTATGCTGTGGACCAAACACATTATCATTGGGGGGCGTATGCCCAGGTCGCAGCTACAGCCATCAGAGCATGGAAAACATTATCAAAAAAGGGGGAAGCTAATACTCAGCTTTCAAAGATTATTCAGGGACCACAGGAGTCTTTCTCTGATTTTGTGGCTAGAATGACAGAAGCTGCAGGCCGCATCTTCGGTGATGTTGGCCCTGTAGAACCATTTATTCAACAACTAATTTTTGAACAAGCTACCCAAGAATGCCGTGCGGCTATTGCTCCAAGAAAAAAACAAAGGGCTACAGGACTGGTTGAGGACCTGCCGAGAATTTGGAGGGCCTCTCACTAATGCAGGATTGGCAGCTGCCATTCTACAATCCCAAAAGAAAGTAATGAAGGGAGACAGAGTTTGTTTTGGATGTGGTAAGCCTGGACATATAAAAAGAAATTGTCCCAACAGTACAACAGGTAGGGATGTCCCAACATTATGCAGTAGATGTGGAAAGGGCTATCATAGGGCTGCAGCCTGTAGGTCAGTCAGAGATCTTAAAGGACGGCTTCTTCCCCCTTTGGGAACTCAAAGCCAGTCAAAAAACGGGATAACGGGCCCTCTGTCCTCGGGCCCACAAAAATACAGGACCCGTTGGGCACGTCAGCAAGAGGAGGAAAGAACAGGGAGCCAGGAGCCCTCCCAGAGAGACCCTGCAGACTGGACCTGCATGCCGCCTCCGACTTCTTACTAATCCCCCAGATGGGAATTCAACCTGTCCCTGTGGAGCCAGTTGTGCTCGTTCCAGGTACCCTAGGGCTAATATTGGGAAGAGCATCACTCGCTCTGCAAGGCCTATTAGTCATGCCAGGCATAGTGTATACTCAACACTCTCCTGAACTACAGGTTCTTCTTTCTTGCCCAAAAGGGGTGTTCTCTATTAGCAAAGGGGATCGCATTGCCCAGCTGCTTCTGCTGCCGGGAAGCGAACATATATCCATAGGGGAGGAAAAAGAGATTGGATCAACTGGAACAGACTCTGCTTACCTAATGATCTCATTAAATGAGAGACCAAAATTGATTCTTAAGGTACAGGGAAAACGGTTTGAGGGGATACTAGATACGGGTGCAGACAAGAGTATTATTTCTACACATTGGTGGCCTAAGGCGTGGCCTGTCATAAAATCTTCTCATTCCTTACAAGGTTTGGGATATCAGTCCAGCCCCACCATGAGTTCTGCCCTCCTCCAGTGGGAAGCTCCTGATGGGAAACGAGGTTCTTTTATACCATATGTACTCCCTCTGCCTGTCAATCTGTGGGGCAGAGATGTTCTACAAGACATGGGGTTTGCTCTATCTAATGACCATTATGATGCCTCATATTCACCCCAGGCAAAGGCTATCATGAATAAGATGGGATATGAACATGGACAGGGCCTGGGGAAGTCTCATCAAGGAAGAATTGAACCCATATCTCCTAAACATAAGCAAGATAAAAAGGGGTTGGGTTTTTCCTAGGGGCCGCTGAGGGCTTCTTGCCTATACCGTGGAAAACCGAAGAGGCGGTGTGGGTTCCTCAGTGGCCACTTTCCTCCGAAAAACTTGAAGCCGTTGTAAAATTAGTAAAAGAACAGCTCATTCTAGGAAACCTTGAACCCTCTATGTCACCCTGGAATACACCCATTTTTGCAATCAAGAAGAAATCGGGCAAATGGCGGCTCTTACATGATCTTAGAGCCATCAATGCCCAGATGAACCTTTTTGGACCTATTCAGAGGGGACTCCCTGTTCTTTCTGCCCTTCCACAGAAATGGCCTCTGCTTATAGTAGACATTAAAGATTGCTTTTTTTCTATTCCCTTATGCCCCCAGGATCGGCCCCGCTTTGCGTTTACAGTGCCCACTATTAATCATGCTGGGCCAGATAAACGATATCAGTGGAAGGTCTTGCCTCAAGGCATGGCAAACAGCCCCACCATTTGCCAGGCTTTTGTGCAGGCTGCCTTGGCTCCATTACAATCCAAGTTTCCCACTGTTCTTATTTTCCACTATATGGATGATATTCTGATTGCTCATCAAGATATTCATATGCTAGAACAGGTTTATCCACAGTTGACCCATTTGTTAGAACAGCGGGGTTTAAGGTTGGCAACAGAAAAGGTCCAGTTCGCCCATACTGGAGAGTTTTTGGGGACCTCTATATTCCCTAATTATGTCTATCCTCAAAAGGTGGAGATATGCAAAGACAGACTCCACACTCTCAATGATTTCCAAAAGCTCTTGGGGGATATTAATTGGCTACGTCCATTTTTGAAAATCCCTATAATGACCTTAAAACCTCTATTTGCCATTTTGGAAGGGGAGTCTGAGATTACCTCACCCCGATATCTTACCCCTGCTGCCCGTCAGGCGCTGCACCATGTTGAGGAAGCTTTACAACATGCTCAACTAAAACGAGTTGACCCCTCTAGTTCATTTGCTTTGTGCGTACTACAGACTCATGGACTGCCTACTGCTGTTTTGTGGCAGCAAGGACCCCTTTTGTGGGTCCATCCCAATGTGTCTCCCAACAAGGTCATTGAGTGGTACCCAAAAATGGTTGCTCAGCTTGCGATTCAGGGCATAAAATTGGCTATATCACATTTTGGGAAAGAACCAGCTGACCTCTTTGTCCCCTATACAGCTCATCAAGTTCAGGTTTTGGCGGCTACATCCAATGATTGGGCAATATTAGTGTCTACCTTCCTGGGCAAAATTGATAATCATTATCCCCATCACCCGCTTTTACATTTTGCTTCTCAACATCCCCTGGTGTTTCCTAGGGTTACCTCTTCCCAGCCAATTGGGGGTGCCTTGACCGTATATACTGATGGATCCTCCACCGGTTTGGGGGCCTATGTAGTGGGAGAGAAAGTGGTCACAAAACAGTTTACAACTACCTCTCCCCAATTAATAGAATGCCATATGGTCTTGGAAGTCCTTAAGGTTTTTTCAGTTCCCCTTAACATTATTTCTGATTCTGTGTATGTGGTTAATGCTGTTAAAGTTTTGGAAGTGGCGGGAATTATAAAAGCCACAAGCCCCCTATATACTGCCTTTTTTAATATTCAACAGGCTCTGCTCGCTAGAAAGACTCCAGTGTTCATCACTCATATTCGTGCCCATTCTGGCCTTCCGGGCCCAATGAGCAGGGGCAATGATCTTGCTGATCAAGCTACCAAATTAGTGGCGGCTGTGCTACAATCATCTGTAGACTTGGCAAGAGCCTTTCATGATAATTTTCATGTGACGGCGGAGACTTTGCGCCGTAGGTTTTCTATTTCCAGAAAAGAAGCTAGAAATATTGTCATTTCTTGTCAAAACTGTTGTGAGTTCCTGCCCACACTACACGTGGGGATTAACCCCCGAGGCATACAGCCGTTACAGATTTGGCAGATGGATGTCACTCACATCCCAAATTTTGGAAAATTACAATATCTTCATGTTTCCATTGACACCTGTTCTGGGGTTATTTCGGCCACTCCTCTGGCAGGTGAAAAGGCCTCTCATGTTATTCAACACTGTCTTGAGGCTTGGAGTGCCTGGGGTCAGCCAAAGATCCTAAAGACAGATAATGGCCCTGCTTATACTTCTAAGAAATTTTCTCAGTTCTGTGCAAAGATGGGTGTCACCCACTTGACGGGTTTACCCTATAACCCGCAAGGCCAGGGCATTGTGGAGCGTGCCCACCGCACCATAAAAACTTATTTGACTAAACAAAGAGGGGGTCTGAAGGATTTTCCTCTCCCTGGCCCTAGGGTGGCCATTTCTATGGCCCTATTTACTCTCAATTATTTGAATTTAGACGAGCAAGGCCATTCTGCGGCCGATCGTCATTGCTCAGAGCCTGCTCGACCTAAGGAGTTGGTCAAATGGAAGGATGTGTTATCTAATGATTGGAAAGGACCGGATCCTATTTTAATAAGATCCAGGGGAGCTGTTTGTGTTTTCCCTCAGGGCGAGGAAGTCCCGTTCTGGATCCCAGCAAGACTGACGAGAAGAGTGATCGAGCCTGACCAAGATGCAAAAAAGGGACCTGAATTGGACCAAGATGCTGAACTTCAGCCTGCTGATAACCTGCTTCCTCCTTCAAGTTCCTAGTGCTATGGGAGTTCAGAGATGGGCAATCATGAACACTTTCCCGCTACCCATGCCAGTTATGCATAATGCACAGGTGTTCCCGCGTTTTTTCACAACGAATAGGACTCTGGGCCTTGCATTTATCCCACTAGATGAGCAAAGCCATGCAGTTATTACCAACAATACCTATATGTTAAAAGGAAGTTTGTGCTTTACTATTATCCCTTCTCCCAATTGAAGTGAATTCTATTGGACTTGACCCTAACAGAGGGATTATCTACCTGGATCTCCTCCATCTTTTATTATTTTAAGGAATGGGTGGGGGTGGGACTTTTAGGAGCCGTGCTCTGCTGCGGTCTGGTGCTCACACTCTGGCTCACTTGTAGACTTAAGGCACAGCGCCAACAGGATAGGGTGGTGATTGCGCAGGCACTTGTAGCACTGGAGCAGCGCAATTCTGCTGCTTTTTGGATAGCTATGATGAAGGATCGGCCAAAAAGACCTGTCTGAGCAAAGTCACTATCTTTTCTGAATCCCTTCGGGCGGCCCTTGCACCTCCGGGAGCTATATAACTCCATTGCACGAGAGATGGGCGCTCGTCATTTCCTTGCTACCCTTGGGAGCCTAGTCCGGGCTTGAGAAGGGCTCAAGTTCCCATTGCACCTCGAGACCTGACACTAGGTTGCTCTCACCTTCTAATATCTGGGAGGGCTCGAGTTCCCATTGCACCTCAGATGAAGGATGAGACACAGGCCTGCCCCACTGGTTAAGGAAGGGTTTTTCAGTGACCCCTTCTTGGTGAACAGCGGGTGGCTGCCTGGCCCACAGCTTTTTCCTTCAGTGACTTTTCCCGTAATGGTCAATTAAAAGAGAAGGGGCAGATGTGGGGAGCGGCTCCACCATTACATTACGGTGTGTGCACATGCTCACGTCCTAGGTAGAGTAAAGAAGAATGTGCGCATATGCCTACGCGTCACCCCTTCCTGGTGCGAGTGTGCCCAGGCCATACGTTAACCGGTCTGAGACTGCGGGAGCCTGTCAGGAGCTGCCACGTCCTAAGCGAGCATTAGGCTCTATATAAGGGATGGGTTTTCTGTCCTTGGGGCTCTCTCCACTTCTCGTTGCTTGAAGAAGCTTGTGATCTCGCTCTCAAGATGTACTAAAGCTTCATCTGCAGAAGGATCCTGTGTGTACCGCGTCTTTCCTGCTGGCGGGAGGTAGCGCGGGACAATTTCTATAATATAGTGTCCATTTGTGAATAACTATTAATTAAGATCAAAGTATACCATTGTCCAGATAACATTCTGAGCTCAGAGCTCAATGGCAGACTTTTTATCAGTTGGGGTTCTTACAAGGAAGGTCGAAACCTCTGTACCCTCTACCTGGAGAATGTCATGTATCCTTGGTTAGATTATAGGTTCAGCTTACTTTCTTTTGAAAAGAACCCCATTCCTCCAAAAATATAACCCTTGATTTACTACAAATAAAGTTGATCTGTGTTCTCAAAGCTGACTCGGGAGATAAGTCTGTTATTTCTGTTGTATTCTCAGGTCATTGGAAACTCCAAAGACTCTGGCTCATGGACAACAATCCAGGGGAGAAAGAAGACCCTCACCTAATGCCCTGCAATGTCCTATAATGAGTACAAGAGTGATGCATGAGTATCATGTACTAAAAAATTTCAGTGTCTTCTAATATGCCTTGAAAATTGGAACCTCACAGATTGGCAATTTTAGAAAGTTCACCAGACATCAGGGTTTTTTTTTTAATGATTATGAAAAATTATTCAGATACTCCTATTTCAGAAATTAGAGGCTGGTGAAATGGCTCACTGTCAAAGAGTATTTGCTACCTAAACTTACCACTTGAGTTTAATCTCTTGGCCTCCACATGATAGAAAGAGGTAAATAAGTTTCACAAGTTATCATTTGACCTCAACATATGTTATGTAATGTGCTTACACACACATACTCTCTCTCACATATACACACACACATACAAATACACACACACACACATAATAATTTTAAATCTTGTTTTGTTTCATAGTTTTAGAAATATCTGTTTGATAGTTCCATAATTTTGGGCCTGTGGCCAGTGTTAAAATGAATCAGAGTATATAACAATCAAAATCATCCTCATGGTAAAGAATATGAATAATAATGTGAGCAATTAATCGCCATCACCTCAAGGACACAGGAAGCATACCTCCACCTGGAAGACATTTTTAAAAATATCCACCAATTTTCACTAGAATTCTAGAACAAGAACTCAGTCTAAAAAACATCTATCTTTAAAATACACATCTGATAACCTGCATTCCATACTTTAACAACTTCAGGATAATTTGCATTGTCCTTGCTTTGTTTAAAATGCCACACTTAGCCTCTAGATACATTAAAGCATTTTGTTCCCATTTTGTAAAGTTTTCTACTGGTATCCATTTATTGTAGTCTGCCTTGTATTCACCATTCTGTAGAAAAATTGAAACTGTACCCCAAATGTGAGACTTTGAATAAGAGTGGCTGAAATGGGCTTATTTCATTTAACTCATAGTCATTATGGTGTGGAAAACATGGAAAACTTTCTAAGGATTAGAATGTATGTCTTTTTTGGAGAAAATGTTTCACTAAGGGTAAGCCTTGAGATTTCAAAGTCTTTTCCTGCTCTCTCTCTCTCTCTCTCTCTCTCTCTCTCTCTCTCTCTCTCTCTCTCTCTCTTTCTGCTTGTAGATAAAGATGTAGGTCCCAATTACTTCTCCAGCATCATTCTCTTAATCTCACTGATGCCACAAGAAAGACAACTGACACAAATTTTGACTAAACCATGCAACCCGTACTGTGGCCAGACAAAAGAATCAATAGCTATTGCCTACTAAGCTAAAATAAGGTTCAAAAAACCAGCTTCAAATCAATTTTTCATATCTAGTTTAGTGAGCACAGCCAGAAGGTAGGAAACCTGTTCAAGACAGTTTGGTTTCAGAAGTAAAATGAAGCTGTTAGGAAATTTTCTTCTCGAACAATGGGCACCCAAAACATGTACATGGTTTAAAATTTACCTTTTGGGTCAGTTTCTTTGTGTAAGTCTCCTGGAAACAAAAATTTAAGTTTCAGAGTAAACAGAAATTTAACCTATCTAGAAACTCAAAATGTCTCCTGATTATGAAGTGGAGTCTGAGTGGCTCTTATTGCTTCTATAACTAGCTATGTTTATGTTGATTTGATAGAAGGCAGGGTTATCAAAAATAAAAAAAAAATCTTCAGTTGAGAAAATGCTCTGCCCATAAGATCTGACTGTAGACAGTCCTGTAGGTTATTTCCTTAATTACTGATTTGTGAAGGATTACGCAGTACATTATGGCTTCTGGATTTTATAGAAAAACAGGTTGAGTTAACTATGAGGTACAAGGCAGCAAGCAGAACTCTTCCAAGGCCTTTGTGTTAGCTCCTAGATCTAAGTTCCTTTTTTGCTTGAGTTCCTGTCATGACTTCCTTTGATGATGAACTGTGATGTTGAAGTGCAAGTAAGCTAAATAAACTCTTTCCTGCTGAAGTTGTTTTGGTAACTGTGTTTTGTGGAGAAACTTTGCTATTTAAGGTCTCAGTCTACCATGTCTTCTGAGCTTGATGCAACATGGAGGACTCCCTTTTCCATCAGGGATTCCTTTTCTTTGCTATACCTCATCTGGGGAACCTCCATCCATATCTTCTACCTGAAGTCCTTGGAAAACCTAGAAGTTCAAATTTTTCTTTCCCAATATGAACCTTCCTAGCAACTGAAAACATAGTCAACTTTCCATCACTAGTAAAATAAGTAACTGAGACAATCATTCCATATTAATTGATCAAATTAGAGTATCTATCTACTAGTTAAGGTGGATGTTTAACTATCAGCTTTATTTGAGACTGTACAGCTATAACATAGTTGCTGTCACTTTACTGCATATGCTCTAAGAAAGATATCTCACTTTTATATCGCAAATAGCATCTGCTGGTTCAGAATCTTACAACTAGATCTAACATCATATCAAAGACTATTTTACCCTTGAAAATCTTTGTAATTTGTGATGACTTTACACATTAATCTCTCTGATCTAAATTACACATTATGTACCAGCATGGACACATCAACAAAGACTATTATCTACTTCTTATATTTTGGTAAGACATTTATAAATTTTTCTTTTTAAATTAGAGATTTTGTTGTTTATTGAAATTTATAACTGCATAACCTATTGTCTCTGTATATTTACCGCTAAAATGTCTAGCACTACACTTCCATGCTTAAAGGGAAGTCTAGCATAGGTTATCACATATGCTTTGTAATAATGTGTAAAAGTGACTATTATTTGTCAGATATAATTGTTGTCTGAAAGGTTGACTGCTTAGTTTACCCTTTCTAGTTTTTTCTGAAATCTGGCTGTCTGGTTCAACATAGCTGTTCTGACCTAAACTCCACTCCATACTGATTGATTCAAACTGGCTTCTACTAGCTTCTGACTGAATTGCTCTGTTTGGCCTCAAATTAACTCTGGCAATATGTTTTAATCTTCTGGCTCCTCCTCATACTCTAACTCATTCTGTCTTCCCCTGCAACATGTCTCTGTAAAATTGTCCTGGTAAGACTGTCTCATCCTCTCCTCCTTGTCCTCTTAGTCCTCTTCCTTCTCATCATCATGATCTTCTTCTTCTTCTTCTTCTTCTTCTTCTTCTTCTTCTTCTTCTTCTTTTTCTTCTCCTTCTCCTTCTTCTTCTTTCTCTCTCCCCTATCTGTCTTTCTGTCTCTCTCTGTCTCTCTGTCTCTCTGCCTCTCTCTGCCTGCTTGTCTCTCGGTATCTCTCTGTCTGTCTGTCTCTCTCTCTGCCCCCCTCTTTTTCCTGTGCTGCTCTTTTGTGTCACCTTCTTTGCTGTCCTGTTCTCATGAAAGTTGTGTGTGTGCTATCTCTGATTCATTATGTTAAATCTTTGTCTGATCTGTCACTTTGCCTGACTCCAATTAGACATCACTTTCAAACATGGCTACTTCCTTCTACAAACTAACTTTATCTTCATTGTTAGGGATTAAAGGTGTGTATCAAAGGCGTGTCTGTATTTCAGCAATATCACATTGTAATCCAGGAAACATCTGCATCTCCAATGAATCATATTTTTTGATCTAATCATTTCCTAGAGCAGCCATGTTGCTGGACTAAAAATCCTTGATGATGGTGTAGCAAATATCAATGATATACTTGGAAATCATGACAAATATCTCAGGATGTTATTAAGAAGAAAAACATAACAAAAGAATAAATGCCAGCTTGGATGGAGAAAAGTCTAAGCCACTATGGATTGTTGATGAAATTATAAGATATGGCAATAGTAATAAAAATTTTCATGTTCATTTTTAGAAAGGCAAATTAAGAATTAAAATAAAAATCCTGTTTGTGGGTATATAGTCAGAAGAATATAAACTTATATCTTTATAGTTCTAAATCTACAGGCTTAATATTAGTCAAGATAGAGAATTTTCTGTCTTGTTCAGTAAAAAAAAATTATCAATTTTTTTTTCAGATTTTGTCCTCTGTCCAAGGAGTTGGACATTCAGCTAGCATATCAGAAAATTTAGTTATCCTAAATTTCTTCATTGTTTCATATATCATAGCAATTATTCTATCCAGTTCAATTCACTGTACTGTCATTCTCAGTATCTTCTCCCCAAATTCATTGTAGTTACTTATGTTCATTTTCCATTGTGTCATGATAAAAATACCATGAAATTTTATTAATTTTTTATCTCATAGAAGCTGTAGGTCAAAAATATGGCATAGCCTATCTGGGATATTTGCTTAAGATATTCTATGATTTTAATCTCAGAATTCTATCTAGATCATAATTTGATTTGAAAGGTTTCTTCATTTTATTTCATTTCTTTTCTTTTTTAGAGGTGAAGTTTAGAGGTGAAGAATGTTGTTTTTCTCTTTGGTGTGTGTGTGTGTGTGTGTGTGTGTGTGTGTGTGTGTGTGTGTGTGTTTATTTAAAATGATGTTGTGAGAACATTTACTTCAATATATACCCCAATTTCCTTTTTATTACATTATACTATGGGCTGTAACCATACTTGTTGCATCCTATAATGTTTAAATACTTGAAATATGTATTATTTTGTGTTGTTAATATTCCCAAATGCTGTAGTTCTCATGTTTCTTCAATGATTTGTCTTGAGATTCAATCTACAGCTAATTAATTTGTTTTCAATGTCTCATAGTACTTGTAATAGTTATTAAACATTGAAAGTATTTTATTACTTCTCAGGTGTTACTTTTCTAATCATACATATTTTCTCATATAATATTTTCTGGGCTCTTACTTACTACTTTTAAAAATGCATCATAAATTTTTTGGGATTCTGACCTTAGCTCAGCCTTTCATCCACATGCCTCAGTGGCACATACTAAGTGAGTGCACTCCTGTGCCTCCTTTAATCAGATAGGCCTCAGATGGAGGCTAAGGGAACATGGCTGTCCTCTTGTGCAGAGACCTAAACACTGCTCAAATGGCAAACCAAAATCCCTTCCAGATTGGTTTTGATACCATCAGTGAAATGAAGGTTACAACTGATAAGTACTGAAGTGTCACCAAGACTATGAGATCTACAATGAACTTTCAGATTGAGGGTGGAACAGATGCCAATTTCAGTCCTTGAAGCTGTTGGCATCTTGAAGTGAGCAGCTTTTGAAGTAAATCATGGTTGTGGTCTTGACCCAAATATTGCTAGTGCAATAATGCAGGCAACACATGAGGTAAGAGAAGGTAAATGATGTAATTACTTTCCTTTTGTGATATGGTAGACTGGAACATACACCTTAATAATAAACCAATTAATATTTTTCCTTTTTTTAAAGAGGAAAGAGTTTATTTCATCTTATATCTTACAGTACATTATGAATAGTAGTCTGGACAGGAAATCAAACATGAAATCAGAGGCAGGCACTGAAGAAGAAGTCATGAAGGAATAGAATTATTATCTTGTACAGACTGATTTCTTATTCCAGCTGTTCAGGGATCTCACTTGCAATAGAAAATCAGCAAGACAATTGATGATGAGTCAAGAATATACTCAATGATCATTTGCCTATCAGAAAATCTGGTGAACATTTTCTCAACTGAAGTTTCCTTTTCCAGTGTGACTACTGTTAGTCTATATTTGACAAAATCAAAGAAAGAACAAAAATTAAAGAAAGAAAGAAAGAAAGAAAGAAAGAAAGAAAGAAAGAAAGAGGGAGGGAGGAAGGGAGGGAGGAAAGAAGGAAGGAAGGAAGGAAGGAAGGAAGGAAGGAAGGAAGGAAGGAAGGAAGGAAAGAAGGAAAGAAGGAAAGAAGGAAAGAAGGAAAGAAGGAAAAAAGGAAAGAAGGAAAGAAGGAAAGAAGGAAAGAAGGAAAGAAGGAAAGAAGATTCTCTCAAAGAACCATCTTCTTATTTTGTTGATTCATTGCATAGTTCATTTGTTTCTACTTGGTTGATTTCAGCCCTGAGTTTGATTATTTTCTGCTGTCTATTCATCTTGGACATATTTGTTTCTTTTGTTCTAATGTGTTCTGGTGTGCTGTTAAGCTGCTACTGTATGCTTTCTCCAGTTTCATTTTGGAGGCACTCAGAGCTTTGAGTTTTCCTCTTCGTACTGCTTTCATTTTGTCTCATAAATTTGGGTATGATTCATCAATATTTTCATTAAATTCTAAAAAGTTGTTATTTTTCTCTCTATTTCTTTTTTGACCAAGTTATCAATGAGTAGGAAATTGTTCAGCTTCCAAGTGTATGTGGACTTTCTGTTATTGTTATTGAAAACCAGGCTTAGTCCATAGTGATCTGATGGGATGCATGGAATTATTTCAATCTACTTATATCAGTTGAAGATAGTTTTGTGACCAATTAAATGATCAATTTTGGAGAAGGTACCATGAGGTGCTGAGAAGAAGGCATATTGTTTTAGGATGAAACATTCTATAGATATCTGTTAAAACTATTTGTTCCATCACTTCTGTTAGTTTCTGTTTCCATCATGATCTGTCCATTGATGAGAGTGGGGTGTTGAAGTCTCCCACTATTATTGTATGTGGTGCAATGTGTTTTGAACCTTAGTAAAGTTTCTTTTATGAATGTGGGTGTCCTTGCATTTGAAGCATAGATGTTCAGAATTGAGAATACTTCTTGGCATATTTCTTCTTTGATGAGTATGAGGTGTCCTTCCTGATAATTTGATAACTTTTGATGGAAAATCAATTTTATTTGATATTAGAATGGCTAATCCAGCTTGTTTCTTGGGTCCATGTGCTTGGAAAATTGTTTTCCAGCACTTTACTCTGAGGTAATATCTGTCTTTAACACTGAGGTACATTTCCTGCATGTAGCAAAATGCTGGGTCTTGTTTATGTATCCAATCTATTAATCTATATCTTTTTATTGGGGAATTAAGTCCATTGATATTAAAAGATAAGTAATAGTGATTGTTACTTCCTGTTATTTTTGTTGTTAGAAGTGAAATTATGTTTGTGTGGCTATCTTCTTTTAGTTTTGTTGAAAGAACATTACTTCTTGCTTTTTCTAGGGTGTAGTTTCCCACCTTGTGTTGGAGTTTTCCATCTATTTTCTTTTGTAGGGCTGGATTTGTGGAAAGATATTGTGTAAATTTGGTTTTGTCATGGAATATCTTCATTTCCTCATATATGGTAATTGAGAGTTTTGATGGGTATAGTAGCCTGGGCTAGCATTTTTGTTCTCTTACAGTAAGTATGACATCTACCCAGGATCTTCTAGTTTTCACAGACTTTGGTGAGCATTCTGGTGTAATACTGATAGGTCTGCCTTTATATGTTACTTGGCCTTTTTTCCTTAATGCTTTTAATATTCTGTTTTTGTTTTGTACATTTGGTGTTTTAACTACTATGTAATGGAAGGAATATCTTCTCTGGTCCAGTCTACTTGGAGTTCTGTCGGCTTCTTGTTTGTGGGCATCTCTTTCTTTAGGTGAGGGAAGTTTTCTTCTATAATTTTGTTGAAAATATTTACAGGACCTTTAAGTTGTGAATCTTTACTTCCTTCTATACCTAGTATCCTTAGGATTGGTTTGGTCTTTCATTGTTTTCTGGATTTTGTGGATGTTTTCGGTTAGGAGTTTTTATACATTTTGGATTTTCTTTGACAGTTGTGTCAGTGTTTTCTATGGTATCTTCTGCACCTGAGACTCTTCTATCTCCTATATTCTGTTAATGATGCTTGTGTCTATGACTCCTGATATCTTTGCCAGGCTTTCTATCTCTAGGGTAGTCTTCCTTTGTGATTATTTATTAAATATATTTTCATTTTAAGATCCTGAATGGATTTGATAAATTCCTTCACCTGGTTGATTGTGTTTTACTCTAATTCTTTAGGAGATTTTCTTCTTTAAGGGCTTCTACCTGTTTACTTGTGTTCTCGTATATTTCTTTAAAAGAGCTATTTATGTCCTTCTTAAAGTCCTCTATCATCATCATGAGATGTGACATTAAATGACAGTCTTGCTTTTCTGGTGTTTGGGATATCCAGGGCTTGCTGTGGTGGGAGAACTGGGTTCTGATTATTCCAAGCAGCTTTGATTTCTGTTTTTTATGTTCTTGCCCTTGCCTCTTTTCATCTGGATACATCTGGTGTTAGCTGGGTTTGCTGTCTTTGACTGTGGCTTGTCCCTCCTGCAAGCCTGTGTGTCAATACTCCTGACAGACCAGTTCTCTCAGGGATAAATTTGGGTATAAAGGGCTGTGGCACAGGATCAGCTCCCCGGTGTAGATAGAAACATGAAGGATCCTGTCCCCAGCTGTTCCTTGGTTCCTGTGTCCTGATGACCCTGAACTGGTCTTTCTTAGGTAAGGAATTTGAGCAGAAATGGTGGTGTAACATGTGCTCACAGTTGTACCAGCATTCCTGAGAGACCAGCTCCATTTGGGTATGGAGGGCTTTGGCTCAGGATCAGTTCTGGACACTGTAACTACTTTTCTTTTTTTTCCTTTCATTTCTTTCTGTTTCTTTTTCTTTTTTGATTGATGTGGTTTCTATTATAACATTTTAAGCACTATGAATTAACCCTTGATTAGAGTGTATAGTTCCTTCATAAGAAAAATAGATCCTAAGGTCACCACTCATTAGTGATATGGGAGGTGTGTGTGTGTGTGTGTGTGTGTGTGTGTGTGTGTGAGAGAGAGAGAGAGAGAGAGAGAGAGAGAGAGAGAGAGAGAGAGAGAGGCAGAGAGAGACAGAGACAGAAAGAGAAAGATCAAACTTTGAATAATAACCACAAAAATGATGTTTCTTATGTTTTTGGTATAAGTCAACTAAATCCAGTTCACAGGAATAAGGGAAGTAAAGCCTGAAGTTTTAATTATTACAAAGACAGGATCACTGGAGGCAAGTGTAGAGTCTCTGAACTACAACAATTTCTCATAAAATTAAAATACTAATTATCTTTTTACTTGTTAACAGTGGCTTTATTTTTCAGAGATAAGTAATTTTAAGATATAAGATGACATACAGGAATAGATCAATATATTTGAAAAACTGTAGCATAAAAGAATATAAAAACCTAGTTATTGTTGTAACCTGGTAATTAATATCTTTGTGCGTAATCGTAAAACATTTCTTTTACATAAATTTAAGCAACCACTTAATCTTACAGGTTAGAGATCATATTGAGGAGATTATACCTGATTAGGAAGTGAAAGAAAAATGATTAAACAGGAGAACCCTGAACATTTTACAGGGCGAATAAAATTTCAGAAGTATTCTGCATTGAAATTGGAGAGTCTTACATCATTATATGCAGTCTTTAGGGACCATGTTTCAGTGTGATTAATCATCAGATTGAAGCTCCATGTTCACTGAAGCTCCTTGTTCTCTGTAGTTTGCTTATCTATTCAACACAGAGGCTTCACAAACATTCTCTCGATTCAGTACCTGTAGGTCCAGAGAGATAGCACCTTTCTCAGCAGGATTATTTGTCTTTGATGCTTTTTTTTTGTAAAACCTTGTGTAATGTTTTCTTGTGACAAATGGAGGCTTTACATGTCAGTTGCAGGGGTTAAAATGTTTAAAGGAATTTATACTTACTCATGAGTCAAAAATTGCAGAAAAGTGAACAACTAATTTAAATAATCATCTTTCTTAGCTTCGCTGTTAATGCAGTAATATACCAACTAAACGAAAATTGGAGAAGAAAGTATTTACTTCTTCTTTGAAGTTAATGTTACAGTCTATGATCAAAGGAGGCCATGGAGGAATGCATTTTTTTTTTTTTTTTTACTTTTTCTTGTAGATTGAGTAGCTACCTTTTTTATTTTAATTTTTGATGGTATGATTTAATTGCAATATTTCTTTTCCCTAGATATCCTATCTATATATCCTTCTGTACTCCTCTTCAAATTCATTGCCACTTTTCTCAATAGATTTTATTACATATAATTCTGTATTAAAATAAAATGTATGTTTTTTACATGCACACACATTACTAACTTCTCTTTCTCCACTGTCTCACATCACTCATTATTTGTGAGATCAGACTCTATAATTCTATTTTTCTTATAAAAAGCATATATATATATATATATATATATATATATATATATATATTCTGTGTGTCTGTATTATGTTACTTGCATGGATGTTTTCAAGGCTCACTCTTTGAAACTGGACAATCAATTGCAATTAAATTCTGCTCAACAATTAGGTAAACTATTCCAGGTACTGGAGTCTTAAGCTAATTACTCTGTACTAAGAAAGACATAATTGTAAGAGAATCTAAAATTGATAATTTTCTAAACAAGGATAATATGTAGTGTTGTAGGGCCCACTCCTAATAAACATATTTATAAAATACTCTGCACTTACAGTATGGAGCACATTGCAGAAGATAGGGTAGAAAGAGCCTGAGGAACAGGGAAATTGAAATAAGACTGTGTTACTTAGTAATATAAGAAGCTATATCATTTAAAGTCTCACAAACATGACTGTCTAAACAATAGCTTAATGTAGATGATACTAATGAATATGCCAAACTGGATGAGAAAAAGCCTAGGAGGCCTCCATCCTAGACAAAGAACTCTAGGCAACTGAAGAAAGCTCAGAATGGGAGAGGTGACATTCCACAGGGAAGACCATACTAATTGTTTTATGTGTACACACACACACACACACACACACACACACACAGACAAATACACACAACACAGACATTCATGTCAAGGGACGATTCTGTTCACCATGGGATATGCCCTCTTACACTGATTATCAATAAAAAAAAATCTGCATAGTCATGACCACAGACAATCTGAGAAAGGTAACCCCTCAGTTTAAGTTTCTTCTACTCACCTCATTCTAGCTTGTATCAAATTGGAAACAAACTAACAACAATGACTATAGAACCTAACTTCTAACAAGCACGACAGTTAAAAAAGTGTCCTAGAAATGTGGTTTCAAGACTTGATTTGAGGAGTTAAAATTTGATGTTTTTAAAAACACGTGTCAAAGACTTCTCACATTTCTGTGTGTCTCTTTTAAATGATTCATTAAGATTCTATGAATGAAGAGAAATCTTGAAGTCAGGAATAGTAATCAACATAAACCAAATAAGAATCCCATTGTAATGTTGAAGGGGATATGCAGTATAGATGAATTTTGGTCTAGATGTAAAGAAAGAGAAGTGGTACAGTGAAGGGAGTATGATGGAAGAGAGGTTAAAAAGTAAGAGTGTGAATTAGAGACGACAAGAACGAGTAAAAGGGAGAGGTAATGAATCATCAGGGAGGGAAGCTGAGATAAGGAAACAGATGAGAAAAGAAGTAATGGAGAGAACATACACAACTTACTGCTAATGATGATTTTTGAACATTTTAATCTGCTCTGTCTTTATAGTAGTTTTGAAGGTTTGTATGCCTATAGAGGCAGTTGTATCTTCTGAGTGAGTAGGAAAATTTATGTCATAGAAAGGTAGAAAAAATCACTATTAAGGAAGCAAAAGGTAGCCTGATTTATCATTATTTACCCAATAGTCATGAAATTGGGAACTCTGAATTTTTAATTAAACCATTTGCATCTTTTCTATATTTATTTTGGAATTTCATAATTTTTAAAACAAATGTCAATATTACTTCTGTCTTCCAGCTTATTATAGTGTCCCTACCACTTTTATAATATTAGTATTTTCTTTTCTATTACTTACTTAAGCAACTGCACACACGATATTTTACATATTTTATACAATTCAAATAAGTTGTATAATGATAAAATTAGTATTGTTCAGGAAAGTGCTATTAGCCTGTCAGATTTTATAGCTTTCAATATAAATGACAATGAGATGTCAAACAAGCTGGATTTTGTGAAATTTGTTTAAATATTTTATTTGATTGTTTTAATTTTTTAAGAAAATCTCACTGTGTAGCTCACATTGACCTCAGACGTAAAGCAATCCTAGCTCTTCTTTGCACAATAAAGACTGCAAGCATGTGCCACCATACGTGGCACTTTGAAAAAGATTTCAGTTAATATTAACTCTGAGTACATTTTAATAAACTCATTTAAAAATGAACATTTTCAGTACATGGCAACCCAGAGAGACACAATATATGCCTGTGTTTATTTTCTAGTCAGTGAAGAAATATGGGATGAGATATCTAGGTTTAGCATATATAAAATTGATTTTTGCATCAACCACACAGTGTTCCCATTTATCTTTACTCTGATTCATTGCTAATCCTTCTGGAGATAGTATGCATTCATGAGTAAGTTATTGTGATACTACACGTATCGATTCAATAAAGAATAAAATGCTTCCCATATATTTAGTTGCTTTCTGGTTTTGTTCCTCCTAGGAAGGATATTAGAGGATTTTCTATCTGGGAAATGATTACTTTTATATTGCCTTCTTAATTCTTGCTTACCTTGCTTAAAGGATTTAAGTTTATGGCTGACTAGTATATCTAGAATGTATAATAAACTAAGCCCTTTTGTTCTGTTTTAAAGCCAATTCTGATGGTCAGGATTTGAGTTTTCAGAGAGAATAAATTTCTACTTTGACAGTGTGTGGAATTAGTATGGTTGACCAATTACATAAGATTTCCTAATATCTATCATTTAGTTCTTATACCTAAAGAAGACAGAGGTGTGTGATTTTGTTTTATGGAATCAACCCAGATTTTCATTTCTGGGAAACACAAACTTAGGCTCAAATGGCCAGTTTGCAGCCTTTCCTGGAATCAGCCTGGCCATGGTTAACTCAGTCCACTCAGAGGATAAGAAATATGGGAATGGTGCCAGTGAAAGATAATGGAGGAAGAGACTAAGATTCATTGGCTAGGGAAAGTTTCCAGACTTAGCGATTCATAAAAATTTAGTAGAGATAAAACTAGAGTGGGAGAAGGGAATATCAGAAGATGAGAATATGCTGCATGATGCAGTATCCATAAAGTCTTGGAAAACTTGAGTTTAGACTCTTAGTTATAAAATAAACAAATGACTTTGTCTTATAACTATGGAGATTTTAGTGATTGGCTACTGTGTGCATGTGAAGAAATGAAAATCTGGTTAAAAAGCACAACCTGGACTGTAGGTGGGGCATGTGAAAATTATGCATAACTTTTAACCAAATCAAATTCTTTTTCTGTGGAAAATGTGAGAAATGAATCTCCACGACTATAACAAAATATATGCCTGTACTAAAGATTGGAGAAGGGATAGAACATATTGCATATAGCAGAGGATGATACTATTATAAATTAGGTGAATTAAAATGCAATGTTACTCCTAGTGACTTTCTGCTATACCCATTTTTCTGTGTCTTGTTCAGCCATTATCAGAGAATTTTTTCTTGCAGTTGATGGTTACTAACACGGAGACCCATGACTGTACAGAGAGTAGGAATATTTTGGAATGCTTGACATTGTCATCAAACTTTCTTTTGAGACTCATGGAACTAGGAGCAAGAGAATTTTAAGATTTAGCAATGGTATATAACTCCAAAGAACCACTGTCCTCAAGTCTTTGTAGGACTGATAACTTGTGAACTCACAAAGACCTGGACATGAACAGAGACTTCAGAGATTCAAACCAGATGGGGTTCTAGCATTCAGATGGAATGGATCAAAGCTTTTATTCATAATCAAAAAGATATCTACACTTAGTAGGCACTTAACAAAAAAAAGCAGTTCTATCCAATAGATTCTCATTAAAAGTATTAGCCGCACTTCAGGATTAAGCACTTACTTCATGTTAGTCCATGCTCAGAAGTAGATGTCTGGCTTAAAAAAATTTCAATAGTATTTTTGCATACTTTTTCCCACAGTTCTTTTTTGGGGGTCTATGTTCTGCCTTTTGGTTATTTTTTTGCTTGTAGATATTGGTTCCCAAATTTGTGTTTTTGTGGCTCTCTCTCTCTCTCTCTCTCTCTCTCTCTCTCTCTCTCTCTGTGTGTGTGTGTGTGTGTGTGTGTGTGTGTATTACTTGTTTTAATCTCTGTCCTAAAGATAGGGGAAAAATCTGGAGTTGAATGAGTAATCAGGAGGGGAGGATCTGGGAGGAGTTGGATGATAGTGAAGCATAATCAGGATACATTAGTGAAACATTGTTTTTAATAATAAAATGGAAAATATTTTAAAAGATAAAGAAACAAAGGAGCCATAAGTTCACTGCTGCATAGCTATTTTCCCTAGTTAGAAAGAGTCTTTCATAGAATGGATAGAGAAGGTTCATAAGTCTACAGAAGCTCAAGACATTTCACAGATTCACAAATATCTTCCTAGAGGCCTATGCCAAAACCAACTGCTGGTATAGAGGGGCGTTTCTCCCTGAAGATACTGTGGATTTTTGCATAGAGAGCATGTTCAATATCACTCATATTGCTGTGGATTTTATGGTATTTTATAGCCGCTAAGTAACCCAAGGCCTAAAAGTTTTTTGAATATATACTGGTTTACCAAGTTATACCTAGGCAGATATGTTTCTGTTTTCTCTTATCAGTGTCACCAAGACTAGAATGAATCGATGTGTACTCACATATTTCTGGAAATTTTACCCCATACAATTAATAATCATATAGGTACCATGAGACCTATTTATTTTTCTATTGCTCTGTAGAGATATCATAAGCAAGAAAATGTTTTTTTTTTAATATAGGTTATGGGGAAGCTATGACTCTGGCTCAGTAGCTGAGAGATTATATCTTGATCCACAGGAACAAGAAGGGAGAAATCGAAATTGGGAAGGGTAAGGATATTTGAATTTTAAGGCCTAACCTCAGTAATTTGTATGAACAGACACAGACACACACACACATACACTCACATTCTCTCTCTCTCTCTCTCTCTCTCTCTCTCTCTCTCTCTCACACACACACACACACACACACACACACACACACACACACACCATCTGCCATACCTCCTAATCTTTCAAACAATAACAACAGAAACAATATTGGATTATGAACAATCAGTATTATAGCTTATGATATGGATGATAAGACATGTAATTGAACTTTACCTTAGATGGTGGGTTATTCACAAAGGCAATTAGATATGCCTATATTTCCCTATATAGAATGAACTCGTACATCTCTTTTCTGGAAACCACAGAACGGCCATATTTTTCTATACATTTTTGAGACACAGTCTTCCTTGATGAATGGGGTCTTACATGAATCTAAAGTAATATCATCAATATGGCTGAAGAACTCTAGAATATATTACAATTCCTAAAGATAGAACAGTTTTGATGCCACTATAATCAGGTTGTGGTGGTTATTTCACAGCCTCTTTTATGGACTAGACACATTACTGTGGAGAAAATTTCTTTCCCTAAAGAACTTGCATGCAGAAAATAAGAATAACAATGTTAAACTATGTAGACTCTGTCTTCTTCATCATTCTCTGACATGGAAGAAAATATAAGGAGAAAAACAAGGACTAAATGTAACTAAGTTCTGTACAAATTAGATCTGTGCTAAGGAGCACTTCTTGAGATCCAAACCTAGAACCCATGGGGGGTGGTAACAGATTGTGAAGAGGAAAAGATAGTGGTGGAATTTTAGATGTCTCTCATATTTGACCTTTGAAAGAAAAAAAGTGAAAAATAAATGATTTTACATGAGGATAGTCCTTTAGTTATATTCCACTACAGAAAACTTTTATAAATAGGTAAATCTTTGCATCTGGATTGCTTGAATTGCAAGAAACATTTAAGTGAGAAATTAAAAGCAACTGTAAGCATGTCCTGTGGTTCTGTAATGTGTAAGGACAGACACAACCAATCTGAGTGCTAAGAAAGTTAAGAAACCAAGTAACAGAGCTTCTTCATATAGCCTCTGAAACCAGATGCGTAACTTGAGACATTATAAAGTAATGCCCAGCCCCACTTGACAGAATGACTCATAAGGTTCATTATATCATGTTATTGTTTCATGCTGACTTTCTTATAAACATCAGAAATTTCAAACCTAAGAATCATATTCACACTGTACTAGTATATTAAGGAGAAAATGCTGAAACCATAAAAGACAGAATATGAAAATAATGGAGTCTCTTTCGGTTATTCAAAGCCAGCAAAGGAAGCATAGTTTTCATCTGTGACCCGCGCAATCATCTCGCCGGCAAGAACGCACGCAGGCACACAGGATCCTTCCACAGCACGTGTTTATTCCCATGCGTGGAGGAGGAGAGACTGGATCTAACATGGCGCTGCTTTATATACACCCTAGGGTGGGGTGGACATATCTGATTGGCTGCTTGCTCAAATTCCCATGTGAAGTCCCGGGTTGGGCGGTAATTAGGCAGTCCTTGCCACTGCACATGCACAATTTTACTTGTTTACCCACGAGTGTCAGGTGCCAGCGTCATCGGCTCTCCACATTCATCGTTACTTTCTAAGGAATAAAATGACAAAATGACAAACCCAATGCTCGCATAGTGTCAAAACCTAAGAAGAGCTTAAATGCCACATGGGATAAGACAAGGATCCCCTTTGCCCTGTGTCATGCTTATCAATATGAAAAATCCTATCAATGCTGCTCATGTGATGAAAGAATTGATAGACATTCTTCTGGAATCTTTTCATGATGGACTGGAAATTATGTTTCTTTTTATTCTTTTAGCCTCTAAATCTCAAACCATTTTACACTTGCTTGGATGGAGAATGAAGGGTAACTTCAGTAGCTTTGCAGATATTATGTCTACTATCCTTAAACTGATTTTCCTCTGTAACGCTAGCACTTGGTTATCTTATAGAGTTGGAAAAGCATCTACAAGGATAATAAAAACAACAAAATATTCTAATGAAATAATCCTATGTGGATACAAATAGGGACTCCAAGAAGTTATAAAGTTGTTGCTAAAATGCACTAGCAGTCTAAGGTGTTGTACTCAGAAATCATACATTTGTCACACTGATAGCCTGCTTGTTTTTACCATTGCTGGGGTTGCACTGCAGAACTCGATGGTAAATTCCCATTACTTATGATGCTGTCATGTCTAAATGTTAACAGAGTTACAGGCTTTCTCTTTGCTGGACCACTTTCATGGTGTGGAAGCCACTATGATGACTTCTGAGTGGGATTGATCATTATCAGTCCTATTTGATCATTCACTCTGCAAATGATTGAGAATATGTGACTGTTCTTACAAGAGAGACTTGAGTGCAACTACTTTACAATTGAATGTAAGGGCCAATACATAGGTAGGAAAGTAATAGGTACTTGGTCTTGTAAACTAAGGCAAATATCTATAGCTTGGTAGGTAATAGAATTAATTAGGAATGCTACTTCTCTTTTTTGGTTAGCTGAATATGATATGCTTACCAGCTCATCTCTTGTACATTTTTGTTAGTGCTTATAGGTTTCTTTTACTTTCCTTCATTTTCAGAAAGGCTTGTTTCAGAAACTGGCCATTTGAATATCCTTGGCAGAAGGAGTGGTAATATTAGGAGGTATTGTCTTATTGGAGTATATTTGGCCATAGTGGAGGAAATAAGTCACTGTGGGTCTGGGCTTTAAGACTACCTGCCTGGAGGCCAGTCTTCTGTGTGCCTTTAGGGCAAGATGTAGAACTCTCAGCTCCTTCAGCATCATGCCTTCCTGGATGCTGCCATGTTTCTCACAACAATGATAATGGAGTGAACCTCAGAACTTCTAAGTCATCCCCAATTAATTGTTGCCCTTATAAGCATTACATAGTGTTTCTTCACAGCAATGGAAACCTTAACTAAGGCAGAAGGTAAGCATGAATGCATTCTTTCAAATGGTCAAACTGTTGAAAACACATGAGTGATTGTTGCTGGGTCAGGTAAGCCTTACTTTTGGCAAGAGTGAAAACAAGCAAGGAAACAAACAAATAACCCAGAGATCTGTACATTCCTCTTCACAGACTGAAAAATGTTGTGTAAGGAAGTAGAAAAGAAATATTAAGGTTCAGAGAAAGAATTTAAGTGCTGGACTGCTTGATCCATCAGACTGAAATATGGCCTTGTGGATGGAAGCAAGAAGGAAAACAAATTCCAGAAACTCACAGAATTCAAGCATCTCAAAACTACATGTTATTCATAGCTCATGCAATAAGTGATAGGTGATTTAAACATGCATTTGGGGTGGAGAAGGCAGATCCTATATGAAAGTGATACAGGAAATTCCAGAGATGCAGCTATTGTATGGCATCACTGTGATTTTGGTGATTTTCGTTTTGTACAGAAGTTTATGGAATCACCCATGTTGTAGTAAGTAACCATTCACTCATACTCCCGCATCACTAACAGTTTACCAAGTTAAACCTAAATAATGTAGTTATGTCTTTAGCCTGTGACTTTTCCCCAATCTAGGATGAGTAACTGTTTCTTCACTTCTTTTTGGGGAACAAAGGTGCAGGGAATCACACAAGACTCTTGTAAAACTGCTTCAGAGAAAAAAAATTTGTCAGGAATATTTAAAAAAAATCGATGTTGAGGTATAAAATTTCAAATGGCTTAATACAGAAATAGATCATGATAAATGGGTTTTTAAAAAACAACATATTGAACAAGTGATTTTTATGTACCCTCTCTATGGAGTTAGATATTTTGACATCAACTACACACCATACTCAGGAGTGAAAAGAGATTTTTGACTTAAAAGTATAATGTTTTAATATTGTTTCTCAACACAGTAAATCAGTCAGTCAATAACCAGGGCATTATTGGAAATGAAATCATGACTTGTAAGAAGGAATTCAGATTATAAGTTATATTGTAAAATATCTGTAATTAATAATGCTTATTAGAGCCAGGCAGTGGTGACACATACCTTATTTCCAGCTTTCTGGAAGTAGACCTTTATGAATTTGAAGCCCATCTGGTCTACAGAACAAGCTCAAAGACAGCTGAACTACACAGTAAAACCCTGTCTTGAAAAAGCAAAAAAGGAAAAAAGAAACCATGCTTGTTGGACATAATGACCAATGCTGAGAAATAAATAATTCAAAATATACATAAACAAGTAATAAGTTTACAGTAATTGCAAAATAATAACAAATCTTCAAATTGTTTTGAGGAGAATAATAGTATTATAGCACATGAGTACACCCAATAAAGGAAGGTGACAGTGGGTAATGTCACTCACTATGACACTTTAAAGTATCAACTCAATCAAAATTATTCATTTAATTTTGATTGAATTTTATAAACACTTAAATTCCTAACTGTTTAACAAAATAAAATATGAATGAGTTTGTAGATTTTCTTAGTAACTACAGAGTGGGGGAAAGTTTTTTAAATGCAACCTAGTATTCAGAAGAAATAAAATATTGAGCATTTTGAATACATATTCTTGAAAGAGAAGAAAGTATCTTTGAATGCAGCAAATAAATTAATCCATATATTATAAATACACACCCACATTCAAATCCAAATCTGAAATCCCTGCCAGAATATAACTGCACATATTTCAAACAGAGATTAAAGTTATAGACAGTTATGATTTCCTCATATGGGTTTCCTGGAAGAACAGCATGTGTTCTTAATCTCTAAGCCATCTCATCAATTCCCTTAAGAGCTTTTTAAAAAGTATAACTGCCTTTACCCTTGAGAATTGCATACACACACACCCACACCCACACACACACATACACACAGGCACAAACATACACACACACTGAAATAAGGTAACATCTACTCCTAATTTTTCCCTCCAACTCCTCCCACACTCCACAAAAAATGTTTCCTGCCCAATATTGTATTTTTATTTGAGAACTAATTTAGTCTTTTTAATGTGGACCATCTCTGCATGGGTGTGGGACCATCCAATGATGCATGATAAATCTCAGTGAAAATACTCTGGCAAAACCATGGTACCTCTTGGAAACTATTAGCTAAGAATAACTCCTGGGTAAGAACTGAGAATTTTTGTAAAACTTTACAGTAATAAACATCATATGCCTTAACATAACCTGTCTACCAATATAATAGTGGCACTACTGTTATTTAAACAGTTTTCTGACTAGATTTGAAGCATGCTTCACAGGAAGAAATTTCACATTTGTAATTTGAAATTTACATTTGAAATGTACATTTAATTTGAAATCTGTAATCCTGGTCAAAAGACCATGGACTGGAAGACTATATGCTTTAGATAGAGCCTATACTTGTTATTTTTCTAAAGAGTCACATTATATTTGTCTTATAAATATTTGTGTATATAACTTTGATTCCTCTAAACTGTGGTTATCAAAGCTTCTTGTTGAGGTGAGAAGTAATCAATAGTGTTAATACATGTAATTGCCAAATGTGACGACAATAAGAAATAGAAAGAAATATTTAGTTCATCCCTAAATAGAAATTTTTATTGGTTATTATATTTGTTTACATTTCAGCTGTTACCCCTCTTCCCAGTTTCCCCTCTGCAAACTGCCTGTCCATCCCACTCCCCCTTGCTCCTATGAGGGTGCTCTCCCTCACCCCTCCCGCCTCACCACTCTAGCATTCCCCTATGCTGTGGGATCTAGCCTTCATAAGACCACGGGTCTTCCCTCCCATTGACAAAAAATTTTTTGAGTGTTTCCACTAAACCTCTTTATGAACATGACATGGCTGTGAGAATCAGCATCTCAGAGACTAGGTACCAACCTGCTCAGGATATGCACAATATCAAGATAACAAAACTTCCAGCATCGGTGCAAGAAATAATCTCTAGGCCTCACTAGTAATGAGATTATTTTCCAACCATGTAGGTATGTGATCATTTGTGGACATGTACGTTTTATTCATGTGTTTGTACATGCATGTATGTGTATGGGAGTCAGATGTCAATGTCAGGCATATTTCTCTATTACTCTTTACCTTAGTTTTTGAGACAAGGGATATTACCTAATCTGGATGTCAACAATTGGCTTAACTGGTCAGTCAACAAACCCCAATATCTTTTTCTCTCTAACGATGTATGCAAGGATTACAGTTGCTCCATGCCATGCCCAGTTTGTTTACTTGGGTGGTATTGATCAAAACTCAACTCTTTGTGTGTCATTTACCTACTGACAAGTGGCCTCAACCTCTTATTCAATTATTTAAGTACCAAAATGTTCTTTAAAAAGAGGACAATCTGAAAATTATTTGTAGAAAATAAATATTGTAGGGTTTTACTGAATGGACATTTTCTAGTCTTAATACAAAAATTGTAAATTTATTTAGAATAAAGATAACATACCTAATCTTTGACACAACAATTTGAAGAGTTGAACAATGTATTCTGTTATTAAATTAACATGGAATTCATATTTTTTACACACACATGAATAATGCAGAATATTTATACATTGTCAGAAGTGATATCACAGGATTCACTATTTTCTCAAAAAATAATCTAGTTGGAAAACGTCTTAGACATATCTCAAAAATATGAGAGGTAGTTAATTGCAGGCTTTTTACTAAGTAAGTCACCCCTTTGTCATTTAGGAAGCTACCATGGTTTGCTTTCTCAACAGATCTCAACCAATTTGAACATCTGTATTAGAAACGACCACCTAGAGAATACATACTTTCACTGCATCCAGTTTGTAGTCACTTCACTTCCTTTATATAGTCACCTCAGCCAATATTGAAGTTCTCGAAACTTTGTCTAGGTCAGTACATTTTAGAGGACCTAAGTTGAAACACTAAACAAGAATTCCGGAAACTGTGGATATTTCTATTGGTTGCTGCTTGATACATGCATGTTGAGTAAAGTATTTGTTGATGTTGGATGTGTCTAGGCTATTGTTGGTCATTCAGTCAATAAATACATACTTTATGTTTTAATAATATAGTATATGAAATACACTATGCTGTAATAATTATTACATTTTAAAGATGCAAACAATTATTAGCTGAACTTTTAGTTGCATGTGATGTCAGATGGATTTAAATGATTCATTTTCTGAACTGCTCTTTAGTTACGTTGTTATTTATATTCAGTATTAGTTTATAATTATTCTACAACCTCAAATGTTTTGTGGAAGCATCCATGCTGCCAGAGAATAGTCATTAAGCCCCAAATAAATATAAAAAGATAAAGGAACAAAAAAATTTCACAAATAAAATAGTTAACTAAGTTTATAGCTTGTTAAAGAAGACATTGACCCTTTTCAGGCCAGTTATCATGTACATAGTTGGTGACTAAATAAAAATTTGATCTCAGCATATGCATATTTCAAACTACTTCTGTAATAACAGGCCTTCTAAAACTCTTTCCTGAATAACTGTTTCTATCTGTTTACTAATTTACAGAGAACAGTAGCAGTGTTTTAAAAGTTTATTTCTTTAATAACATTATTTTTCACTCAATTTATAAAGTTTGTTTTTATTTGTATTATTTATTCCAATTATCTTAACTGAAGAAGTACTTCTTTAATTAAACTCATTTATAAAACATTTATTCACAATATTTCTGCTGTAGGAATTCACTTCAAAGTTTTGAAAATTAATGAAAATATGAGCCTCAGCTATTGATACACTTCATTTTTTATAATGAAATGCTCCTAGAGTTTCAATATTATATATGTCAAAAGGATTTTAATAATTCATCATTTTCATTTTGAGTAATCATCATGTTCAATATTTTAGTTATCTGAATAAATGAAAAAATTATACTGCACAATGTCATATAAATGAAGTTGATCTGTATACAAGTCAAAAGAACAGGCTGAGTTTGTGAAATACTAAATATGAAACAAAAAAATGGTTGATGAAAATCAACTCTACTTTCTATAGTGTATCTGCAAGTTAAAATAGAGGACAAAAGCAATAAGGTGACTCATTGTACATGGGGAGGAAAACCTCAAGTCTATTGCAAGATGAAATGTCATTAAGTGTGGTACTATCACATGTCAGTTGATCAAAAATATTTTGACCCCTGACAAGGTCTCTAAGTAATAACATTAATCTTTACAGTATATTAAAAAAGTGAACTCATCAATTACGGTTTAGGTATTTTTTTTTAAGATTCAATATAATTTCTCTTTATTTCTGTTTCTGATGCAATCTTTAATGTAATTTTATTTTTTTTTATTCCTTAATCTTTTTATTTGTCCAGTCATTATCCCCCTCCTGCTATACTCTCTGACTGTTCCTCATCCCATGCCTTCTCTCTGGACTTCAAGAGGATGTCTCCACCCCCACTGCCCACTCCCTGTGATCTCAACTCTTTAGAGGGTTAGCTGCATATTCTTTCACTGGGGCCAGACCAAGCAGTCCTCTGTTGTATATGTGTCAGGGACCTCATATCAGCTGGTATATGCTGTCTGGTTGGTGCCTCAGTGTCTGGAAGATATCAGGGGTGAGAGGGAATTCCTGGTTCTTTGAGACTGCTGGTATGCTTATGGTGCTGCTCCTCCTCTTCAGTTCCTTCTATCTTTTCCCTAATTTAACTCCAGGGGTTCCCAGCTTCTGACCACTGGTTGGTGTGTATCTGCATCTGAATGTTTCAGCTGTTTGTTGGGTCTCTCAGTGGGAAGTCATGCTACCGACCCTCTTGTCTGTAAGTACATCATAGCATAAGTAATAGTGTCAGGCCTTGAAGTCTCCCCTTGAGCTGAATCCTAATTTGGGTCTGTCACTGAATCTCCTTTTCCTCAGGCTCTTCTCCGTTTTTATACCCACAGTTGTTTTAGACAGGAACAAATCTGGGTCAGAGTTTTTGACAGTGGGATGGCCACCCCATTCCTCCATTTGTGCCTTGTCTTTTAACTGGAGGTAAACCCTAAAAGTTCCTTCTTCCCACTGTAGGGCATTTTATCTAAGGTTCCTTCTCCCCTTTGCTTCATGAGTGTCACTCACACCCCAGGTCTCTGGTACTTTCATAGTGAAACATGTGACCCTGTGGCATGGTGAGGAATCTCTTGGACATATTCTTAAGAGTGATATAGCAGTGTCATCAGGTAGATCTATTTCTCATTTTTCTAAGTAAACTCCAGATTGATTTCCAGAGCGATTGTACCAGCTTGCAATCCCACCAACAATGGAAGAGTGTTACTCTTTATCCACATCCTTACCATTATCTGCTGTAAAGTGAGGTCTTGATCTTAGACATTCTGATTGGTGAGAGGTAGAATCTCAGGGTTGTTTTGATTTGCATTTCCCTGACCAGAGTTTGAACATTTCTTTCAGTGCTCCTCATCCATTTGAGATTCTTCTGTTGTAAATTTTCTATTTAGTTCCATACCCCATTTTTTATTCAATTGTTTGGTTTTTTGGAGGTTAGTTTCTTGAGTTCTTTATATATATGGATATTAGCCCTCTGTGGGATATAGGGTTAGTGAAGATATTTTTTCCTAATCTCTTGGTTGCCAATTTGTCCTATTGACTATGTCATTTCCTTACAGACACTTTTCAATTTCATGAGGTCCCATTCATCAGTCTCTAATGTTAGACCATGAGCCATTGGAGTTCTCTTTGTAAATCCCTCCCCTCTAAGTCCAATGGGCAAGAGACTCTTTTCCACTTTCTCTTCTATTAGATTCAGTGTGTCTAGTTTTATGTTGAGGTCCTTGATCCACTTGGACTTAAGCTTTGTCCAAGGTGACAAATACATATCTGTTTTTATTTTTCTACATACAGACTGCCAGTTAGACTACCACCATTTATTGAAGATATTTTTTTCCAATGTATATTTTTGTCTTCTCTGTCAAAGATCAAGAATCCATAAATGTATGGGTTTATTTCTGGTTCTTCAATTCTATTCCAAATGATCAATCTATCTGTCTCTGTTCCAATACCATTCAGGTTTCTTTTCTTTTCTTTTTTTTTCTTTTTTTTTTTTTTATATCACTAATGCTTTTTAGTATTGCTTGAGGTCAGAGATTGTGATTTCCCTAGAAACTTCTTTTATTGTTAAGAATTATTTGTGCTATTCTGGGTTTTATGTTTTTCCATTTGAAATTGAGATTTGCTCTTTCCATGTTTTTGAAAAATTTTTTAAAAATTTTGATGGGAATTGTGTTGAATCTGTAGATTGCTTTTGGTAGGATACCCATTTTATTAATTCTACCAAACCATGAGCATTGAAGATCTCTCCATTTTCTGAGGTCTTCTTCAATTTCTTTCTTGAGAGACTTGAAGTTCTTGTCATACAGACCTGTCATTTTTTTTAGAGTTAACCCAAAATATTTTATGTTGAACTATAATTTTAGTTGGTTTTTGTACAGTGACACATTGAACATATTTTAATTGAGTCAATAAAAAATTTTTCATTACAAAACTTGTTTGTGACTAATAAAAAACATTTGCAGCTCTTGTTTAAGAAAAATCAAACGTTGTCATGCTTCTAGATTTGTATTTTGAAAAATTGTCTTTCAATAATAAATGTACAGTATATGAGATAATCTCAACCTGATTATCAAATTTCATACATTTATTACAGACAATACTTACTACTACTTCATAAATAAATTAATATTGAAATAATTATAATATGATGGTAAAGGAATGAATACAACTATACTGTAATTTCCATTGTTCATAAAATACAACCTCTAGATACCTTCAGCTATCATATTAGCTTCTTTGTCTTACCCCCCTCTTCCCTATTATTTCCTTATTAAGAAATAAGCCTAGAATTTATCAACTGTCTTTACTGATAACATATTATAATAAGTCATCAGTCTTGTTATAAAGCACCTTTACCTAAAGTGGTGTCTTACCAGTCCCAGAAAATAATATTAACTTAAAATTAATGTGCATAATTTTCTGAAAAAGACATCTTTGCTCTCTCTTAAACACATATCAAGGAACAGAATCTTTGGGACATTATATGCACTTAACATACAAATATATTTTCAATGAAGTTAAATCTATACTAAAACTGCAATAAAGCTCAAGATGTTCCATTTTTTAACCAGTTTTTTAAAATTATTTATCTTTTAAAAACAGGTTAGCCCTTCAAGCACTATAATAAAAGAGTTTAATTTCTTAATATCACCTAGAGAAATGTGGTTTTTTTTATTGTTGAATCCAAAATTGGATATTTCTGTGAGTCTTATCTAAATTTTTTTTGACATTTACATAATTCCCCTACGTTATTAATTCAGAAGTTTCATAAGTACTATGGATGAATTATTTTTATATGTATGTGTTGAAGTTGTGCACTCTATGCCAAAGACTTACCTTGAGATGACATTAACATATTATTTTATGCATTGGCTGACGTTAACACCAAATATATTTATCTACCTAACTAATCAGTTGAATCATTTTATTGAAATTCAATTTTTGTCATATATCTACAATGTCATGTTACTTTGTGTTTTGGATTGATTTTAGGTTTGTTTATTCAAGACAGGGTCTTACTATCTTATAACTCTTGTTGCCCTGGAACTCAGTACGTAGCCCAGGCTGGCCTCTATTTCACAAAAAACCATCTACCTCTGCCTATAAAGTGTTGAGCATAAAGACATGCACCTGGAAAATTTTCACAATCTTACTGTGTTTTTATGTGGGAGTTTCTGGACCTTGTCCTGTACACAGGTCAGTTTTTTAATGTGTGCTGATGGAACATAACTGAGGTAGCGTTCCATACAGACCTTCCTCAAGTTAGCATATATCAACATCACATCAGTGATGTTAAAGGAATTAAAATCACCTATCATTTCCTGAAGATTTTATTGTAGTTTTATTTAAAGTTTTTATTTAAAATTTTTATTTGAAGTTTAGCTTCTATGTAACCATAGATAAAGAAGCTATACCTAAAATAATTTACCCTAATTTCCTAAAATGTGATATTATTTAAATTATTACAAGTTTATGAAGTCCTCATAGTAGGTGGTATATGTTGCCTGGTTTGTGGCACATGTCTGAGAGGTCTCCCGGGTCCAGGTTTGTTGAGACAGGTGGTCTTCCTATGGGGTCACCCTCCTCCTCAGCTTCTTCCAGACTTTACCTACTTCAACCACAGTGGTCCCCGAGTTCAGTCCATTGGTTGGGTGTAAGTATCTGTGTCTGCAATATACCAGTTTTACCTTTTTTCAACTCCTAACAGCTATTCTTGGCTTAAATGAGTTTGAGAATTATAGAAACATGTTTGAGTGAAAGAATGCTATGGTTACTCTTTGGTGACACTCCATTATTCACAATGACCACCAGACCCATCTACTTTGTCAGGAATGGCAGGATCTTATTTTTAAATGGATAACATTGTATTGTAAGTAATACAAGAGTTTCTTTGTCCCCTGATAAACATTAAGTTTTTCTATATTTTGACAACTGATAAAAAGTTTAGGAATGATCATAACACTGTAATACATCTTTTATTTTCTTTAAATTGAATATTTTATTTACATTTTAAATATTATCCTCTTTCCTGGTTTATTTCCCCGACTCCCAGGAAACCCCTTATCAGATCCCTTGTACCCCTGTTTCAGTTAGGGTGTTCCTCCACCCACCCACTCTCACCTCCATGCCCTGGCATTCTCCTACACTGGAGCATCAAGCCTTCACAGGACCAAGGGCCTCTCCTCCCACTGATACCACACAAGGACCTCTTCTGATACATATGAGCTGGAGACATGCATCCTTCCATGTGTACTCATTGGTTGGTGGTTTCATCCATTGAAGCTCTGAGGGAATCTAGTTGGTTGCTAATGTTGTCCTTCCTATTGGGTTGCAAAACCCTTCAGTCCCTTCAATCCTTTCTCTAACAACTCCATTGGGGACCCTGTGCTTATTCCAATGGTTGATTGAAAGCATCTGCCTCTGTATTTGTTAGGCTCCAGCAAAGCCTATCAGGAGACAGTTATATACACAGATCATGGGAACAGAAACTAAATAGTGACATAGTGAAACCAACAGAATTTATGAACCAATTAGATGTAAAGTTATCTATACAACATTTCATCCAAAAACAAAAGAATACACCTTTTTCACAGCATCTCATGGTACCAACTCCAAATTAGAACATACAATTGGTCACAAAGCATGCTTCAACAGATTCAAAAAGATTGAAATAATCCCTTGCACCCTAACAGATCACCATCAACTAAGGCTTGTCTTCAATAATAACAAAAACAATGGAAAGCCTACATACAAATGGAAACTGAACAAGGTTCTACTCAATGATAACTTGGTCAAGGAAGAAATAAAGAAAGAAAGTAAAGACTTTTTAAAATTTAATTAAAATGAGGACACATCACACCAAAACTTATGAGACAAAATGAAAGCAGTGCCAAGAGGAAAACTCATAGCTCTAAGTGTCTACAAAAAAAAAAGAAACTAGAGAGAGCATACACTAGCAGTTTGACAACACATGTGAAGACTATATAACAAAAAGAAGCAAATACACCCAAGAGGAGTAGACAGCAAGAAATAATAAAACTAAGGGCTGAAATCAACCAAGTAGAAACAAAAAGAACTATACAAAGTATCGACAAAACCAGGAGCTGGTTCTTTGAGAAAATCAACAAGATAGATAAACCCTTAGCCAGACTAATCAGAGGGCACAGAGACAGTATCCAAATTAATAAATCCAGAACTGAGAAGGGAGACATACAAATGCATTGAGAAAATTCAAAAAAAAATTGTCAGATCTTACTACAAAAGCGTATACTCAACAAAACTGGAAAATCTGGAGGAAATGGAAAATTTTCTAGATAGATACTAGGTACCAAAGGTAAATCAGGAGCAGATAAACTATCTAAACTGCCCCATAACCCATAAAGAAATAACAGCAGTCATTAAAAGTCTCCCCTCCCCCCAAAAAAGCCTAAGACCAGATGGATTTTAGTGCAGAATTAAATCAGACCTTCAAGGAAGACTTAATACCAATTGTCTTCAAAATATTCCACAAAGTAGAAACAAAAGGAATACTACCCAATTTGTTCTATGAAGCCATAATTATGCTCATACCTAAACCACACAAAGTCACAACAAAGAAAGAGAACTGCAGACTAAACTCCCTTATGAATATTGATGCAAAAATACTCAATAAATTACCACAAACCGAATCAAAGAACACATCAAAACAATCATCCATCATGAACAAGTATGCTTTATCCCAGGAATGCAGTGATGGTTCAATATTCAGAAATCCATCAATGTAATCCACTACATAACTAAACTCAAAGAAAAAAAAAACATATGATCATCTCACTAGATGCTGAGAAAGCATTTGAAAAATTTAACACCCCTTCATGTTAAAAGTCTTGGAAAGATCAGGAATTCAAGGCCCATACCTAAACATAGTAAAAACAATATACAGCAAGTTAGTAGCCAACATCATGCTAAATGGAGAGAACCTTGAAGCAATCCCACTAAGATCAGGGACTAGACAAGGCTGCCCACTCTCACCCTACCTATTCAATATGCTACTGGAAGTCCTAGCCAGAGCAATTAGACAACAAAAGGAAGTCAAAGGGATAAAAATAGGAAAGGAAGAAATTTCACTATTTTCAGATATGATAGTATATTTAAGTGACCCTAAGACTTCTACCAGAGATCTCCTAAACCAGATAAACAACTTCAGCAAAGTGGCTGGATATAAAATAAACTCAAACAAATCAGTAGCCTTCCTCTACTCAAAGGATAAACAGGCTGAGAAAGAAATTAGGAAAATGACACATTTCACAATAGTCACAAATAATATAAAATATCTTGTAGTGAATCTAACCAAGCAAGTAAAAGATCTGTATGATAAGAACTTCAAGTCTCTGAAGAAAGAAATAGAAAAAGATCTCAGAAGATGGAAAGATCTCCCATGCTCCTGGATTGGCAGGAATAATTTAGCAAAAATGGCCCTCTTGCCAAAAGCAATCTACAGATTCAATGCAATCCCCACCAAAATTCCAAATCAATACTTCATAGAGATAGAAAGAGAAATTTGCAAATTCATTTGCAATAACAAAACAAACAAACAAACTAACAAACTAAAAACAGGATAGCGAGAACGATTCTCAACAATAAAAGAACTTGGGGAATCACCATCCCTGACCTCAAACTTTACTACAGAGCAATAGTGATAAAAACTGCATGGTATTGGTACAAGACAGGCAGGAAGATCAATGGAATAGAATTGAAGATCCAGAAATGAACCCAAGCACCTGTGATTACTTGATCTTGACAAAGGAGCTAAAACAATCCAGTGGAAAAAGGACAGCATTTTCAACAAGTGGTGCTGACTCAACTGGAGCTCAGCATGCAGAAGAATGCATATCCACCCATTCTTATACCCTTGTACAAAGCTCAAGTCCAAGTGGATAAAAGACCTTCACATAACCAGATACACTAAAACTAATAGAAGAGAAGGTGGGGAAGGCCATCGAATACCAAGGCACAGGAGAAATTTTCCTCAACAAAACACCAATTGCTTATGCTCTAAGGTCAAGAATTGACAAATGAGACCTCATAAAATTACAAAGCTTCTGTAAGGCACAGGACACTGTCAATAGGACAAAACAAAAACCAACAAATTGGGAAAAGATCTTTACCAATCTTACATCTGATAGAGGGATAATATCCAAGATATACAAAGAACTCAAAAAATTGTATTACAGAAAACCAAATAACCCTGTTAAATAATGGAGTACAGAATTCAACAAAGAATTCTCAACTGAGCAAACTCAAATGCCTGAGAAGCACCTAAAGAAATGTTCAAAATCCTTAGTCATCAGGAAAATAAAAATGAAAATAACACTGAGATTCTACCTCACACCAGTTAGAATGGTTAAGATTAAATCTCAGGTGATAGCAGATGCTAGGGAGGATGTAGAGTCAGAGGAACACTCCTCCAGTGTTGGTGGGATTGCAAGCTGGTACAACCACTCTGGAAATCAGTCTGGTGGTTTCTCAGAAAATTGGAAATAGCATTCCCTGAGACCAATCTATACCACTCCTAGGCATACACCCAGAAGATGCTCCAACATATAACAAGGACATAAGCTCCACTCTGTTCATAGCAGCCTTATTTATAATAGCCAAAAGCTGGAAAGAACCCAAATGTCCTTCAGTAGAAGAATGGATACAAAAAATGTGGTACATTTACACAATGGAGTATTACTCAGCTATCAAAAAACAATGAATTCGAGAAATTCTTAGGTAAATGGATGGAACTAGAAAATATCTTCCTGAGTGAGGTAACCCAAACACAAAAGAACACACATGATGACTCACAAAAGAACTCACTGATGACTAGATATTAGCCCAAAAGCTCACAGTTTCCAAGATACAACTCACAGGCCACAAAAAGCTCATGAAGAAGGAAGACCAAAGTGTGGGTATTTCAATCCTTCTTAGAAAGAGTAACAAAATACTCACAGGAGCAAATATAGAGACAAAGTGTGAGACAGAAACTGAATAAGGGGCTGTCTGGAGACTGCCCCACCTGGGTATCCATCTCATGTACAGTCACCAAAGGTAGACGCTGATGTGCTTCCCAGGAAGTGCATGCCAACAGGATCTTGATATAGCTGTCTCCTTAGAAGTTCTGCCAGAACCTGACATATACAGAGGCTGATACTGGCAGCTAACCATTGACTGATCAAGGAGTTACCAATGGAGGAGTACAGAGAACACTGAATGAGCTGTAGGGGTTTGCAGCCCCATGGGGAGAGCATCAATATCAACCAATGAGAGATTCTGGGGTCTAAATCATAAGCCTGGGAGCACACAGGGAGAGACCCATGGTTCTAGCTGTATATGAAAGGGAGATGTTTCATCACAGAAAAGTAACTCTAAAATACAATTCATAGACTGATATGATGATAATCTTGTTTAACTTAGATGTAAGAACCCTAAATAAGAAATTCTCAAATAAAATTTAAAAAGTGAAGTGTAGTCTTCTTTTTTTTTTTTCATATAAAAATTAACAAACATATAGCACAAGAAAAGATCTAAGGATAAAAGCTCAATGTTTATTCTAACATTTGGGGGAAAATACCTTAGTACTATAACCAATATTCTTTCATTATCATCCAATACATTGAAATATAATAAAAAGGTTTCTATGAAAAGTTTGGGTCCTATTTACTCAATGAAGAAAAACAGGAACAAATTTTCTTCTAAAGTAAAAAAAGAGTGGGAATAATTCCTAATGTCACCATTTAGTTGCTCTGTTGAATGTGACACTAAAAGCAATAAAGGAGGAGAGAGACATAAACAAAAACATGCAAGAATGGAATAAGTCAAATTATCCTTGTATACAAATGATATGTATCCTCCCAAACTCTTCCTGAGTTGTATCATGTTCAGAAAGTTAGAAGGTCAACATTAAAACAGTCTCTTTTAACTCTCAGTAACAGGAAAATAACTTTGTAATAAAGGCCAGAAAAAAAATAACTATTATTAAACCCTGTCAAGACAGTAAAATATTAAATCTATAAAACACTAAAAAAAGTATAGAAAAGATATTAAATGATTGAAAAATTATCTTATATTTATGCATAGGATAAAATTATACTGTTAAAATATTATTTCAGTCTAAAAACTTCTATAAATTTTAAGAATACTTAATTTTACAATACATTCTCATTATAGCTATGGCTTAAATGCCAAATGATAGTCTCAACTTTCAGTAGATATTGATGAGATCATACTGAATATTATTGAAAGATTTAATACAAAGTTCGGATGAGTTTCTTTTAGTTACATGGTGACTTCTTTATTTAAATTATCCTCAGAAAATCCTTAAACTAAGAATTTGAGGCTAAAATTTCTTTTAATATTTGATTGATATTTATTTATGATGAATACAAATAAATTTGACAGAAAAAACTTTGATTTAAGGCAATATAATCATAACAAAATTACACCATATAATTTTATAAAAACCATAAATAACCTAAAGTTGCTTGAGAGTTAATTAATGTTACAATCATACTGATTGAATTATTTTAATGTTGTCAAGTTTTTCAGGTATAGAAAGTGTTCCAGATATGTAATTAGACTGTCAATAATATCAGTAGGTCTTTTGATACTAGATACAATACAAAATTCCAATATATCTATGATATGGTAAGTCAAAAACATTTAAAGAGATTCAAGTCAATATAAAACATTCAAAGGTAATGTAATATAAATGAATCTGGAGGATAACTATTAGAGATGTATATTGCAGGAAGCAAAGCTTCAGTGGAAGAGTTATACAAGTACTTTACTCCCAAACCTGAAGCTATAAAATTTTGGTTTTGAATTGCTGGATTAGATATTGCTTTGGTCCACTACTTTATTACTGTGACCTCTTTATTACATTTTAGAAAAGTAATGTATATTTTTTATAACTGTATATTGGAAGTATGTAATTTGCTTCTTTAAAAAGAAGTTTAAGAATAAATTATATTTAGGACATTGCCTTGAAACTCAGGAGGTAATTTGGACTATGGAGTTTTAAACAGTCTGTGAAATTTTAAGTATTTTGGGGATATTGGCATTTGAACGATTTTCATTTTGCATTATAAGATGACCATGAGCCTATGGAGGGCTAGGAGCAGAATATAGAAGTTTCTAAAATATTTTATAGATCCAGGCATTTGAAACCTTGCTCTCTAGTCACTTGGTGGTCCTCTTTAGGGAGGAAGTATATCAACCAAAGTGGGAATTAAGAGTACAAAGCTTCATGCAGCTACTAGTGCTCTGTTTACTTCATATTTTTGGCTGAGGATGTGAGTTTTGTTCCTGATGTAAGGCCAGCTGTTCGCTGTCGTGTTTTCTGCCATGGTGGACTCTAACCCCTGTGGAAGAGAAAGCTAAACAAACTTTTCATACCCTAAGTTGTTTTTTGATCATGATGTTTTATCACAGCAACAAAAATAACAAAAATAACATATAAGTAAGAATATGTACTCTCTCTCTGTCTCTTTCTCTTCCTCTCCTCCTCTCTACACACACACACACACATATCTACATAATATATTCTATTATATATATTATATATATATTATTATATATATTATATATTATATATATAATAGAATATTATATTCTATTATATATATATAATAGAATATATGCTATATAGATATGTGGCTATATAGATATATAGTTCAGATCTAATATATGCTATATACATATATATAGCATAAATTATATATTATATATATATATATATGTATATATATATATATATATATATATAAATTTTTAAGATACTGTGAATAAAACCTGAATTAACCTGATGAGCAAGTATCTGTGTGAAAAGATTTAAAGTCTCCTGAGTATATGCAAAGTGACTTTGGAAGATTCAGTTTTATATGGGAAAGTTAGGTCATACCTCTCTACTCTAAGAGTTAAGTAACATCATGGATGAGGGAGAAAAAGACTATAAGAATCATAGACTTGGGAGAAATTCTCAAAAACTATCTGCTGCACCTAAAAAATTCATGATACTCAGAAGCTAACTCTAGCGGTGATTACCTGCACAAACTTTGTGGAAGAGCAAACCACTTAACAATTCAACATAGGTGGGATGAGGGTCACAAGGCCACACACATCTAGCTGATAAATTCTTGGTACTGAAGGCTTCTGAGAAAGAGCATCAGTTCCCCACCCACCAGGAGTATCCTTTAATCATTTCTTTAAACTTCAGATGATAGTCATATACCCATTTCCTGCTGACAGTTGTAACTGTACTCAGTTGGTTAAAAAATAGATACAAAGTTGGGCAGATGATGCAGGGAGAGCTAAGTTCATGAATAATTGTAAGAGAAGAATAGGAGTAAGAAATTTTCAAAGAAAGAAATTAAACAAATAAAATTTTAAAGCTATTTTTCAAAATAAAAGGTAAGTAATTGTCACGAGCATCCTTGCTTATATACTGAAAGCCTAAAGTCAGCCATAGGCCTAAATCAGACATATTGCCTGCTAACACAAAGTCTTGGTCTCTGTGGGAAAGCACTGACTCTAGAACAGATAGCTGTGGATCTTATAGGCAGGCAGCCATAGTGGAAACGTACCAGGCTGGATGGGAATGGGTAGTCAAAGACCTTGTGGATAGGTAGCCTTGGTGAAAGGTGACAGTTTAGATAAGAACAAATGAATCAGACAGAGTCATAAGTGACCTATTTCCTGCTTCTTTACCCAGCTAAAACCCTTTTCTGGAAGATATCTGTACTCCCCCTGAGAACACCTATGCTTCTGCTTCATCCCTTTCCCCACATCCTGCCTCTATGTGTATTCTCTCATACAGGTGGTCCCCCTGGACCCTGTTAACTGCCAAGCTGGACTGGGCAAGTAATAAAGCAAGGGAAACAAAAGATAATTTTCTTTCTAAGTAAGTATCTCAAATGTCTATTTATTTGAAATAAAATTGTGTATTTCAAACTTACAGTTATGCTATCATGAAAATCAGTGGAGATCATAGATCAAAGACCTGCCATAGCCTTGAGCCCCAACAAAGACCACAAGGCAACTAAGAATGTCAGCAAGCAAAGGCACAGGCTGTGCCATGGTCATCTCACCAAGCACACCAAGGTTTTATGGGAAATGATCCAGGAGATGTGCACCTTCGCATGAGCAGTGTGCCATGGTGTCCAAGAAGAGGAGGATGAGCACACACAGCTGCATAGAGAAGAAGCAGAAAGAGTTTAGCAACATGCTAGCAGTCGTGAAGAAGGCTGCAGTCAAAATGTACTGATGCCTCTTTCCCCAATAAACTTTAGAGCTGGGGAGAAAGTTACATTCTTACATTTTCATTGAATAATAGAAACTTCAAAAGAGTAGTTTTGGACAGATATTTAGTCTGCTTAAAACTGAATTTCAAGAGCTGCACTTCTGTCTAGGACACTTTCCAGTAAGTTCTACTGTATATTCTTGTTGCCAGCTCCTCATTGCTTTAGGAAGTCTTCAGCAAGTTCCTGTCATTCTACATTTCCTATGTTACATCGCCTCTCAAACATTGTTGCTCACTAGTTTATATCTGTGAATTTTTCTAATAAGTCCATAACTAATATAGTTGATAACAGAAATCGTTCAGAGTCAAGTAATTAGCTGATGTTTGTAATGTATTACTTAGTAGATAGGAAGAAATAGCTACATTAAAATAGAATGTAGAAAGTGAAAACTCAACTTACTGATTTTTTTTTTAATAATCTTCCTTCTTTGTTAGATTCAAAGAAATTTCAAGCAAATGTGTCTGCAACCTGGAAGACTCCTTTTCTTTCTTTTTTTTCCATTATTTTTATTGGATATTATATTTACATTTCAGATTTTATCCCCTTACCCCATTCCCCCCCACCACCCAGGAACCTCCTATCCCATCCTCCCTCCTCCTGCTTCTATGAGGATGTGCCCCCACCTACCCCCCACTCCCACCTCCCCACCCTCGAATTCCTCCCTACTCAGTGTTCAGACTTCATGGGACCAAGGATCTCCTCTTCCATCTATGCCTAACAAGGCCATCCTCCCCTACATATACAGATGGAGTCATGGGTCCCTCCCTATGTGCTCCCAGACTGGTGGTTTAGACCCTGGGGAGCTCTGAACATACAGATTAGATTGCTAGTTGCTTCACATTTCTTTTGAGTGTTTTAAGAAAAGGAGATATTCTTAGCAATGCAATAATTCAAGTATGTCAAATGTACAGAGATACAACACCAACATGAAGAGTGGGTTGCCTTATCATGACCAGGATATACAAACACATTATAGAGAAACAGTTTCAAAAAGAATGAATTTAATACACAGCAAATACGACTAAGAGACAGGTACCTATAGTATCTTAAATAGCTTTTACCTTTTAGAGACAAAAACTAGAAAGCATAGTGGAGAATGTTTAAATATTTGGAGTGGTGATTACAAATATTGAATTTCTCAACCAGAAATTCTAGCAAGGGTTGCTTCGTTTGTTTTGATTAGTAGTTTAGTGAAACATGGATTATAATTTCCAAATATGTTTGCTCCAAACTGGTTTTGAGAAGTTCACTCATATTATTTGGATGCACTATTTCTGAGGAAGAAAATAGCATTACAAACACCTAATCTCCCCTCCCCTCCCTGTTATCCTTTTGAAATGGTCTTCCAGCTTCTTCCATCCTATTAGGAAGCTAAATATGAATGTGAAAAAGCTTGGCATATGCTCTACCCTAGGAGCAAGAAATAAAATTTCATTATGAAAATGCAGTGTAAGAGAATACTAGGGCGGTGAGGTGAGAGTGTATGGGTGCGTGGGTGAATACTCCATAGAAGTAGGGGGGATGAAATAGGTGGATTATGGAGGGGAAATTGAAAATGGGGATAACAGTTGAAATGTAAATAAATAAAATATCTGATAAAATTTTTTAAAAGAGAAAATGCAAAATAATAGGGGAAATTTGACAGTAATATAAGATTGATGGGCAATCCTGTGTATGATTCAATAAAGAGAACATGCAATATAAGGTAATATTTAAAATCTCATTGATTTGGTATACATTCTGAAGGCCCAAACTTTTTAAGTATGAAGAGTACTTAAAATCTGACAAAGAACCCTGTAGACATTGCAAACCACCTGCCAAGTTGACCTAGAAAGTTGTGAAAGTTATGTCTTCATACTAAATCATACATTCTCTCCTTTTTTCTTAATAATGTAGAAAATGAATAGTGAGACCAAAAAGACAAGTGTAATAGCTGAAGGACATATTTATCTTGACTGTAGTATTGTGAGCAATACCTCTTAGACCAGCATAGAGTAGATCTAAATATATGTTGGAAGAATGAGAGAGTAAAGTTAGAAAAGCCAAGAACATTGAAAGATAAAAAGGCCCCCAACAGACATGAAGTATCAAAGAGATATGTACATCATAATTGTAGGGGATATATATATTATAAACATATGAATGTCTTTTCTTTTCAACCTCTACAATAAAATGATAAGTTTATTGGTCCATTAGTTCATTTCATTTTCTATAACTACATGTCTAGGGTAAAGTACTTTATAAACAAAGTTACATTTGGTTCATAGTTCTGGAATCTAGAAGTTTAAGATAAAATGTCCCTATCTGCTGGGCCTCTAATGAGGGTCTCACAGAAGAGCACATCAAAAAGCAGAGATTCAGCAGAAGTGACCATAATTTCAAACAGGATAAAAGACTCAAAGGTGATGTTTGATTCCATGGTCCCAAGGAATCCTGATCTTATCCAAAGTTGACGTTGCCACCAATGAGAATGCAACTTCTAAAGGTTTCACCCAGTCTCAGTATCACCAATCTGAAAGCCAGCATTCCAGGATGGGACTCTTGGAAGGATGCATTCGAACCCTATCTAAATCATAACAGCAAGAATGGAAGTGCAGAAAGTTCAGTGACAGTAAGAGAAAACATATCAACATGACTTAAAAAATTCCAAGAGATGTCATAATGCACATCTGAAACAATGTGAAAGAACAAGAAATGTGTCAAGTATATAATTTCAGTGAGTCCTCCTGTCCCTCTGGAGAAGTATTTGTGATTATTCAGTTAACTGTATGTTAAGGACAGGAGTTTATTCTGTTATTCTGAGAAAATAAGAAACGTGAAGGAAACGAGAAATGGAAAAGAAACAGGAGTAAGTCTAAAGGACAAGGGCTAAATGGATTTTGGAGAAAGGACAGCATAAATGCTCCTTTAAGGTGATCAGACTACTATGGTGCACATTCTTCTCATCTGGAGGACAATCTTCAAGGTGATACAACCTGGGTTATTTGTTCGTGATGACACTTAGTATACTGAGTATACTCCTGTTAAATTTTAATGATCTTTGTAGACAAAACAGTAAATAACTTACTTCATTTTTTCTGAGAAAAAGTACCTATGGCAATCAGTATTAAATAACTATAACCTCATAACTATTGAGACCTCCTTAAAGTCATGGATCTAATTGTCAGTAATTGATAATTCAGCAAAATTATTTCAACATCGTCATTGTTTAATATTTTCTTGATATATGCTCAATAAAGCTAAGATTTATAATGAATTACTAAACAAAGTCTTTATCAAATGTGTAAAGAACCATCTGAATCTCAGAATAAGATATAAACATGATAAATAATTATATATTATGATAATGATAAAGCAAGAATTTTTCTTATTTAACCCCATTTATTGCCTGAAATTTGCCAACTACTCTATGAAGTTGTTTAATCTTTCTCCTAAGAAAACACCCACTACTATATGTAACTCAAATTTCCTCATTTCTCAACTATTTATTTCTTCTTGAAGAGAAGAGACAATTGCAGCCAAAGAAGAGAAAACATTGTAGAGTAGACAAGCATATTGGCATGTCTTAGAGGTTGTATTATATCCACTCCCAAAATGATAAACTGAAAACTTAACTCCTAGTATTTCAAAATATTGTCTTGATTGGAAATATGGTCTTGGGAGGCAATTAAGTTAAGATAAAGTTTTAAGAATAAACAGTTGTTCAATATGATTCTAGAATAAGTACTCTGACACCAAAGAAAGTGAAAGAGAAAAGATGTCACTGTGGACCAAAGTCAGGATAGCTCTTACAGACAATCAGAATCAGTTTATAATCCCATTTTATACTCTAAACCCACATAGTGGAATGAACAAGTAAGCAATATTTTATGGAAATATGCATAGCATCCAGCATGTTCTTAAGGTTTGCTACACATTCATTTGGCTATTTCTCTTTGCCCTTCTATTCCAGGTGAAAAGTCATGCTTTAAGCAAATCACCAAATAAATAAATAAATGAATAAATAAATATCTAGTAACTGGTTGTTGTGAATTTTTATATTACTATATGCCTAGATTTCTTGAAAGAAGATATTTGGAGACAAAGATAGACTTGAATATAAAAAGATACAGGGAAAAGATGGCCAGGAATGTAAACTGGATAATATCATTCACTCAATGCTCTGATGAATTTAACCCTGCTAGTGATATTTGCAGACATCTGGCTTCTAAAGCTGTGAAACAACACATTTCTGGTTTTAAGGCACTCATTTTGTGGCATATGTTACAGCAGCCATGCAGAACTCATACAGGTTATATAAATACATATGTGGCATGTGAGTGTAATAATGCAAAGCAAAGCTTTAATAATTAAAATTCCTGATGTGGTGATAAAAACCAGTATGTATTCACACACTGATTAAGTACTCCATACGCGGAACTCAATACATTCTAACTTTGACTACTGCTAGAATTATAGTTTAATAAATTTTACTATTTCTTTTATTTTTCCATTATAAAGAAAGAAACAACCCCATAGAAGCCAGGTCACCTAAAAATAAACTAAGAAATAACAAGTGGAACAATAAAATAAAAATAAAAATAAAAAATAAAATAAAATAAAATAAAAAATAAAAAAGAAACTAAGCAAATAACAAGTGGAGCAATAGTTTTAAACTTGCATATGGTTTCTCATATCTATTTTTTACCCCTCCTTACACTAAGGAATGGAATACTAATTCTGTGAGTATTGATATATTTAAAAAGAACACTATATGTTCAGAAAATAGCCACTCAGAGAGAAAGTTCCATATTTAGGTGAACTAACAAAATGTTGCCTTTATTAATTTTTATTATGGATTTTACTGTGTACATTAGCTTCTTAAAGGTTTATTACTTCCTGTGGTAAACAAATGTTAAAAAAATAAACCAAACTAAAACTAATTCTGCATATAACCAATATTACTCAAATATTGTTAAATCTTGTGTTTCTAAGATTGTTTGATTATCCTGTCAGAAGCTCACTGGCTAGAAAAAAAACAAGAATCAAAAACAAGTAACTCAAAAAATTGGGCAATTTATTATAACTTATAACAAAGATATAGGTAGACTGACTTGGAATAAGTAGTGTAATGAAGTATTTTAATTAATAAGTGCTAGAGAGAATTTCTTCTCTATACTTTACCAAGATTTATTTTCTTTTCCAACTTGTTACTCTTTCAGTTTAATACCATAAATTCTTTCAAAACATGTTTCATAGCAGGAAAATAACTGTGGTGGTAGAAGACAAAGACAATGCAAGAAGTTATCAAATATCTTAATAACAGACAATCCCTACAAGCCCACAGTTAATCATGTGGTACAATTTGTATTTTACATTTATCTAGAAAGAGTAAATTAATTTTCCTGGAAGGACACTCACACTACTCCTTCTATCACACATTATTTACAATATTAAATATTTAAATTCAACATAAGTGTCTACTAACAGATGAGTGGCTATAGAAAGCATAATGAAGTATGATTTGCCCTTAAGAACAAAAGCAACAACAATAAAAACAATAACAAAAAAGAATCACTTGTCATGTGTGATATAATCATTGAATCTCGAAGACATTGTGCTTCTTAATATAAGCAAGAAAGACAATTACCACATGGATTCATGTAGAATCAAAACAACAAATTACCAAAAGAGGGGGAAACAATGGGGAATTTTGTTGAAGGATAAATGTTGTAATTATGTAAAACATGTTAGTTCTGTAGAACTAATCAGAGAATGGCCACATTGGTTGCTAATGCCTGCTTGTATGCTAGAAATCAAGGAACAGAATGCATGTTTCGAATATATCTCAAAAAATGATAGCAAGAGAAAATGTTGTGTATAGCAATTAACTTGACTGAGAGTATCATTTTATATTATAAATGATTATTTAAGCATTACACTGAAAAGAAATTATACACACATGCACACACGCACACATACACACAAGCGCATGTGTGTCTGTGTGTGTTTCTATGTGTGTTTGTTTCTTTGAGACTTAAATATTAAATATGTAAATACTTATTCCTCAACCATACTTTAGTGTGTTGGAAAATTGATACAAAATAATTTAATTATAAGTCATATTTAAATATCAGAAAACGTGGCCCACACATACATTTAACTATGTAGTCCACATTATTATTATTATTATTATCATCATCATTATTATTGAAAATGTTCTATTCAAATCAAACAGATATCATGTAACTAGATTCTAATTTCTAAACTTAAATGTTTATTTGGTACATAGTATTAATCTCATTCATATAAATGTTTAAATTTAAGACACTGAAAAAATACTGTGTCAGCACTGTATCAAAGGAACAGCATTTCAAATGACCAGGGGATAGAATTGCTCAAACATTTAATTATATAATTTGTTCTCTATTTTGATTAAAAATTAATTGTAGTTTTGCATTTCTGAGAACACAGCTGAATCATGAGATGAAGAGTTACATAATTAGTATCTCAACTTTGAAACCGCAACTGAACTGATAATTGTGGACTCTCGACTTGTAAAGAATGATGTATATATTTATCAGATATCTGTTACTATCACAAAACACCAGTCATAATTATAAAGTTTAAAGATTTGATTTGGTTGGCAGATTTCAAGGTTATAGTCTGTGATAAATTAGTCATACTCCTTTGAGAAAGGAATGAGACAGCATGTCATGCTATAACAATATGCTAAAGCAAGTTTGATCATCTCCAGGAAGCAGAAGAGAAATGGGAAACCACTGATCATACAGTATTTGTAAACACAGCTTCTATTGTCTAAGGGCAGATCATCTACAGGTGTTACAATTTTCTCATGTTGCTACCATACAGACCAAGTCAAACCTTTAACACAAGGACCTCTGGGAAATTTGAAATAAAATTTTGATGAGATTTCTACCACATCACTTAAAATTATATCAGGCAGCATATATGTAAATAAAACTAGAAATCTCATTACAATTAACTTTACTCACAGTTATTCAACAATAGTATTGACAGCATGGAAGATCCAGGCACTATGTTGTAAAAAACCTTGACACTGCATCTTAAGATCAATCCTGAAAAGTCAACTACCGTATTTTCAGAAACCAGAAACCACGGATGTTCAAAAACATATAACACAAGAGAATTTGACACAGAAAAGTATAACTAGAAAGCCATAATTTTTGTATTTGAAAAAGGAAATTTTTGGTTTTTTAGAAAAAGTTACAAACATATTTATTTTCATGGAACTGAATCATTTATATCTTTAAATGATGGCAAGAAAATCAAGATCAGAATTGTTATAGTTCTCTCATAATTGTAATTTAATATCTTCAATTTTTCCCACTTATACCTCAAAATGAATGAGATTCTGTAGAGGAAACTGATAAATGTATGCATCATTCTTTATAAGTAGAGAGTCTACAATTATCAGTTCAGGTTCTGGAAAGGAAAGCATATTTCCGTTTCTGTATCTATAACATAACAGTCAATATAAAATTATCTAGGGTAACAAATGAAACCAGTGATACAGGAGGTAATAAAGAAGACTGTGGAAGGTGAGAGAATCAGTTTAATGTATATTACATACTTGCATGAATGTTGCCCTTATATAATTCAGTGTCATATACAGTGAATGTATACAATGGAAATGAGAAAGAACAGGTAGTTTGGATTTTGCTTCAGCAATACTGTATGTAATGCCTGTTTAGCTCTGATTTTCAAATATATACAAAAAGTACGTGAATACAGGTCATACTTCATCTCTTTCTTATGTTTATTAGTGGTATGACCTTGGGCAAAATATTTAAATATTAAAATCCCTCAATAATTTAAGTAATCAAAAAAAAACTTGTGATATTGTCATCACAGAGTGCTCTTATTTGCATTCATCTGCACCTGTACATCCCTCTTCCTTCCTGACACTCTCCAGGGTTACCTGATCTCCTGTACAATCCCCTCTCCACATCTCTACGTCTCAACCACTGTTCATACCTAAACTACCAGTTCACTAATATTCTCCAATTATCCTCTGCACAAATATTTCTCCATTTCCCCTGAATTATTCTCATTAACAACCATAGTTTCTCTCACATAATTTTTTTTACTTTTTAAAATTTTTTTTAAATAATTCTTTCTTTCAATTGCAAGCTTTCACTATATTTGTCCTATGGAAAGTAACTTGCAATCAACAAAATATCTGTAAACTTCTTTGAAAAAAGTTATATCTATGTATGCAATACCTGTGTGTGTGTATGTGTGTGTGAGTGTGTATGTGTGTGTGTGTGTGTGTGTGTGTGCGTGTGTGAGTGTGTGAGTGTGTATGTGTCTCTCTGTGTGTTAAACTACAAATGCAAAAGAAGATCATATTTTTCCCTATGTGTTCAAGAAAATAATATATTTCTCTATATTAATTGATGTCAGAATTTAATTTCATCTGATTGCTACATATCAAGAAAAAAATATTCAAAATTGCATCATGATAATAGGAAAAATCTCCTGAAAGGCATTGTGAAATAAAAATGTTAGTGTGACGTAAGTAGAGAACAGATAGACATTGAAAAGACTATCAGTAGTGTTCATGTTATTCATTTTGCTTCTGATTAAGTAGTCAATTGGTTAAGTATCATGTATGCATTAAACCCTACTATAGATATCATTTCTGTTAAAATGTTTATTTATCCAGGGTAACAGCAATGAATATGACACATTGAACAATGGAATAAAATTGAAGATGCAGAAATAAAACCACACACTTACAAACACTTGATCTTTGACAAAGAAGCCAAAAATATACATTGGGGAAAAAGTGTCTTCAATAAATGGTGATAGGCTAACTGGCAGTCTATATGTATAAAATGGAAATAGATCCATATTTGTCACTTTGCAAAAAGCTCGAGTCCAAGTGCATCAAGGACTTCCACATAAAACTAGACACACTAAACTCTAATAGGAGAGAAAATGGGGAATAACCTGAAGTTCACTGGCACAGGAGACAACTTCCTGAGTAGAACATCACCAACACAAGCACAGCACTAAGATGAACAATTCATAAATGGGACCTCATGAAACTGAAACGTTTCTATAAGACAAGGAACACCATCGAAAGGACAAAACAGCATCCCAGAGAACGAGAAATGTACTTCACCAAACCTACTTCTGACAGAGAGCTAATATCCAAAGTATATAAATAGAAAAGTAGGTAGCTACAAACAAAATAAGCCAAGTAAAAGATCAGGTACAGATATAAACATGAATTCTGAACAGAGGAATCTCTAATAGCAAAGAAACACTTAGCAAAATGTTCAAATTCCCTAGTCATCAGGAAAATCCAAATCAAAATGACTATGAGATTCAATCTTATGCCTGTCAGAATGACTAAGATGTGCAGCAGTGTTAACACTCCTCCATTCCTGGTTGTAAGAGAAAACATGTACAACCACTTTTGAAGTCAATGTGGTGGCTTCTCTGAAAAAAAAATGTGAAAAAATTTCCCTCAAAGCCCAGTTCTACTACTCCTGGACATATACTCTAAATGTAGTTGAATTTTAATCCAGCAACATGACCACTCTGGAATATAATCACACTATTAGGACACTTTAAATTCCAAACAGTTATGTCTAATTGAGGGACAGACAGTGTGGCCATTCAGGAAAAAATTTCACAAAAATATGGTACAGTTATACAATGGAAGACTATTTAACTATGAAAACCAAGAAGATCATAGTAATTTTAGACAAATGGATGGACATAGAAAATATCATCATGTGTGTGGTAACCTGATCCAGAAAGACACGCATCATATTTAGTCATTTATAATTGGATATTAGCCATAAAGTACAATATAAGCATCCTATAATTCACAGATTCTAAGAAGCTATGTGACAAGGAAGGAACAAACCAAAGATGCTTAAATCTCACTCAGAAGGAGAAATAAAATAGGCATAGGAGGTGGATAGAGGGAGTAAACTCTCTCTGTGAGAGTGGTGAGGAGGTAGATAAAAGCTCTTGGACTAGCTAGAAACCTAGTATAAGGTAAACTCCCAGGAATTAATGAGGCTGACCCTTGATAAATCTCTTAGTACCAGGGTATATGGAACCTCTACTAGCTGGTTTTGTGTGTCAACTTGACACAAGCTCCAGTTTTCACAAAGAAAACATCCACATCAGCATCTACCTTTGATGACTGCACATGGGATGGATACCCAGGTGGAATGGTCTCCAGACAGCCCCTCCTTCAGTTTCTGTACCACACTTTGTCTCCATATTTGCTCCCTTGACTATTTTGTTACTCCTTCTAAGAAGGACAGAAGCACCCACACATAGTTTTCTTTTTTCAAGACCTTCATGTGGTCTGTGAGTTGAATCTTGGGTATTGCGAGCTTCTGGGCTAATATCCAATTATCAGTGAGTGAATACCATGTGTGTTCTTTTGTGATTGGGTTACCTCACTCAGGATGATATTTTCTAGTTCCATTCATTTACCTAAGATTTTCTCAAATTCATTGTTTTTAATAGCTGAGTAGTACTCCATTGTGTAAATGTACCACATCTTTTGTATTTATTACTCTTTTGAAGGACATCTGGGTTCTTTCCAGCTTCTGGCTATTATAACTAAGGCTGCTATGAACATAGTGGAGCATATCTCCTTGTTATATGTTGGAGAATCTTCTGGGTATATGCCCAGGAGTGGTATAGCTGGGTCCTCAGGTAATGCTATGTCCAATTTTTTGAGGAACCACCAGACTGATTTCCAGAGTGGTTGCACCAGCTTGCAATCACACCAACAATGGAGGAGTATTCCTCTTTCTTCAGCATCTACTATCACCTGAGTTTTTGATCTTAGCCATTCTGACTGGTGTGAGATGGTATCTCAGGGTTGTTTTCCTTGATCACTTAGGATGTTTAACATTTCTTAAGTTGCTTCTCAGCCATTTGAGTTTCCCAAGTTGAGAATTCTTTGTTTAGCTCTGTACCACAATTTTAATATGGTTATTTGGTTGTCTGGAGTCTAATTTTGTTGAGTTTTTTTATATATTGGACATTAGCCCTCTATAAGATATAGGATTGGTAAAAATATTTTGCCAATCTGTTGGACATTATTTTGTCCTATTGACAATGTACTTTGCCTTACAGAAGCTTTGCAGTTTCATGAGATCCCAGTTGTCAATTCTTGATCTTAGAGCATAAGCCATTGGTGTTCTGTCCAGGAACATTTTCCCTGTGCCTAGGTATTCAAGGGTCTTTCTCACCTCTCTACTATTAGTTTTAATATGTCTGGTTTTATGTGAAGGTCCTTTATACACTTTGACTTGAGCTTTGTACAATAAGATAAAAATGGATTAATTTGAATTATTCTACGTGCAGACCACCAGTTGAACAAGCACCATTTGTTGAAAATGCTGTCCTTTTTCCACTGGACAGTTTTAGCTCCTTTGTCAAAGATCAAGTGATCATAGGTATGTGGGTTCATTTCTGGATCTTCAATTCTATTCCACTGATCTTCCTGTCTGTCTCTGTACCAATACCATGCATTTTTTTAAAATCACTATTGCTCTGTAATACAGCTTGAGATCAGGAGTGGTGATTACCTCAGAAGTTCCTTTATTGCTGAAAATAGTTCTTGCTCTCCTGTTCAGTTTCCTCGTGTATGTGGTCTTTCCATTGCTTTTGTCAATATTAATGACCAGTCTTAGTACATGGTGGTCTGATAGGGTACAAGGGATTATTTCAATCATTTTGTATTTGTTTAAGGCTGTTTTTGTGATAAATTATATGTTCTATTTTGGAGAAGGTACCATGAGGTGCTGAGAAAAAGATATATTCTTTTGTTTCAGGATGAAATATTCTATAGGTATCTGTTAATCTATTTGGTTTATAACTTCTGTTAATTTTATTGTGTCTCTGTTTAGTTTCTGTTTCCATGATCTGTCCATTGCTGAGAGTGGGGTGTTGAAATCTCCCACTATTATTGTGTGAGGTGCACTTTGTGCTTTAGTAAGGTTTCTTTTATGTATGTTGGTCTCCTTGAATTTGGATCATCGATGTTCATAATTGGGAGTTCATCTTGGTACATTTTTCCTTTGATGAGTATGAAGTGTTCTTCCTTATCTTTTTTGATTACTTGTGGTTGAAAGTTGATCTTAATTCATATTAAAGTGACTACTCCAGCTTGTTTCTTGGGAGCATTTGCTTGGAAAATTGTTTTCCATTCTTTTACTCTGAGGTAGTCTCTGTCTTTGTCACAGAAGTGGGTTGCCATGCAACAAAATTCTGGATCCTGTTTATGTATCTATTCTGATAGTCTATGTCTTTTTATTGGAGAATTGAGTCCATTGATATTAATATATATTAAGCAATAAAATTGTTGCTTCCTGTTATTTTTGTTATTAGAAGTGGAATTATGTTTGTGTAGCTATCTTCTTTTGGGATTGTTGGAAGATTATTTCCTTGCTTTTTCTAGGTTGTAGTTTTCCTCCTTGTTTGGAGTTTTACATCAATTATCTTTTGAAGTGCTGGATTTGTGGGTAGATATTGTGTAAATTTGGTTTTGTCATGGGATATCTTGGTTTCTCCATCTATAGTGATTGAGAGTTTTGCTGTGTATAGTAGTGAGAGCTGGTATTCATGTTCTCTTTCAGTCTGTATAATATCAGTCCAGGATCTTCTGGCTTTTACAGTCTCTGGTAAGAAGTCTGGTGTAATTCTTTTAGGTGTGCCTTTATATGTTACTTCGCCTTTTTCCCTTACTGCTTCTAGTATCTTCTCTTTGTTTTGTATATTTGATGTTTTGCTTATCGTGTGATGGGAGGTATTTCTTTTCTGGTCTAGTCTATTTGGAGTTCTGTAGGCTTTTTGTATATTCATGGACACCTCTTTCTTTAGGTTAGGGAAGTTTTCCTCTATAATTTTGTTGAAGATATTTACTGGTTTTGTAAGTTGGGAGTCTTCCCCGTCATCTATACCTATTATCCTTAGGTTTGGTCTTCTCATTGTGTCCTGAACTTCCTGGATGTTTTGGGTTAGGAGATTTTTGCATTTTGCATTTTTTTGACAGTTGTGTCAATGTTTTCCGTGGTATCTTCTGCACCTGAGACACTCTCTTCCATCTTTTGTATTCTATTGGTGATACTTGCATCAATGACTCCTGATCTCTTTCCTAGTTTTTCCATCTCCAGGCTAGTCTCCCTTTGAGATTTCTTTATTGTTTCTACTTCCAATTTTAGATCATGGATTGTTTTGTTTAATTCCTTCATCTGTTTAGTTGTGTTTTCTTGCAATTCTTTAAGGAATTTTTGTGTTTCCTCTTTGAGGGCTTCTACCAATTTACCTGTGTTATCCTGTACTTTTTAAAGAGAGTTAGTTATTTATGTCCTTTTAAAAGTCCTCTATTATCATCATGAGAAGTGATTTTTTGCTGAATCCTGCTTTTTTGCTGTGTTTGGGTGTCCAGGGCTTGCTATGGTGGGAGAACTGGGTTCTGATGATGCCAAGTAACTTTGTAACTTTGGTTTCTGTTGCTTGTGTTCTTGAGCTTGCCTTTCACCATATGGTTAACTCTAGTGCTACCTCCACTCACTGTCTCTGACTGGAGCCTGTCTTTCCAGTTATTTTGCTTGTGTCAGAACTCCTCAGGTTCCAGATGTCAATGTTATCCTGTGATCCTGAGTTCCTGGGTGGAAGAACTCCTGGGACTCAGGCCACCTCTGAAATCCTGAAATCCTAGTGCAGTGGTTCTTCTAGGATGGCTCAGGATATGATGTCTTCGAAGGAGCAGACCAGCTAGGTGTTCGCTGCTCTGAGTGCAGTGGCTCTTCTAGAATGGCTCAGGATATGGTGTCTTCATGGGAGCAGACCAGCTAAAAAAAACCAGGGAAGGGAAGGCAGGGAAGTGGTATTCCGGAGTGGTGGGGTTTGGGTGTCTGATTGGTCCTGAGCACCCCAGGCTCCCAGTTGTAGCTCTGGGGCATAGGGTAGTGGGAGAGTGTTCTTACCTGTATTTCTGAGTGAAGTGTCTCCTCTAGGATGTCTCAGGACATGGTGTCTCCAAGGGAGCAGACCAGCTAGGTGTCTGCCCCAGAGCAGACCATCTAGGTGTCTGCTGATCTGAGTGCAATGGCTCCCCTAGGATGGCTCAGGATATGGTGTCTTCATAGGAGCAGACTAGCTAGGTGTCTGTGCCAACCAAAAGGACCAAGTGAGGGGCCGAAGGGAAGTGGTATTCTGGAGGGGTGGGGTTTGGGTGGCTAATGGGTCTTGAGCACCCCAGGCTCCAAGTTGTAGCTCTGGGGTGTAGGGTAGTGGGAGAGGGTCCTTACCCGTTGCTCTGAGTGCAGTGGCTCCTGTAGAATGTCTCAGGATATGGTGTCTTCACGGGAGCAGAGCAGAGCTAGGTGTCATTCCCAGCCAAAAGGGTGAATATCATTTTTATTTGCAAGTTCTTTGCAATTGGTAGGATTAACAGTAAAAATGGGTATCCTATCAAAAGCAATCTACAGATTCAACACAATCCTCATAAAAATTCCAACACATTTTTTACAGACATGGAAAAAGTAAATCTCCTTTTCATCTAGAAAATCCAAAAATTCAGGATAGCAAAAGAAATTTTTAACAATAAAAGAATTTCTAGGGGAATCACCATTCCTGACCTCAAGCCATCCTACATAGGAATAGTGATAAAGACTGCATGGTATTGGTATAGAAACAGATGAGTTAATCAATGAAATAGTATTGAAGACCAAAAATAAAACAATACACTTATAGACACTTGATTTTTGACAAAGATGCCATAAATTTACAATGGAAAAATAAACATCTTCAATAAATAGTGCTGGTCTAACTGGCAGTCTATATGTAAAAAATGAAAATAGATCTATATTTGTTGCCTTGCTCAAAACTCAAGTCCAAGTGGATCATGGACTTCCACATAAAACCAGACACTCTGAAAATAGGAAAGAGCCTCAAACACATTGTCATGGGGAAAATTCCTGAAACTCTAATGACTCAGGATTTAAGAACAACTATTGATAAATGGAACCTTATGAAACTGAAAAGCTTTTGTAAGGCAAAAAACAGAGTCAATAGGACAAAAGAGCAACCTACAGATTGGAAAAAATAATCTTCACTAACCCCATATCAGAGGGCTGACATCCAAACTATATAAAACTCAAGAAGCTAACCTCCCAAAACACAAACAACCCAACCAAAAATGAGGCATAGAGATAAACAGAGAATTCACAACAGAGGAATCTCAAATGTCTGAGAAACACTTAAAAAATGTTCAAAGTTTTTAGTCATCAGGAAAATCCAAATCAAAATGCTCCAGAAATTCCAGCTTACACAAAACAGAATTTTGTGTAAGAAATTAGTTTTTGACTAATATCAAAAACTGAGTTATCAGTATATGTTGATAATCAGAATTAGTTTTTGACTAATATCAAAAACTGAGTTATCAGTATATGTTGGCAAGGATGTAGAGAAAGAGAAACACTCCTCCATTGCTCATGGAATTTCAAACTGGTACAACTACTCTGGGAATCAATATAGAGGTGACTCAGAAATTTATAAATAGATGTACCTGAAGACCCAACGATACCAGTCTTGGGCATATACCCAAAAGAAGTCCCACCATACGACAGAGTGAATTGCTCCACAATGTTCATAGTTGCTTTTTCTGTGAAGGCAGGAAGATGGAAGCAACCCAGATGTCCCACAAGTAAAGAAAGGATGCATAATATGTGGTTCATTTATACAATGGAATACTAGTCAGCTATTAAGGACAAGGACATGAGTTTTTCAGGGAAAAGGAAGAAACTAAAAACCAGCTCACTTTGGGACATAACTCAGACCCAAAATAACATGTATGGTATGTACTCACTAATAATTGCTTATTTGCCAAAAAAGTACAGATTTTTTAGGATACAACTCACAGAACTCAAAAAGATTAACAAGAAGGGCCCCAGTGAACATGCTTCAATCCCACTTGGGAAAGAGAAGAAGAAGAAGGAGAAGAAGAAGAAGAAGAAGAAGAAGAAGAAGAAGAAGAAGAAGAAGAAGAAGAAGAAGAAGAAGGAGAAGAAAAAGAAACAAGAGGCAGAGGGAGGGAGGGACCTGGACGTGAGAGAAGATTTGGAAGAGAAAGGGGGAACATGGTCAAGTATTGGTGCAGGTGGGAGACAGAAGAAAAGCCTTATGTGCCAGCAGAATAAATGGAAATATGCATCCTCAGAGGATTGGAGAGAGGGACCCACCAGAAAGTACTACAGACCTGGGTAGTGTTAGACTCTCAGGACTCAGAGGGAGGGAGCAAATAAAATCCCCGACTGTGTGGAGAAAGAACTGGTAGAGTCCACCTCCAGTAGAAAGACAGGGCATCAATTGATAGAATGGGGTTGCCATCCCACAGTCAAACTCTGATCCAAAATTGTTCTCTCTAAAAGAACTGCAGAGACAAAAATGGAGAAGAAACTGAGAGAACAGCAGTCCAGTGACCGAACCAAATTGGCATCTATCTCAAGGGGAAGCTCCAAGACCTGACACTATTACTGATGCTATGCTATGCTTACAGACATGAGCCTAGTATGAATGTCCTCTGAGAGGTCCAACAAACAGCTGACTGAGACAGATGCAGATACTTAAACTCAGACATTGGACAGAAGTTGGGAACACCCATGATTGAATTAAGGAAATACTGGAAGAAGCTAAGGTTGAGGGTAACCTCATAGGAAGACCAGCAGTCTCAACTAACTCAGACTCTTCAGATTTCTCACACACTGAACCACCAATCAGGCAGATTAATTGAGCTTGTCCGAGCCACCTGACACATATACAGCAAGGGACAGCCTGGTCTTGCCTCAGTGAAAAAAGATAAGCCTAATCCTTGAGAGACTTTAGGCCCCAGATAGTGGGGAGGCCTGGCAGGAGGGGTGGGGGAGAGGAGAACATCAGTTTGAAGACAGTGGGAAAAGGAATGTGATGAAGATCTATGGGTGGGTGGATCTGAAAGGCTGCAACTGCAAAGACTGGATTGTGAGAAAGAATAATAACAATAATAATAATAATAATAATAATAATAATAATAATAAAGAAAGTAACTTGTAAAAAATAATACATTTTTTACTTTCCCATATAAAGTCTAATAGATAAATTAAACTGTGTGGGTCCATGTACACTTGCATTCATTTGTGTGTGTGTGTGTGTGTGTGTGTGTGTGTGTGTGTGTTTATGTGTGTGTGTGTAAATAAACTACTGTCCCTAACATCACTGGGAATACTCAGCTCAGACAAAATCCTTCCTTTCATAATCCATGATGGCTGATGGTCTTTGAAACTGGCAAGACACTTCTGAGAATGAATTCATTTGTTTTCTTTTCATATAAAGCTTACATTTAAAATATGGCTGCATGGCTGCTTGTCACTTCACTTCTTCCACCAATGATTAATGACCTTTGGAATAATGATATTCATATCTTGCTTCTAAATAATTTACATGCTTATTTATGTTTCCCTCTAGCAGCTAGACAAGATTCTGCAGCACAAACTTATAACGCACAAGCCTCAAATTATTCAAAGAAAGTAGGCCATTAGTGAGAAATACTGAGGAAAACTAAAAGTAACTCAGGGATAGATTTTACCCCCCATATCTGTCTTTGAAATTTGGACAACAGTGTGTAGACACTGTACCTCAAAACTGAAGTAAAGTTGTTGCACATGCTGACAGCATTAGGCTGAATCAGTGTGTGTATAAATGAGCACACAGGGTTGAGAGGGAAAAGGTAGAAGAGTGCAGAGGAATAACTATCAGAAAGGAGATGATGCTGGGAGATGGATACTCTTCCATGTCTGTTAGAAATTCTCATATAATTCAGAGAACATGAGTTTGGTGCACTAGCTACAATTTCTAATTTTTCTTTTAAATAGTCAATTGTAAAAATGTTTTAGAAGAAAATGTTTTAAATACGGAGAAGTAAGTATAAAAGATAATTAGCTCTTGATGAGAATATTTACTGTGTCTTACGTTTTTGTATCTGTCTTTGTATGTATTCATGCTGGAGTCAGATAGGCTTAATAGCAGTTCAGAGAATTGAATAACTCTATCGTTCTCTAACAGTCTTCTCCATAACATCTTCTAAATTGCAATAATTGCGATGTATTTACTGTTTTTATTATAATTTCCCTTTTTTATGAACCAGAGAGGTGCTTGTTGCTAGAATAAAATTACAAATTTTTGTATATCAATGCAGGTGATTGCTAGGTTTTCAAAATTATATTAGTTCATGCTTTTAGAATATTATTATCAAATCTAGAAATTAAGAAAGCATGCATAATATTTATATTATAATTTATAATTATTCATAGCTATCATCTGTTGGTCATTATTCTGTGTCAGAAAATAGGCTAAAGTAGGTAAGTCTAATCAATATACTTTATAAATCACAATGAGAAGACTTACTTTTGGCAAATGACATAACCTAACACAAAAGGAAACATTTGCAATATATCACCATAATGTAAGTATACCACTATGATGCAATAATTTCTTTATTTTTGTGTTAAAAGTGATAAAGCAATAACTATGAAACCCCGTAATTGTTTAAGTGCTTTTCACAAAATTAGGTAGTTAGAAATTATGGTAGGTACACCACAATTCAGCATTGTCTATAGACCTATGCACTTCTAATGAATAAGTAACCAAAAATATGAAAGTAAATTATAATTTTAAAAGGAGAAATAACACACCTAATAGAACACTTATAAGACAGAACCCATTAGACTGAGAGAGGAGGATGTCAGGTATTTTTTGCTGCGCAGGTGACTGTCTAAAAGCAATCTGTCAACGAACTTGTACGAAAGTGTAGAAAAATAAAGTCAAATTCTTGTGTTCTTATTGATGTTTCAGTATAAATAAAATGTGTAAGTTTCTTTAAGAAATGTATTTTTAAAAATCTTGGCATGAATGTTTCAGTGTTCTAATATCACATAGAGGAAGTGATATCACAGAACCCGATCGAGTGCTGCCTTCTTTTATGTACAGACACTTGGGTGGCATCTCAGTCACACTCAGAAGCACAAAAGAATGCTGATCACTAGAGTCTGAGCATCTTAGAAATGCACAGCTGGTAACCACATAATTGAATCTGTAGGTAATTCAAGCTTTTGATTTCAAGCAGGACTAAATATTCTACCGCAGTAGGAGTGGGACTCTTTAATATATCATCCTCACCCAATGGTGTTGATATGCAACAGGGAAAAGTAGAGCAAGATTGGTGAGAGGCAAGGATGCTTCAGAATGTCAGAGCACCTGGACAGTCTCTGTAAGCCAAAGAATTTTGAACAACATTTTCAAAAACGTGTGCCATGTTTTTCACACATAATTCTTGCAAAGTCATAAAAAAAGATCAAAATGCAAACTGAGCAATAGTATAATTGGGAAGATATAATTATTTCTTTTTTTTCCACAACTAAATGCCATAGCATTCTTTTAATGTAAACACTGTATTAATGATAAAACATCTGCAAGTGTGGTTTGCTACAATCATTGCTGTCTATTCAAACGCATTAGTTCTGAAGGAGCACCGTTGTACCTAATTTGATTCCCCCCAGAGCAGTACATGATGTGCTATTTGATGCCCTTCAAAGAACACTATTAACCAAGCTATAAAGTGTCTGATTTTATTAGCTTTGGTGGTTTCTATCCGTTTGGAAATGTGTTATTTTCTGAATTTATTGCATCTATGGGACTCAGACAGTAAGGATCAAGTCAATATGTTTTGAGGAGGCCGTGAAAGCCATACTTTAACACTTACATGGTGTTTTGATGACATTGAGGGTGGAGTTGTAGAAACCCTAATGTCAGTGCCATTTATCAAGGCGATTGTTCAATGCTGTAAACCTCAGTTCTGACACTGAACTTAACAGTGTGCTTTTGTTTTAAATAGAACCAAGTGTTCCTCAGATGCAGTGCTAACAATATTCCTTCACTAAAGAGTGAGCAGACAATCCAAGTACTACAGGTCAGGGAGGTACTCAGAGAAGAAAGAGAAAAATGGTGCTGCTCCAAGATGCCATCTTTGAAGTTTTACCTCAGAGAAAAATTGGGTAAAATTTCCTTACATAAGTTAAATAAAATTTTCGAATTCTTTTTTTTTTTTTTCTGATACAGGGTTTTTCTGTGTAGCCTTGGCTGTCCTGAAACTCACTCTGTAGACCAGGCTGGCCTCAAACTCAGGAATCTTCCTGCCTCTGCCTCCCAAGTGCTAGGATTAAAGGCATGCACCACCACCACCTGGCTCTAACTTTTGAATCCTTGATGAGTATATTAAAATTTTTACCAGTTGCCACCAGTCCCTAGAATCTCCCACCAGTTTCCACAAGAAACTCTATTTTTTTCTCCTTGTTCCTCATTGTATTATTTTTTGTATTTTTTAAAATTTTATTGGATATTTTATTTACATTTCAGATGTTATCCCCTTATCCCATTTCTCTCTGCACCCCCTGCCCAGGAACCCCCTATCCTGTCCCCCCTCCTACTGCTTCTATGAGGATGTGCCCTCACCCACCCCCTTCCACCTCCCCACGCACAAATTCCCCCACATTCGAGCGGTCAGCCTTCAAAGGACCAAGGATCTCCTCTCCCACCTATGCCCAACAAGGCCATCCTCCCCTACATATACAGTTGGAGCCATAAGTTCATCCCTATGTTCTCCAAGGCTCGTGATTTAGACCCTGGGAGCTCTGGTTGGTTGGTATTGTTGCTCTCCCCATGGGGCCGCAAACCCTTTCAGCTCCCTCAGTCTTCTCTCTCACGCCTCCATTTGGAACCCCTTGATCAGTTCAGTGGTTAGCTGTGAGCATCTGTCTCTGAATATGTCAGACTCTGGCAGACCTCTAAAGAGACAGCTATATCAAGCTCCTGTCAGCATGCACTTCCTGAAATCCACATCAGGAATTTGGGTGACTTTGGTGACTGCACATGGGATATATATTCAGGTTGAATGGTCTGCATATGGCCCCTTTTCAGTTTCTGTTCCACACTTTGTCTCCATATTTGCTCCCTTGAGTATTTTGTTACTCCTTCTAAGAAGGACCAAAGCACCTTAGTTTTAATCTGAGTTCCATCAATCTATACTGATTCCAGATTTACCCTCTCCAAACTTTTCCCAGATAATCCCTATCTCCCCATCCACTTAATTTCATGATCACTCTTTCACCTCTCTATGAGGAAAAATGCAGAGAGACACAAACACAAGCATCTATTCAAAATGTCGTCTGATATATGTTTTATATGCAGTGTGACAGTCTGTACTGTTTTTTATTCTACTTTATTGTATACTTGGTAACAATGCTACTTAAAATTCTATACAAAATAAACTCATATCAGTATCATCGATTATATGCTACTATTTTATTTATTTCATCTGTTTGCTCATGTTTACCTTTCAGCATTACCACATGTAGAAGTCATTTTTGCATAAAGAAGGAAATATTGCCTTATATTGCACTTATTAGTTTCTGGATTCGAATCATGTAAGTAATTAGCTTTCACTGATATTTATGTGCTAAATACTTCAGAAGTTCAATGGTTGAGGCAATCATCTTTATTTTATGAATGAATCTGTATACTGCTATATATAAATAAACCTAGATACAAAATTATCAGTTTTAAGAATACTTAAATGCCTTCTAATGGAGGATGATAAATTATTTCCAAGTACTTTATTTTAAATGTCTAACTTATCCAGAGGCAATTATTTTTAAATGTATTTAGGCATATTTTAGGAGAACTGTAAGTTACTTTGGATTAGAATTCCAATAAATATATAAATTAATTGAAGAATAATGACATCACTGCATATAATACTTCACCTCCCAGAACCTAATACCAAGTTATGTTTCTTATCTTTGCTATCCAGAACATTTGAACACCACTATACTCATTAAAATGTTTGTTCCTTGTGTTGTAATATCATTTGACTTTCTTTTTCAAAGCCTCATCGCAGGTCCCAGCCCCCAAACCTCTCCTCTCTTTTCTGCTGACTCATCAGTATTGCCCTAATCTGGTGTTTCCTTCCTGGTGTATATTACTTTGAATTTATATAATCTACTTAGATATTTGATTTCAACTATTGTTCCATAATAATAATAATTATGAAAGTTCTTTTAGTCCTATGCATTCCATCATTCATTCAGCATTTCTAATCAGTCTCAAAAGCTCATAAAACTTAAATGCATCATCTCTGAAGGCTGAGCCCTTATCCTGTTTATGTTAATTTAGTCCATTATTCCTCGTGTCTTATAAACTACAAACATGGAAGTAAATCTAGACCCCTCTTTGTTCATATAAACAATTATGCCACATTTTCTGTTCTGCTTAAAAAAAAAATCTCAAGACTGACCTTTTTATTCTTACTCCCTTTCTTTAAAAATATTTTTGATGTGTATCATTGTGATTTTATAAATACATTCCTTGATTATAGTCAAATTCATTACAAAAACATTACATGTTGCACGTCATAGCCCCTGTCCATGCTTAATAAATTCTATTTATCAAAATGAATTCTAAGTACGTCTTCAATGTGATTGTCTGCAAAATTTAGAGAATACCTACGTTTAGTTTCACTCACCATTACATAGCATTTTAAAGGTTGTTATTTTTACCTAGTAATTAAAGAATTAAGCCATATGGAAAAAAACTCTATAGGAAATAGTCAATATTTATATATAGTTAAAAATGTGTGTTCACTGAATGGCTTCACATATGACAAGAATGACTAATTGATATAAAGTTTTCATGAATCACACTTATGAAGTAATTTTATGTGACAATATTTGCATACCTACATCAGAAATGTCAGAAAATAAAATGGATGCCCCAATTTTCTTCCTATGATCCATGCTAGTATTCTTGACAGCATAGACAATGAGGCAGATTATTTGTCTTGAAATACTTGTGTTAAGACCTTAAGTAATTTTTGCTTTATTTCTTTGATTCCTGTTTCCAAGTCATATCTGTAAGAAGGGTGCACTATCAGTAATCCTCTCATAGAACAAAACTCTATAAGACAAAGTTCTAGAAGTCTAGTACAACTCTTACAGTTTGTTTAGTGTCTTTACTTTTATAATCCTATTTCAAGTTTATCCAAGACTTCTTACTTTCAAAGTATTCTGAGCTCCATTAACAACAGTTGCTATGGTTGTTCAGTTCTGGATAATTCTGCTCCCTCCTCCCCCAGAAGCTAGTGCAGTGCTCTTCCTGGAGTGAAACAAAATGTTTTCAGAGTGCATAAATTCTACATTAGTTATGCGCTATCCCACCAAATGCTGTAGTTTAGAAAACTTAGCAACCTGTCAATGTGTACTGATGTTTTGTTAACATTAAACATGTTCATCAATGTATTAATGCATTTTGCTTTGCCTGAGATGTAAGATGGCAGTTAAATTGACTGCCCTAAAAGGCTTATGATATGCCTATCTTAAAGAAATGGATAATTGAAGATATTCTCAAAAGGCAATTGTCCTAAATTACACGTGTTAGTCATATGGTAAAATAAATAAATATATAAAACCTGTAAGTTTGAGGCCAACTTAGCCTACAGAGAGTGTTCTAAGATAGCTAAGGCTGCACAGTGTAACTGTGTCTCAAAAAACAATAAAATAAAATAAAACCTCATAAAAAATCAGTTTTAATTTTATAGACATTACACATACAATTATTTATTTTTCCTAATGATAAAGAAATAACTCATTATCTATAAATATATTTTCTTTAAAAAACAAGTTTGAGAACAGAATTTGAAAAGTTCAATTTTATTATTATTCCTTTCTTGAAATATTAAGCATCTCTATTCCTCTAGGATACTTTGTGACTCTTGCTCAGGAAAATGCTATTAGTGGAAGAAAGTAATTTTCAGTGTTTTTCCGTGATCAAATCAGTTAATGTGTAGTCACTTCTGATATAAAGTAGCCCAGTACAATCGTGCTCTGAATCAAACAGGAAAGGTAGGTAAAACCATACCCTGGTGGAAAATACAGTCTTCAGTGTGGGTTTTCATTTTCCCTAACATTTTAGTAATTTAGATTCTGACAAGTGTTGATGAAATTAATTTTTAGTTATTAGTGAGAAAAGAAGTAACTTGATTAACACAGTTACTGGGTTGTAGTATTTTTTATTCTAATTTTTATTATTAATTAGTTTATTTATTTAAATTCCAAATATTACCTCCCTTCCATGTCTCCCCACACCATCCCCGCCACATTTCCTATAATAGGGTCCTACCCCATCTACCCAACCACTCCCACCTCACCGCTTTACTATTTCCCTACATGGAACATTAAACCTCCACAGAACCGAGAGCATCCCCTCCTGTTGATGCCAGATAAGGCCATCCTCTGCTACATACATAGCTGGAGCCATGGATCCCTCCATGTATACTTTTTGGTTGGCGGTCTAATTCCTGGGAGCTCTGGGATGCCCAGTTAGTTGATATTGTTCTTTGTATGGGGTTCCAATCTCCTTCAGCTCCTTCACCTCTTTCCTTAACTATTCCATTGGGGTCCCTGGGCTCAGTACAATGGGCTGTGAGTATCTGTATATGTCTTGGTCATGTGCTGGCAGAGCATCTCAGAGTACAACCAAAGCAGGCTTCTATCTACACATATATGTTGTTATCAGCATCCCCACTGGGTCCTTGGAGCCTCTTGTAAACTTTGCATCTGGGACTTTCTAGTGGTTCCCCAAGTTCCCCACCTTCCAATATTACTTATGTCTATTCTTTTCCTGGCTCTCTGTACCTCTCTCCTGTCTTTCCATACCTGGTCCTGCATGTCGCCCACTTTTTTCCTCCTCCTGTCACACCAAAATAAGTCCCTACCTCCTTTGGTCTCACATGATTATTTTGTTCCCCTTTCTAACTGTAATTGAAACATCCACACTTGGGCCTTTCTTCTTGTTAAGCTTCATATGGTCTGTGAGTTGTATCATGGGATTTCTGAGCTTTTGGGTTTATTAATAAGGACATGTCATGTATGTCCTTTTGTGTCTGGATTACCTCATTCAGGATGATATTTCCTAGTTCTATCTATTTGTCTGCAAAATTCATGAAGTCATCATTGTTAAAAGCTGAGTAGTTTTCCATTGTGTAAATGTGCCACAATTTTTGTATCCATTCCTCTGTTAAGGAACATCTAGATTGTTTCCACCTTCTGGCTATTATAAATAAAGTAGCTATGAATGTAGTGGAGCATGTATACTTGTTATATGTCGGAGTACCTTTTGGTTATATGCCAAATGATGCTATAGCTAGGTCTTCATGTAGCACTATTTCCAACTTTCTAAGGAACGACCAGATTGGTTTCTGTTATTTTTATTGTTAGAGTTATTGTTATGTTTTTGCTGTTCTCTTCTTTTTGTTGTGAGATGATTACGTTCTTCATTTTTCTTTGATGAAGTTTCCTTCCTTTCATTGTAGTTTTCCTTTTATTATCCTTTGTAGTGCTCAATTAATAGAAAATATAGTTTAAATTGGGTTTTGTGTTGGCATATCTTGGTTTCTCCATCTATGGTGATTCCAAATTTTGTTGGGTTTAGTAGCCTGGGCTGGCATCTGTGCTCGCTTAAGGTCTACATGGCATTTGTCCAAGATCTCCTGGCTCTTAGAATCTCTCTTGAGAAGTTTGGTGTAATTCTGATAGATCTGCCTTTATATGTTATTTGGCCTTTTTTCCTTTACTGCTTTTAATATTCTTTCTTTCTTCTGCATATTTAGTGTTTTAATGTGAGTGAAGGAATTTATTCTCTGGTCCAATCTATTTGACGTTCTGTATGCTTCTTGTATGTTTATGGCCATTTCTTTAGGTTAGAGAAGTTTTCTTCTATGATTCTGTTGAAGATGTTTTCTGGCCCTTTGAATTGGAATTTTTCACTCTCTTTTATTTCTATTATTCTTATGTTTAGTCTGTTCATTGTGTCCTGAATTTCCTGGATTTTTGGGGGTGGGGAGGAGGTTAAAATCTCTTTGCACTTTATACTCTTTTTGACTGTTGTTTCAATATCTTCTATGGTATCTTCTAGGCCTGAAATTTTCTCTTTTATCTCTTATATTCTGTTGGTGATGCTTGCATCTATGATTCCTGATCACTTTCCTAAGTTTTCCATCTTCAGAGTTGTCTCCCTTTGTGATTTCTTTATTGTTTCTATTTACTATTTTAGATTGTGGGCAGTTTTGTTCAATTCTTTCACCTGTTTGATTGTGTTCTCCTGTATTTCTTTAAGGGAGGTACTTATGTCCTTCTTAAAGTCCTCTATCATCTTCACAAGATGGGATTTTAGGTCAGAATCTTTCCTTTCAGGTGTGTTAAGGTATCCATAGCTTGTTGTGGTAGGAGAATTTCTGATGGTGCCAAGTGGCATTGGTTTCTGGTGCTTATTTCCTTTGATTGACTCTCACCACTCTCTCTTAGTTATCTCTGGTGTTAAGGGGCCTTGCTATATCTGATTGGAGCCTGTGCCTCCTGTAAGCCTGATCATGATGAACCTCTGCTGGTCAGGCTATGTCTGTGTGTGGGAGAAGGTCTGGAGCACATGATCTGTGAGCATGTAAGCCTGGTTGTGAAGGATTTCCTGGGAGTCAAGCTGTCTCTGAGTGTGGGAGAGGTTCTGGAGCACAGCTTTGTTCCCAGAAGTGGTGTGGCCTGTAAGGAACATGTGTCTCTGTCATGGCAAATAGGTCCTGTGTCCACTTGGCCCTGTAGGATTCTCAGGCCAGATATTGAAATAGGTGTGTCTCACCTGTGAGTCTGGTTATGAAGGTCCTCCTAGGCCATCAACATGTCTCTGTGAGCCTGGTTGTGACAGATCTCATGAGAGTCAAAATGACTCTGGGTATCAGATTATTATATTTTATTTTAATGAATGACAGCTTGAAACGGGGCTTAGGGATTTGTTTGTGCACCATTGAAGTATCACAGGTTGGAATGATTTATTTGAGGTAATCTAAACTTTGCTTGAGAGAGGCAATTAAATAAAAACTTATAGAACTTTGGGCAATAAGAAATGAATAACCTCAGTTACTCCAAAAGCTAAGCTTTTGAACAGATTCTGTTACCATTAAGTTTTTCTTATTATTAAAATAACAATATTCACCAGGAGAGTTTCTGGGGAAAGGTCGCATATGTCATCTCTCATATCTCATTAAAAGTCATTTTAATATAAAGTGAAAGTACCATTTGCCTGAAGAAGAAAGATCCTGAATATAAACAAGAGGGAAACAATGGCAATTTAAATTGTGTTCTTTTTGATATACATATTGTGCAATATTTCTGGAACAGAGTTTGTTCTGGTCTTGAACATGAATTTTCTTCACTTTAGTGTTTGACACGGAAGAGATCTGTGAAGTTTTCAAAGAGAAAATACATGGAACCCACAAACAGACATGCTAGTCAGGATGACTTAGAACTGAACTGAGGCCTACTACAAAATCATGATGGCAGTCTGTGCCTCACTTCCACATTCTTTTCATGTCTGTCTCCTAATATTTATACATTTATATCCTGAGTTTTAATAGGTGAATAGTATTCCATTGTGTAACTGTACTACATTTTTAGTATCCATTCTTCAGATGAAGGACATTTGTGTTGTATCCAGATTCTGGCTATTACAAAAAAAGGCTGCTATGACATACTGGAGCATGTGTACTTGTGGTATAGTGGAGCATCTTTTGAGTATAGTCCCTGGGGTGATATAGCTGGGTTTTCAAGTAGAATGATTTTTAATTTTTTTTTTTTTTTTGAGGAACTGCAAGATTGATTTCCAGAGTGGTTGTTTGTGTTTGCAATCCCACTAGGAAATTGAGGTGTGTTCCTCTTCCTCCACATCCTCGCCCGCCGGCACATACTGCTACTTGTGTAAGTTGGAATCTCAGGATCCATGTGGATCAAGGACTTCCACATAAATCAGATACATTGAATCTAATGGACAAGAAAGTGAGAAATAGCCATGAACACCTGGGCACAGTGGAAAACTTCTTGAACAGAACACCAATGGTTCATTCTCTAACATCAACAACTGAAAAACAGGATGTCATGAAACTGAAAAGATTCTGTAAGACAAAGGACACTGTCAGTAGGGCAAAACTGCAACCTGCAGATTGGAAAAATATATTCCCTAAGTGTACTTCTGACAAGAACTCAAGAAAGTTAGACTCCAAAAAACAAATAACCCAAATAAAAAAATGAAATACAGAGCTAAACAGAGAATTCTCAAGAGAGGAATATAGAATGGCTGAGAAGCACTTAAAGAAATGGCCAACATCTTTATTCATCAGGAAAATGCAAATCAAAACAACCCTGTGATTCCACTTTATAAGCTTTCTAAGAGTGGAGATGAATATGTTTCTAGCTATACATTATAATATTTCACAATTTTCTACATGGGAAAACAGCATATAATAAAGTAAGTCATTTATTTATCCAAAACTGAATATTTGTTTTTATAAATTTTTCTGTGCACTCTCTATATATGAGAAAACATTTTGTATTTTACATTGTTTATCTAGAGACCAAAGTTCTTAATATCATTTCTTTACTCAAAAATAAGCAAATAAATAGAATGAAAAAATACAGCACATTATTGGAACTTTCTAGGCAAGGATTTTTAATTTCATATTATTAGATAATTAATTGCCATCTGAGTATTGCTTAGTTTTTTTTTTTACAAAGTTTCTGTGATTAAACATGGATAGAACATACATAAAAATGTGTATTGAATGTATATGATATTTTGCAGTATGCACTGCGTTTTTTTGTGATGGATGGTATTTCAAGTAACAAAGACTTCAAACTCAAACTCTGGAGAAAGCCATTTTACTAGAAAAAATATTAGCTTACACTCATAATGTTTTGAATATATGACTAGTAATATTCATATTTTATATTATACATTAGATATTCTATAATTGAATATATATTCAACTTATATAAAAATTTCTAGATAAATCCATAATTTCTCACATAAAATTAATTTTTGCTTTTTCTCAGCAGTATTAAATATAGAATATGCCTATGAGCAGATATCAATTTAATTAACCTGAATTCAATTATGTCTGTATAAGCAAAACTACACATATATTCAATCTGTATTTGATTACAGTTTGTGTTTCATAATTATTATTTTTTGCATTCTAAAATTTCTCTGGATTTTTCATAGATTATAAAATATTGGTTCATAATTTTACAAGATTTAGTGTGCTTGTGGTATATTTGAACACGTTGATTGTTGTCCTTGGTATTTTTCTCAGAATATGAATTGTTTTGAGTTTTTCTTTCACATAATTCATTCTAAGTCCTATTATTCGTAGCTTGAACTTTAAATTACAGTTTTTACATTTATTATCAATATTTTCTAATTACCTCTTTTGGAGCTTCATAAGTATTTTGATTCTATTCTCTTCTCTTCCCTAGTCTTTCCAGATTAACTTCCCTTATCATACCTACCAATTTTGCAGTCTGCTCACCACCTTTAATTTAGCACTTCAAGAATAATTTCTTTTGGTCAGTGAAAACATCCTCTAACAAGACTATATCTTCTAATTCTTCTAATATTTTCAAATGGTACCAATCCCTAGTAGCTATGCATTGAAATATATAAGCCTATATTCATATTCAAACAACCTCATGGTTATTTTGATTCATATATACTATAGTGATATATTACTGATAGTTGCTTCTCTCCTTTGACAGAGTTGGTGGATCCTGAAAGAAGGGTTTTAGGTCAGTTCAACTTAGTGCTCTCTAAAATATATCCTGACTTCACCAATAGGACCCAAAGGACATGCATGGTATTTATTCACTAATTATTAGTGAATTAGCAGATATTAGCCAACAAAAAAAAAATGTCAGAATATCCAAGATAAAGTCTACAGACTCCCAAAAGGTCAACAATCTGAATGGTCAAAGTGAAGACACCTCATTCTCATTTGAGAGGGAGAAGAAAGCAATCACAAGGGTAGAGGGAGGGAGAAACTTGGGAGGACAGGGCAGGGGTCGAGACATGATCTAGTATTGGGTGCCAGAAAAGGACTGAGCCCTGAAGGCCAGCAGAGAGAATGGAAAGAGGCAACCTCAGGAGGTAGGAGGTTGAGGGGCCCCCTCCAGAATCTATCAGAGACTTGGGAAGTGAGAGACTCTAGGGATTCAAAAGGAGGTACCATAGATAAAATGCCTTTCAGTGGGGAGAGTGAACTTGTAGAGCCCACCTCCAGGAGAAAGACAGGGCATCAATTGAAGGATGTGATTGTCATCCCACAATCAAAATTCCAACCCATAATTGTTCCTGTCTGACAGAACTGCAGGCATGGAAATAGAGAAAAGCACAAGGAAAAGGAAGTCCAGTGACAGGCCCAAAGTTGGATCCAGCTCAAGTGGAGGTCCCAATACCTGACACTATTACTAAAGCTATGGAGCACTCACAAAAAGGAACCTATCATGACTGCCCTCCATAAGACCCAACAATCTGAAAGAGTCAGATGCAGATATTTGAACCCAACCAATGGACAGAAGCTGCTGACCCCTGTGGTTGAATTAGGGAAAAGCTGGAAGACGTTGAGGAGGAGAGCAACCCTGTAGGAGGACCAGCATTACCATTTAACCTAGACCCCCAAGATCTCTCAGACACTGGACCACCAACCAGGCAGCATATACCAGCTTATATGAGGTCCCCAACAAATAAACAGCAGAGGCCTGCTAAGTTTGGGTTCAGTCAGAGGAGATGCACCTAACCCTAAGGAGACTAGAGGCTCTAGGTAGGTTAGAGGTCTGGTGGGCTGGGGGTTTGTGGGTTGGGGACATCCTCGTGGAGACAGGGGGTGGGGAGGAGGTATGGGCTGGGGAACACTCAGACGGTAGACTGGGTCGGGAATAAAATCTGGAATACATTTAAAAAGAAAAAGAAAGTGAGAAGTCAAAGTATTGCTTTTAGTATATATATATATATATATATATATATATATATATATATATATATATGTATGTATCCCCTACTGAAAGCAAGACTCCACTGATAAAGAGAATACTTTATAAATTCAATACAAATTGAGAGTTCAAGTTGGTAAAGAGGCCAAGAGGCCTGCATAAAACCTGAACTACTACTATGTATTAGTGTCTTTGCTATGGGAATATACTCAACAGGCTACCAAAAGAAATTATTCACCAACCCAGCCTTAAAACATTTAATCAACAAGGCTGTGTTGCCTATAAAATATTCGAGGGCAATGATGGAAAAAAGCTTGTGGGAGTAACTAATCAATGTTTGATTTGACTTAAGCTACACAGGAGATGAAAATCTTACCTGAAACTATTTGGTTGACCAAGAACCAGAGATTAGAAAGCTCAGAGATCTAGGGAAAAAACATATTGGTCTTTAAAAAAAAGTAATGATAATTAATTAATTTATTATGTATACAAAATGTGCTAAATAATGGTTCTATAACCAATCTAAAAGATGTTTCTTTGAGAAGGCAAACAAGACAAACAGATTATTGTCTCAATATTCAGTGGAACAAAAGGAAGAAAAATAAACAAAAGCCATTAACAAAATTGAGGAAACTTTAAGGAAGTACTTTAAAATTCTGTATTCTTTAGAAATTTAAAGGAAATGGCCATGTTTATAGACACATCCTAGCTTCCAAACTTAAAGCAAGATGATATCAACAGTTAAACAGACTATTGTTATTGTCATTGGCTGCCTCCTAAAGACTGAAAATTAAGTCCCTACTGTGGAAAACATCAAGCAAGTTGAACAGAAGGCCAAGTGAATCTAAACTGGATCTGACCTAAGCATCTTTGAGGACTAGAAAATGGAATAGAATATGGTAATAATTGAACTTCCAAATAAGGAAAGCAATTGATGTTTGTGCATACCTTTGAAACCTCTGAACAACAACAGCCAACACTCTACATTAAATTTAAGGATGTGATAACAGAAATAATATTTGACAGTAATCAACAACTCTCTAACTGGACTAAATTAATGATCAAAAAGAGCAAAATCATGCCTGCTACAGAGAGCCTAGACAACTATGCTCAAGTTGTGAAGTTATGGATATTAGAGCAAAACGTGCAACCACCACTTTGCTAAATCAACATGATTCCCAACTGCATTATAAATATTTATATTTATATTCATAGATAAGTATAGCATTCACCTGACATCAAATAAGTTTTCTTGTGAAATAGAAGAAGATCATTACAGAAAAGCAGAAACGGTCAAAATTTACAAAACAAGCAATCAAAGCATGCCCAGCCATAGTGTACACCAATACAACAAACTCTTGTACCTAATGCACAGGTAACAGGGAAATCAGGTAAAGAGTCTGTAAGAGACAATGAGAGTATGTTGTGAGAGTCTATCTGTTTCGAATGAAGTGGGAGCTTCACCTCATCTCTTAAAAGTTAACACATTTCCATATTGTATGTATCTTTTATTTGTCCCTACTATCATACAAGCTCAATAATCCCATCTTTCCTTTTTACCATAACCTCTAAGTCATTGTATAGAATATCATTAATATGGATTCATTTTGTAATCTTTAATGATTGAACCAAGGTTATAAATTTCTTGCAAGAATAAGAGAAATGACATCAAGTCCTTGTCATGAAGTCTTATTACAAAGTTTGATGCTGATGTGTCTTATTCTTGTGGTTGTTTTGACATTAATCTGTGGGTGGAAAGAGTAACTGCCACCTTCCTTCAGTGTAAAGTTGTTGTTTTCACTTTGAAGTCAGTAATTATTTTTACAGTGGGTGGTCTAGTATACTCTATACTTCTTAATTGTCAACATGTTCACATTAAATTTAGGACCCATCAGTAGCTCTTGTTTGCAATAATTATTTCTGTTATACTTGTCTAAAGTTGATTTTTCACTTTCAATGTACATTTATTTATTAAAATTCTAAAGATAAAACATATTCATTCTCCGATTTGTTTATTTATTTGAAGCATTATGAAGAATTCATAGGTATTTTTTCAATTTTTTTTGTTTATGTGGATGTATGTCAATACATAACCATGAATGAAGGTGACCATGGAGGCCAGAAGAGGGCACTCTACACAGGAGTTGGTCAGCAATCAAACATGAGTGCAATGACTCAAACTCTGGGCCACTTCAAGAGCAACAGCAGATTTTAATCTCAGAGCTGTCTCTGCAGTCTTCTCATCTTATAGTAATGAGTTGTCTTATAATATCAATATTTTTATAAAATAATCCAATATTGAAATTTATCTCCTGTGTTCTTTTTAAAATGTTGGTTTTAGAAAGTTCTTTTCTTTTTTTCTTCTTTGAGGTATACTACTTACATGTTAGTTTTAGAAAAAGTCTAAAAGTTACTTTACACCCGAGAATGAAAATAAAATTCTTCTTTCATTTTTTATTATTTAACGAGAAGGTTTTGATTAATACAGATTACTAGAGATGTATTCAAGAGAAGAAATATACAGATCTATATTCACAGAACTGTAATTACATGTGCCAAGATACTCATCAACACTGAGGGCTATCAACAGAGTTGAAAGGAAGAGATTTTAATGGAATGTAGAATGGTCAGAAATTTGTTGGCCTTTGTGCCCAATACATATGTATTCTTCATAACCAACATTTTATTTACATTTCACTTCTATAACCTTTTGGGAAAAAAGAAACCTAGATGTAGATAATCTAAGAAAAGTTATCAACTGCCAAAATGTGAATCAAGGAACCTTATACTGAACATAAGCTTTCAGCCAGAGCATGGATTGAACATTGCGCTGATGTATCACATAAAGAAGAAAAAAAAATATGCAAGTATTTATAGAATACTTTTCTTTTCTCTGTTACCATATGCATTTTCTTAATAAATGACAAAGGCATTCCAAGGCCAAGGAGAAATGTAGCATTTTGTCTGACTTTCTGCTATCATTGTATACCATTGTATATCATTGTATCATTAACTCAGGTCACATCGAAATACTTCCCAAATCTATGAGGAAGTTGCTTGTTTGAAAACCAAGACTTTAAGGAAAATGTACAGTCTAAACTTTGATTCTAAGGAATCAGAGTATTTGGGTTATAATCTGTGTCAAATTGTCCAAATGACTTATATTTTCTTTAATTAGTTAATGACAATAGACTTTAGTGCTTTGGAAATCCACAATGTTAGAGGTATCTCTAAACTACTCAGGACTCTAAACTACTCACCAAAACTTCTGATTATTATATTACAAGTTTATTAAAATCATAAATAGAAAACATTAAATATCGTTTATATCACTCAGTTTATTTGAGCTAATAAGTAATTATTACAGTATAATAGAGTTGAGAATATTATATCTCCTGAAGTGCTCTTAAATAGAAAGTAATCATGAAACCATGTTGATATTTTTTTTAAATATCATGTTTTAAAGATATTTGTAAACACATGAATATTTATTGTGGTTAACTTAATCCATATTGTACAAGTTTATGATTATTTTAACAGAAACTACTAAATTATAATCTACTGTCAAGGAATTATTTCTGTTTAATTCAAGATAAAGGTGATCATCTAAGAAAAGCAGGGAGGCTAAGTGCCGATCTTTACCTCTCCCTCTGATCCTCCAAATCTAATTCCCAAGTCTCATCCGCAGCTCTGCAGTAGATCACCTGCTACAGCTTCACCTATCTTTACCTACTATCTCCAATGAATTCCTCACATATTTCTCTTCTAACTTTTCTCCCCCAATACATTGCTTTATGTCAACTCACAATATCAGCATGCACTCTCTATAAACCCACAGGCCACTCCAGACAGGAAAGCAAATATGTTAGTTTACATCTTGTTTTATTCCTCCAAGTCTAGTCCCTGAGTTTCATTCCAGGCTCTGTAACAGACCTTCCACTGTGGACTATCTTCACTCTCGAACTATATTCCTAAGAGAATAAACAGATCTTTAGGGAATACCCTGCTTTCTTCCTTCATGTAGATCGTCTCATATCCTTGTCCTTCACACCAATGATATTCCTAAATTTCAATTTACAATACCAAGAAAGGCATTTTACCTGAACACACTGTAGCCACACCTACCAAGGTCCCATACAAATTCCTACCAGGAAACACACAGCCATACTACATAATCCTAAAATCCATAGCGGACAGTGACGACAATAAAATGGAACAAATACACACCTAACAGACAAGACCAGATATCAGTACTTGTGATTACTATTTTCCCAAAACAAGCTATCTATATCCCAGCAAAAATAAAACACAACCAATAACAGCCTGAAAAATATGTCTCCACAAGATACCAGTAACCTTACCACAACAGTTATTGATTTTTGTAAAATAGCTGAAGCACAAGAAAAAAGATCTTAAAATAGAAATCTACAATAATAAAAACATTGCAATGAAATTAATAAAACAGTTCATGACATGAAAGTTGAAACAGAATCAACAAAGAAAACCAAAATAGATGAAAACCTGCAAATGAATTATCTAGGAACTCAGAGGTAAGACTCAACAACAGAATGCAAGAAATAGAAAAGAAACTCACAGGGACTGAAGATACAGTAGAAGAAATAAATAACTTGCTCAAAATACTTAAATCTACAAATCTCCAGGAACAAAACAGCCAGCAAATCTTGAATACTATAAAAATACAAAGCAAAAGTTATTGTAATAGAGAAAGGAGAGAAAAGACAGGTCTAAGGCACAGAAAATATATTTAACAAAAATAAAGAAAAAAATTCCTAACCTAAATAAGGAGATACCTATCAAGATACTGTAAGAGTCCAAAAATCTCTGAAGTATGACTCCAGAATTAGATTGTGTGCAAAAACAGAGAGTGTTTATTCTGCAGAACTAACTAGCATGCTAGGGTCACCATCATTGCAGAATGTCAACTCAGACAAACCCCCTTTTATAAGATAATTTGTTTAAATGCTTCTGAGATAACAGAGTTCTAAAACCTAGGGCACATCCAAGGGGTTATAAAAACCAAACTGAATGTCAGAAAGAAAATATACACTACAGCTGCCAAGACAGGAGATAAAGTATTGACTAGGTTTATCTATACAAAACTTCAAGGACAGTTTAGTTATGGTTTTTAACTTTTAACGAACCTGTAAGCTACTAACAAATGATAAATATTTAGAGAGATAACTACTCCTAGTGGATATGCATGTGGACATTCTCTGTTATAAAACTCTTATTCAATTTATGATCTGAATTTATGATCAAACACTTAGTAAACTTTCTAACATGTTTTCACACACTCTGAAAGTTGTACAAGTGCTGAGAACAAAGAACATAGACAAGCCACTCTCCCCCTTTCTTTCTGAGACAGAGAATCACAATTCCTTGCTTAGTTAGAACAATGGCCACTTTACCTAGCCTCTTCTGTTTTACTATGAGGTGCTAAACCTGAGTCTGCAGCTTCTCACATCAGAGTGAAACTGACAGGTAGATAAGCTTAGGATGAGTAGCAAATGGTCTGTGGCTTAGTTTCTGAAGAGACAAAATGGGATAAAAAAAAAGGACCCTTCCATACAAGAAGCATAAAAACACAAAACAAACTGGAACAGAAAAACCAGATTCCTTTGGCACATACGATCAAAATACTAAACACACAGAATAAAGAAGAAGAATAAAAACTGAAAGAAAAAACAATCAAGTACCATAAAAATAAAAGGCTTATTGGAATCACACCTAAATTTTCAATGAAGATTTTAAAAGGTCTTAGCCAGATTTGCTATAGATTTGAGAGACTATAGACGCCATCCCACACTACTAAACCCAGAAAAACTTTCAATTGAAATAGATGAAACAATTCTATTCAACAGAAATACTACAAGAAAAATTTCAACATACAATAACTAAATCCAAAAGGCACAGGGAATAAACTATTCCTAAACAGCTAATCAAAATAAGGAAAGCACACACAGAACCATAGGTGCACAAAGACATGCATGCATGCACACACATACACACACACACACACACACACACACACACACACACACACACACCACCACCACCACCACTACCACCACCGCCACCACCACAAATACCACCAACACCAGCACAACTGCAGCAGCATTCCACTGCCACTACCAATACCAACAACAACAAAATAGAAATCAACATCTCTCAATATCAGTGGCCTCAATTTCCCAATAAAAGATTTAGAATAACAGAAAGCATTTTAAAACATAATCTATTATTTTTTGCTGAATAAAAAAGAATTCCAAACAAATGCCTCTAAGAAGTAAGCCAGTATAGTCATTTTAATGTCTAAATAAATATACAAATACCTTTAGGCCAAACTAATCAGAAAAGATAAGGAAGGCCACAATACTCCACAAAGAAAAAAATCCACCAAGAGGTCATTGAAATTCTTAACATTTATGCAAAGAAAATTTATGCAAATTCATAAATGAAATACTACTACACCTATAATCACAATACATTCAGGGTTCTCCACAGTTACAGAACTTATGAAATATCTGTATATTTTAAGGAAAATTATTGGAATGAATTACAATTTCCAGTCTAACTATCCCCCAAATTGGATAGCTCTGAATGACAAGTCTAAGTATCTAGTAGGTGTCAGTCTTATAATGCTAGGTGTTTCAGCTGGTCTTCTGTATAAGCTGAAATCCTGAAGAAGTAGAGTCCAACAGATGTGCTAGCATGTAAGTGCAAACATTCCTTCTTCCATTGTCCTTATGTAGGCCTCAACCAGATTGTATGGCCCAGATTGTTGGTAAATACTATCATGTAATTTGCTAGCATGAGATCTCTCTAATGTTTTTATATGCTATAATTTGGTGCTATGAACTTTCCTCTCAGAACAGTCTTCATCTTGTTCCATAAGTTGGAGTATGTTGTGCCTTCATTATCAATCAATTCTAAAGAGTCTTTAATATTATAACTGAATGCTCTAATGTATAGAAGAAAAATCATACCCAAAATTTGTAGATAGCAAGAAATAGTCAAACTCACGCTGAAAGCAATAAAATAGACAAAAAGCAACAATAAAAATACAAAGAATCAATGAAACATAGTTGGATATTTATGAAATTCAGTAACATTGACAAACACTTATCCAAGTTAAGTAGAATGAAAATCCAAAGGAATAAAATCAGAAATGAAATTATATTTTATAACCTGTACTCCAAAAAATTGGAAAATATTAAAGAAATGGATAATTTATCAACGGGGACAGATTATCAAATGAAGATCAGATAAACAATTTAAATGGATCTGTAATTCCTTGTCAAGTATAAAGTATCATAAAAAAATCTTCCAACAAATAAAATCTGGTGGCTAGAGGGTCTTAGAGCAGAATTCTATCTAACTCTCATAAAAGAGTTAATATCAGCTTCTCCATAAAAAGAAACAGGAGAAATATTGCCCAGCATCATTTACGAGGCTAAAGTTACCCTGAAGTCTAAACTACGTAAAGACCCAAAAATGAAAGAGAATTATAGAACAACTTCACTTATAAACATAGATATAAAATTTTGAATAAAGTACTTGCAAACAAATCTAAGAACAAATAAAAAAGATCATTCACCTTAATCAAGTAGGCTTCATCCCAGAGATGCAGGTATGGTTCAACATATGTAGTCTATTAGTTTAACTCACTACATGAATGAAGTAAAGGAAAAAAGAGACATATGATCATCTCATTAGATGCAGAAAAGGCCTTGAACAAAACCTAACACCCTTTCATGATAGAAGTCCTAGAGATAATAAGAATACAGTGGACAGACCACACCATTAAAAAGGCAGTTTACAACAATCAAACAAACAAAGAGTTAAGTCCCCCTGAGCCAGAAGTGTTAGATGCCCTGGGGCATAATAAACAGACCTGAGATGCACTCAGTCCCCTGACCTACATTGTCTAGCTCTGGGCTTGCCCTACAGTACCAAGGAACCTGTGAGACTGAAAGAGCTTCCTGCTTCCCAATGAAGGCCTCTGGGTATCCCATGAATAACCAGCTTGGAACCCCTCCTCCCTACCAAACCCTTGAAAGTTGAGTCTATCTGGGACACAGACAGCACAGGTGAGCTGTGTGCTTCCCCTGACCTCCATTGTCTGGCTCCTTGCTTTTTCTGCCTTCCTGAGATGGCCCGTTCACATTAGGATCATCTATCCAAAACCAGAGACAACCAGTTGGCTAAAGGACAGAAAAAGAAAGCATTCATTAACAGCCAGGGCAATATAATACCACCAGAGCACAGCTATCCTGCTAAACAAGCCCTGTATATCTTAACATAGCCAAAACATAAGAAAGTGACATTAAAACCATTTTTATGAAGATAATTAAGACCTTTAAAAGGAATTGAATAAGTCTTTTAAAGAAACACAGAAAAATATAATCAAACAAGTGAAGAAAATGAATAACAATATTCAAGAACTAAAAGGGAAATGGAAGTAATAAAGAAAACACAAACTGAGACAGTTCTAGAGATGGTAAAGGTGAACAGATGATAAAGGAGAATAGGAACTACAGACACAGGCATCACAATATAAGAGATGAAAGAGAGAATATTAGGCATAAAAGATCTGACAGAAGAAACTCAGACATCTGTCAAAGAAAGTGTAAAATCTAAAAAGTTTATGACACAAAACATCCAGGAAATTTGAGACACTATAATAACACCAAACCTAAGAATAATATTACTAGAAAAAGAGAAGATTCCCAACTCAATGGTATAGAATGTATCTACAGCAAGAAGAAAACTGCCTTTACATAAAAAGATGCATATAAATATACAAGAAGCTTACAGAACATCAAATAAATTAGACAACAAGAACAGAACACTTAGGATACAAACCACAGAACTTAAGAGTTTAACAAGTAGAAATGTCCAAGTGAAGATGTTTAAATCTCACTAAGAAATGGGGAGAAAATAATCACAGTAGAAAGAGAGAGGAAGGGACCTGGTTGAGAGAGGTGACCGGGAGGACAGGAGAAGAGGAACAAGATCACATATGGAGGTGAGGACAGGAAAGAAGCTGAGAGGACCAGCATAATTAACTGAAATATGCAACCTAGAGTGTTCAAGATGGGGGTACCCTCTGGAAAGTACTTGAAACTTGGGAGGTGAAAGACTCTCAAAACTCAATAGGAGTGACCTTAGATGAAATGCTCAACAGTAGGGAGAAGGAACTGGAAGAATTCACCTCCAGTAGATAGGCAGGGCCTCAAATGGAGGCACAGGGTTACCAACCCACAGTCAAAATTTCTGATTCAGAATTGTGCCTGTTGAAAAAAACTGCAGGGACAAAAATTCAGAAGAGACTGAGAGAAAGGTAGTCCAGTGACATGCCCAACTTGTGATTTATCTCATGGAGGTAAATCAAGACCTGACACTATTACTGATGATATGGTGTGCTTACAGATAGAAGCTTAGCATCAGTGTCCTCTTAGAGGCCAAAAGAGCACTAAACAAACACTGAACAATTGGATGGAATTCAGGGTCTCCTATGCTTAAAATAGGGGAAGGATGGAAGAAGCTGAAGAGGAGGGAGACCCATAGGAGGACCAGTAGTCTGAACTAACCTGGAGCCCTGGGAGCTTTCAGACAATGAAAAACTAATGAGGCAGCAAACAAGAGATGTCTGAAGGCCGCAAAAACATATTTAGCAGAGGACTGCCAGTGGGAGAAGTTGTGCCTAATCCTTGCGGGACTTGAGGCCCCAGGAATGGGGAAGGCCTGTGGGAAGGGAGCCCGGTGCAGGAATGAGATAAAAACTGTGGGGGAGCAGCAGGTGGGGCTACATTTGGATTAATGATAATAATAATAATAATAATAATAATAATAATAATAATAATAATAATGAAATACCCTGACACATAATAATCAAAACACTAAAATTATAGAACAAATCAGAATATTAAAAGCTGCATGGGAAAAAGGACAAGTAACATATAAAAGGCAGAATCACATATGACTTCTTCACAAGATTCTAAAAGCCAGACGGCCCTGTCCAGATGTCTTAAGGACCCTGGACAGATGTCAGCCAAGACTATTATACCCAGTAAAACTTTCAATCACAATAAATGGGAAAAGAAGATATCCCATGATAAAACCAAAGGTGAATAACACCTTCCCACTAATGTAATTCTACAGAGGATACTAGATGGAAAATTCCACCCAAATTAGGCTTACTATACCAAGAGAAATCAAAAGAAGAAACACACACACACACACACACACACACACACACACACACACACACCATCAACAGAAAAATAACAGGAATTAACAATTATTAGTGATTAGTATTGTTCAATGGACTCAATTGCCCAGTAAAAAGACACAGGATAACAGACCTGGTGAATAAACAGGATCCATCATTCTACTGTATACTAGAAACACACCTCAGCAAAAATGGTAGATATTGCCTTAGAGAAAAGGGCTACAGAAAAGTTTTCTAAGAAAACAGACCCAAGATACAGCTTGAGTAGCCACTTCATTCACAAGGAATAAAAAATCACCCAGGAGGATATCTAAATTCTGAACATGTATGCCCCCAATGCAAGCACATACAGATCCGAATAGAAACATTACTGAAGTTTAAATAACAATATGAACCCCACACATTAATAATGGGAGAATTAAACAGTTCACTCTCACTGAAGGAGAGATCATAAACATAGAAACTAAATAGATAAATAATAAAACTAACAAAGGTTATAAATCAAACAGACCTAAAAGATAATTATAGTATATTTCACCCAAACACAAAAGATTGTACATTCTCAGCACCTCATGGAATCTTCTCAAAAATTTATTATGTACTAGGTTGGAAAGCAAGCCTCAACAGAACAAGTAAACTGAAATAACACCTTATATCTTATCAGATCAAATGAATTTTAACTGGACTTCAACAACAGAAACTACAGGAAGCCTACAAATACATGGAAACTGAGAAACTCTCTATTTGATGACCACTGTGTAAAAAAGAAATAGAAAATAATAAAATAAATTAATGATTGTCTAGAATTCAAGAAAATGAATGAACAACATAACCAGACTTATGGGACACAATCACAACAGTGTTAAGAGAAAAATTTATAGCAATGAGTGCCTTCATAAGGAGGTCAAAGGAATACAAATTGCAGAGGAAGAAGTCAAAATATCACTATTTGCAGAAGATATGGTAGTATCACAAGTGACCCCAAAACTTTTACTAGAGAACTCCTAAACTTGAAAAACAACTTCAGCAAAGTGGCTGGATATGAAATTAACTCAAACAAATCAGTAGCCTTCCTCAACTCAAAGAATAAATAGGCTGAGAAATAATTAGTGAAACAGCACCCTTCACAGTAGTCACAAATAATATAAAATACCTTGGTGTGAATCTAACCAAGCAAGTCAAAGATCTTCATGATAAGAAGTTCAAGTCTCTGAAGAAAGAATTCTAAGAAGATGTTAGTAAATGGAAAGATCTCCCATGCTCATGGATTGGCAGGATTAATATAGTAAAAATGGCCATCTTGCCGAAAACAATCTATAGATTCAATGCAATCGGCATCAAAATTTAAACTCAATTTTTTATAGAGTTAGAAAGAAAAATTTGCAAATTTACTTGGAATAACTTAAAACCCAGAATAGTGAAAACTATTCTCAACAATAAGAGAAATTCTGGGATAATCACCATCCCTGACCTCAAGCTGTATTACAGAGTAATAGTGATTAAAAACTGCATGGTATTGGTACAGAGATAGGCAGGAATATCAATAGAATAAAATTTAAGACCCAGAAATGAACCCACATATCTATATGCATTTTTTCTTTGACAACGGAGCTAAAACCATCCAGTGGAAAAAAAGACAGCATTTTCAACAAATGGTGCTGGTTCATCTTGAGGTCAGCATGTGGAAGAATGTAAATCAATCCATTCTTATCTGCTTGTAAAATATTCAAGTCCAATTGTATCAAGGACCCCAACAGAAAACCACACACACTGAAACTAGTAGAAGAGAAGTAGAAAAATCTTTGAATATATGGGCATAGGAGAAAAGTTCATGAACAGAATAGCAATGGCTTATGGTCTAAAGCCAAGAATTAACAAATGGGACCTCATAAACTTGCAAAATTTCTGTAAGGCAAAAAACAGTTACAATAGGACCAAATGGCAACCAAGAGATTGGGAAAGATCTTTTCCAATCCTACATCTGATAGAGGGCTAATATCCAATATATACAAAGAACTCTACAAATTAGATTCCAGACAATCAAATAACCCTATTAAAATGAGGTACAAAACTAAACCAAAAATTCTCAACTGAGGAAACCCCAGTGATCAAAAAGCACCTAAAGAAATGTTCAACATCTGTGCTCATCAGGGAAATGCAAATCAAAACATCCCTAAGATTCCACCTCACACCAGGCAGAATGGCTAAAATAAAAAACTAAGGTGATAGCAGATGCTGGCGAGGATATGGAGAAAGAGAAACACTCTTCCATGATTGGTAGGATTGTAAGCTGGTACAACCATTCTGGAAATCAGTCTAGTGGTTCCTCAGAAAATTGGACACAGAATTACCTGAGGACCGAGCTATACCACTCCTGGGCATATACCCAAAAGACACTCCAACATATAACAAGGATGTATGCTCCACTATGTTCATAGCAGCTTTATTTATAATAGCCAGAAGCTGAAAAGAACCCAGATGTCCATGAACAGAGGAATGGATATAAAATTTGTGGTACATTTACAAACAAAATATTACTTAGCTATTAAAAACAATGAATTTGAGAAATTCTTAGGTAAATGGATGGAACTAGAAAATATCCTGAGTGAGTTAACTCAATCACAAAAGAACACACATGGTATGTTCTTTTTACATATATACTATAATAAGTGGATATTAGCCCCAAAACTCAGAATATCCAAGATAGAAGTCACAGATCACATTAAGCTCAAGAAGAAGGAAGATCAAAGTGTGGGTGTTTGGTCCTTCTTAGAAGAAGTAACAAAATACTCATGTGAGAAAATATGGAGATAAATTATGGAACAGAGACAGAAGGAGGAGCCTTTGTGAGTCTGTCCCACCTGGGGATCAATCCATGTGCAGTCACCAAATGCAAACACTGTTGTGGATGTCAGGAAATGCATCCTGACAGGAGTCTGATATAGCTGTCTCCTGAGAGGCTCTGCCATAGCCTGACAAACACAGAGGTAGATGCTCACAGGCAACCATTGAACTGATCACAGGGTCCCCAACTGAGGAGTTAGAGAGGACTGAAGAAGCAAAAGTGGTTTGCAGCCCCATGGAGAGAGTGACAATACCAACTAACCTGAGCTCCCAGAGTCCAAACAACCAGCCTGGGAACACACATGGAGAGACCCATGGCTCCAGTTGTATATGTAGGGGAGAATGGCCTTGTCAAACATATGTAAGAAGAGGCCCTTGGTCCAGTGAATGTTGGAATCTGAGGGCGAGGAGGCAGGAGTGGTTGGGTGAGTGAGGGGCACACTATCATAGAAGCAGGAGGCAGGAAGTGGGAGAGGGGTTTTCTGGGGATGGCAATGTGGAAAGGGGATAACATCTGAAATGTAAATAAATAAAATATTCTATATTAAAAAAAGAAATGCTGAAAAATCAAGCTTTTAATTTGTATAATGATAACCATATAGTTCATGGTCTATAATTACTTGAAACTGTTCTCTTTTTAGATACTATTTATTCTCAAAATTGGCAAGTACTTATGCAAATACAACTCAATTTAAGAGAACATATTGTTCCTTAACTTTAAAATATATTTAATAGCTTATACTGGATTGCTTGGACTTCTTAGGGCAATGCCACAGCAGACTTGTATACTAAACAGATTATAGGCCTTACACAGGAACAGTTAGCCAAACAATCTTATTCTTTACATCATTAAAATAGTAATAGCTTGAGACAACAAATTGACATTCCCAGAGAATGTGCATGTCAAATTGTAAAGAATTTTCCTGATGTCCTCATTTTTTTCCTGTACTCCATAAAGGTGTTAATTCTTGAGAACTCATACCTAATCAGTTATATCGAATGGATGTTACTCATATTTCTGATTCTGGACAATTAAAAATATGTACATGTGATTATTGACACCCTCTCAGGTTTTTTGTTTGCAAGTGCTTTAATAAGAGAAAAAATTAAAAATGTAATTAATTATTGCCTACATTGTTATTCTATGCTGAATGTTCCAAATCAGAATAAAATAGATAATGGAACTAGCTATTGCAGTTGAGCATTTGAGACTTTTTTCCAACACTTTATTATTAACCATTTTACTGGGATTCCTTATAACCCTCAATGACAATGTATTGTAGAACAGGCCCATGGAACATTAAAACAATATCTTCATAAAATCAAATGGGGGAGATATATCACCTTACATCACAAATTTATTTAAATAATGTTCTTTTTATTTTAACTTTTTAAAACTTTAGATGCCAAGGAACTTCTGCTGAATGTCTATGGTACTACCTAGGCAAACTTACACACAGGTGAAAAGGAAGGATCCACTTACTGGTTTATAGCATGATTCAGATCAGGTATTTGATATGGAGAAGAGGGCATGTTTGTGTTTTTTCTGCAGGATGTTAAAGGAGCATGGTGGCTGCCAGAGTGACAAGTAAGTCATGCTGATGCCAGGACAAAGAATGATGCTGACTTGTGTACTTGCTGAGTACCCTGACAATGGTGACTGGGAAGCTATATTGGACATATGTTCCCAACTCACCATTGCTTACCTATACCACTGCTTCAAGTTTTAGACCTTGTGAGACGGAAAATCAAAAAGAGAAGTTATAATGACTCTTGTATTTTTCTTAAATGTAACCAGTTATTTGTACTCAGTCATGGACTAGTCTAGAAATCAATCCAGTATTGGAAATAACAGTCTTCGTTTGGATGGCTTTTTCTGGATATTTTCAGAGACATTGGAAGTTAGCTGCTGACCTAATCTATAAGATTAGGTTATTAGGTCAGCAAGAGACAGGATCTAGATTTCAAACAAGTGTTAGTGCATGTGTTAAGACTCTTCTAAGGTCATGTTAAAATTACTTTTGTTTATTCTACAGTATGTAATGTAAGTTGCATTGATTGTACACTTTTTAATTGTGCTAATGTATTGAAAATTGGCATGTCTGTTATGGGGGTCTATCAACCAGCTTGTGTTTTATTGCCCTGAGTATTGAAGGATCTTGGTATTCTGAAAAAAAACATGCAAGTACTGGAAGAAGCGAGTCAGGCTTTAAGCAGAAGCAAGAGGGTAGTAGGCTTAATTATTACAGGTATAACAGCTTTAATTACATTAGTTGCTAGCACCACTGCTTTTGCAATTGCTTTGACAAAAGAAGTTAAGACAGTTACATTTGTTAATCATTTAGCCAAAAAAAGTTACTAATATGTTTAATATAAAATCAAATTTAGATAGATGTTTGAAACAACAGATTGATGCACTTTATCCTATTCAAATTATTGGAAGGAGGTTTAGAGTTTAAGAGTAAGGAGCCATCTCATGTGTCATGTTGAATACCAATGGATATGTATTATTTCTAAATTTTACAATGATACTCATTATAATTAGGAAAAAGTTTGAAGATACTTGTAAGTTATTTGGCACAATTCTAACATCTCATGGGATGTTTTAACTATACATTGTGAGATTATGAATTTAAAGAATGATGCTCTGATGAGCTTTGATGCATGCTACAGATACAGCAGATAAAATTATTCATGTCCTGAGGTCAGTATTTCCATTTTGGTCAAGCTTCAAAAATGGCATGCATAGCTTGATCATGCTAGCCCTTTTTTTGGTCCTGCAAATACTTTTATTTCTGCCCATTGTGTTAAAGCTTGTCTTTAACAGCATCAACATGCTGGTAGCCAAAGTTCATGGCTTGAAACTAAAAGTTAGCCCCCAGACAGAATTATTAAATTAACAGGCTGGTAAGCCAAGGACAGGTAAGATTCTGCACAGAGCCTTACCAACCTAAGGCAGAAGCGCATTGCTTTTGATAATGCATATTCCGTGATGTGGTAAGGAAGGCATTCTTGGCAGAATGACCTAAGACAGGCTCAGTTTTGTTTATAAAATAAAAATGGGACAATGTGGATAACTTTGGGGCTTCTTGCCGGGAATCTGACATTGGCCTTGGACAAGGAAATGGGCTGGTTGGCAGGAATTTGACATTAAGCTAGAACAAAGAAGTAATTTCAGGCAGGAATCTAAATCTTAGGCTAGAACAAAGAAGTAGGCTTCAGGCATGAAAATGACTCCAGAAGAAGAGCAACAGAATAAACTAACCTGGACCTTTAGGGACTCCCAGAGATTGAAACACCATCCAAAAAAACTATACAAGACCTGGACTAAGAAATAAATAATGTGATCAACAATTTTCACAATACCCTCAAATAATATAAATTATTTTAGGGCAACTATATCTAAGCAATTGAAAGACTTTTTAACAAAAAATAAAGATATTGAAGAAATTAATTAAAGAATATATAAGGATATAATAAAACAAACTCACATGCTTATTAATCATTAGGTTTACTATAATGAAAATGACCATATGATGTAATCCCCATGACACACATTTGTTCACAGACCTTCAGTAGACAATTCTGAGCATCATATGGAAATATTAAAAATCTAGGATAACTAAAACAATCCTAAATATTAAAAGAACTATGGGAAGTTTCACTATCCTCAAATTCAAGTTGGACTACAGAGATACAGTATCATATTTGCCCCCAAGGAGACAGGTTTATAAGTGGAATAAAATTGAAAACGCAGACATGACTCCACATAGTTTGAACACCTGACATTTGATAAAGAAAATATAAACACACAATGGGAAAAAAGAAACCTCCTCAACAAATGGTGATAGTCAAACTGGATGACAGAGTGGACAAAAATTAGAATAGATCCATGCACCAAACTCAAATCCAAGTGGATCAAAGTCTGTATCTAACAAGGGAGCAGCATTGAATTTATTGGCACATAAAAAAGATTGTCTGAACAGACTGCTATTAACACAGAGACTTAGATCAACTTAGCAAATGGAAATTCATTAAACTGAAAAAATTCTGTAATTGAAAAGACACCATCATTCAGACTAAACAGTAGTCTACAAATTATAAAAAGATTTTTTTACTAACTCCACATTAGATAAAAGGATAATATTTGTAATGTATATGAAACTCAAGAAACTTTATATTAAAAAAAAACAATACAATAAAAAAAAATGGGTTACTGATTTAATCAGTATTCTCAGTAAATGAAACTCAAATGGCTGATAAACACTTAAAATTTCAACATTCTTAGCCATTACATAAAAACATAAAAACTACTATGAAATTAATTCTTATACCTGTCAGAATGTATAAGATCAAAAATACAAAGGACAGCTCATGCTAACTAGGAAGTGGAGCAAGGGAAACACTCCTTCATTTCTAGTTTGAGTGCCGATAGCACAGTGATAACGTAGATCATTGTGATGGTTCCTTAGGAAGATGGGAATCAACCTAACTCAAGACCTAGCTGTTCCATATTTGGGAGTATACCAAAGGATGTGTTACCCTGCCACAAAGAAAACTTGCTAACCTATTCAACTCATAATAGGCAGAACTTTGAAATAAACTGAATTTCTCACAACAACAAAACCTGGGTAAAAAAAATGTGATATATTTACACAATAGAATGTTTCATTGCGCAGGGCAGTGGTGGCGCACGCCTTTAATCCCAGCACTTGAGAGGCAGAGGCAGGTGGATTTCTGAGTTCGAGGCCAGCCTTGTCTACAGAGTGAGTTCCAGGATAGCCAGAACTACACAGAAAAACCCTGTCTCAAAAAAACAAAAAAACAAACAAAAAAAAAGAATGTTACATAGCAAATAAAATAATGACATCAAGAATTCACAGGTAGATAGAACTAAAGAAAATCTTACTGGAGGATGTAACCTAGTTCCAGCATGTGTAGACACTGCATCATTTCATCTACTTATGTATTATGCCTTCTAGTTTAGTGTTTTTATAAGATTATTGAGTATATGAATGGGTAGTTCTCTCATTCTTGTGGCTTCTCTTAAGCTCTGTCTTTTTGTTGGCTTCTCTTATCCAATTTCAATGTAGTAGTTTTCACTTTGTTTTATTTTATTATTTTATTTTATTTCTTTTCTCCTTTTTTATAATACTTTAGAAATTGGCTTGTTTTCCAACAAAAAACAAAAAGGAAGTGAAACAAGATTTTGGGGCACAGATTGGGTGGAACTGGAAAGAACAGAAGTAGAGGAAACCATAATCGGGGTATTTTTATGCAAGAAAAAAATTTTAATCAAAGATAAGAAAGAAATTGATCTTGCATTATCTGTGCCAGAGAACATAGTAAAATGAGATAAATAGAATTTCTTTGTAAACAAATTAACTGAAGAAAATATTTGATACAACTTTTTCATTGTAATGATGTGAATATATCCTCAGAGACAATACTAGGTAAAACAGTCCACAAATTCAAATACACTTGAGAAGCATTACACTTTTTCTCTATGTTTATAACTAAAGCTCAGCATTTTCTGAAACCTCTAATTTTATTCTATCAGATGATATTAATTAGAACATTAATTTGAACCACATTTTAATGTGATTTGCATTACATATTTATATTACAATGCAATGATTTTCTTAGAGAGAAATTTTAGTTTATAAGCATTGACTAATAATTTTGAATTATAGTTAAAGTGATGCTTATCCTAAAACATTTATTTTTCTAATGCTTTAATATCTGTTTGTTAGCAATTCTTGGAATCAATTAAATAGTGGCAAATAGAAAGTAATAAAATTAAACTATATTGCTAGAGCAGGGTATGATTTTCATAAAGTGAAAAGATAAGTGGTATTAATTTAAATATAATATTTTTCATTACCAGAATTGCCAAAGAGATTCAATTAACACAGAATTCTGTCGGAGTTTCAGTTAGAATGAACAACAAGCATTTGTTATACTTAGAAGTGAAAGGGGCTGAAAAGACAGTTCAATGTCCTCATACAAGTGAAACAATTATGGTTATCAAAACTCCTTCAGGTACCATATTCTTGTGGATCTAATGGCATCAAGAACATACCCATCAGCAATTTATTCTAACCACAATGTCGTAGGAGGAAACACATATTATAAATGACGATGGATGCCCCAATGCAGGGGAATGCCAGGGAGGGGAGGCCAGAGAGAGTGGGTGGGTGGAGAAGCACCCTCATAGAAGCAGTGGGAGAGGGGATCGGATAGGGGGTTTCCAGATGAGAAATCTGGAAATGGGATAACATTTGAAATGTAAATAAATAAAATATCCAGTTAAAATGGGAAAAAGTCATTATCTTAGGGAATGAAAACTTAACAATAAGCCAAGCCTCACTGTGAACTTTATGCTTATATTCATGCAGAACCAAACTGAGTTGAGTAAACTACAGAAACCCAGTTCCATATATGGTTGTGTAAAACAGCTGATTCAAGTTGGCTTATAAACAGGCACATAATTTAACACTTTTGTGCACATTTAACATTTGAGACAGTTGTATTCACTACTCAACATACAGTATTATCATGGCCTCTTTCTCCTGACTGAGTTCATTTGAACTTTTACCATTAGACATGAAGGTTTCTTCTAATTCTACTAGTATTAATACATTTGCTCAACTGGAAGATACACCCAAGGAATCCTGTAATATGCCAGTGAGTTTATTTGCAATTATTATCTAGAAAATTAAAGGCCCTATAAGATTGATATAAATTTACCTTTAAGGCCTGCCTATACTGTTTACATCACAGTGAGACAATATCCATGTTTTGCATCTTCTCTATACTAGTGCTGCAAGAATAGAAGTCAGTCTTCTCTTTATAGAAGAAAGGAAGCTGTTTTGCATCTCTGTTCTATCTGTGGTGGTTAATATCCTTCTCACCAGATGTTTATTCTAATATCTGTCTTGGATTGTATACTTCTTTTCTATTTAATAGCTACTCTAAACCATTCTTTCTGTGAATGGTGACTTTTCTTGCAATCTCTCACATACTCAAATTTCTCTGGGCATTGTACAACTACATTATGAAGCACCAATCAAAAGGGAATAAATATGTCATTTAGTATGGTGCCGTTCTGCTTCCTGCAAGGTGCAGTTTTTGGTATAAAAGCAGTGGTAGAAAACAGAGAGATACCCATGTCATTAAGTTAAAAACAAAGATGATATAAAAATTATGCCTGTATACTTTTACTGAATACGGAGAAAGTAATTTTGTCCAGCACCTCCAAAGAACGCTACCACCTATCCCCTTGTGCTTTTTAATTTGTGTGTCTTGTCCAACAAGGACATCAATTTCCATTTAAATAACAACCAAATAAAAATTGTTTTATATAAGTATATAGTATGTTTTAGGAATCTTCTGAAGTAGTAGCTTTTGGGATGACATTTTCAGAATTTATTTAGTGTTAATTTTCCTATTCTAGACACTAACTTCTAGCCTGCTCTTATTCTTATACAAATCCCACCACATTTTGCCCTTTATTTTCCATTACTCCATTTTCTCTCATTATTTTACTGTGTTTTTTCTTATCTCCTTGAAAAGATATTCTACATTACCACTTACAAATTTGCTGACCTCTGTAAATACTCCAAGTAAATTTCAAATATCTTGGGACTCAATACTAATATCAACAAAAAAAAAAAAACAAAAAGGGTGTGATGTTTGTGTTTTGGTGTCTAAGTTAGTTAACTCAGGATGTCTCTCTTTAACTCCATCCATTTACCTGCAATATCTTAATTTCATTTTTATAAGCCTAATAATATGTTATGGTATAAATATAATATATTCTATTATCTGGCCATATGTTGATAACATCTAGGCTATGTCTATTTTCTGAATATTGTTAATGGAATCAAAATTGCAAGTATTTGTTAATGTGACATATCGAATCCTAGCTTCTTGAGAAAACTGTACTCTGCTCTCTTAGTGGTTGTACCAGTTTGTATGCCCAATGAGAGTAACCAAGTGTTCTTCTTTCCAAAAGTGCCAACCAGCATTTGTAGGAATTTGTTTTCAGTGTCTTGACTATTCTTCCTTAAGTAAGATGAAGTCTCAAAGTAGTTGTAATTTACATTTCCCTGACATCTAAGAATATTTGAAAAACAATTTTCCCAGCGACTGTATTGTATCTTTTTAGAACTCTAGTTCTAAGCCCCATTTTTAGTCAGATGTTAGTATCAGATGTATTCTTGGTGTGTAGATTTTTCTGTCCTTTATCTACTAGAGATAATTTTCCTCTATTAAAATGTTCAGCTGGTGCCCTTTTTATTAACCCTTCTGTAGACTACCTCTTTACTTGATTGATGTACTTCTTTGTTGTGCAGAAGCTTTTTCAGTGTCATGTCATTTCATTTACTAATTATTGTTCTTGATGTTTACACTATTGTACTGTTCAGAATAAAATCCTTTCCTGTACCTGTACGTTTAAACATATCGCATTTTGTCCTTATCAGCTTCGTTATATCTGATTTGCCAATGTCCTCGATAGTATGTCATTCATTGTTTTCAAGGTAAGGGATATAGAGCGAGTTGTATTCTTCTACACGTAGATATTCAATTGACCTGCATCATTTGTTCAAGAAACTAACACTGAAGCATCCGAAGTCATGGCAAATATTTGCTCTATGTTTTTCTCAATCAGCATAATTCACTCCCATATTTAATGACTGCCATGTGCATAACACAATAACAAATATTTGAGAAAAATAAAAATAGAGAAAAATTATTATCTCTCATCACAGTAATAATATATATTTGTATAATGTTTGCTTTTTAAATTATCTTGTTGCATTTGCTACTTTATGTGTTTTGATCACTGTCTTAGTATTTTTCCAGTTCGATATATGAACACTCAATGTTTCTCTCAATATATTTCAAACTAAACAGCTAAAAAATAATATTTGAATGAATTCACTAGAAAACATACCAAATTTAAAAGTCCTTGATTTTATGGACTTGCCTAACTTACCTAATCTCAGAACACCATCACAATAAATATGGATAATGTTACCAAGAATTATCCAAAATGGCTTTAATTCTATATATCATTTAATCATTGATGAAATCATAAAGCCCTTTTTGTGTTAACCAGGTTAAACACTGCCCAGAGGATAGAAAATTACAAATAATGTTCAAATATTTGAATATTAGCAACTATCATGTCAAATGCATAAAATATAAAGTTAAAATTCTAGAAGTACAAGTAATTTTTAAGTGGTAAAGTGGGACCATGTTCTTTGGGGAAAGAAATGTTTCATCAGCGCCATTTCAGCTTTGCCCACACCCCAGATACAGAGTCATTGACTGATTATCTTGGAGTCTTTTGTCTGGTTTTGATCTTCCTCTCATAGCTGAACAGATTAGAGGGAAATCAGAAAACAGTCTATTTAATTTTATTATGCATTTCTATTATATGTGGAGATATAGGTGAACCTTGGCATTACTGTTATCTTTTTTTAAAAAATATGTTTTCACCTTTGATTGGATTTCATCGATCACAACAACCATATGCACAACTGTTATAAATTTTGGATGCTGATACCTAACAGAAGGCTAACTGAGATTATAAAGAGACAACTGTTTGGCTCATTATAAAGTCAGATGTGTTCTTTGGCATTTGAGTGGACAGCAGAGACTGACATTCACACATGGCTCATTAGGAATGAATTTGAGTTTGGCCTTTTGCTGCACTTAAAACAAAACATCTATATAGAGAAACAGTTCTTTGAAAATGCCGATACAATCTCTTAAACACAGCAGTAATTTAAAATGAAGGTGTCACACCCCCAGGCATTTGCCATTAAAAACATACTGCATGTCTTAAAATTATAAGAAAAACACTTAAATAGTTCTGACTCCTTTTCTTTTTATGGCACTTGTTCCTAGTGACAATATGTAGTCATATACCATTCCTCCTATCTACTTTCATGTTCCAAATCTGTCAGTCATGTAATATCACTAAGGAGTCATGCTCACAGTACTACATGGTAGTTAGTAGTTTAGCCATGTACATTTGATTTTGCAACTCAAATGACTCAATTTTCAAGAGAATGAATGCTGGAGTGTAAAGTATGGTCCTGTCTTGGATTACAAAGCAAATTACTCTTTGATGCTAAGGCAATTTGGTAATGTTTATTAAAAGTAGTGTGTACCATTTTCAAGACATGTTTCTTTAACTTACCTCCTTGATCAGATTTGTGCTTCTTCTTAGCATGGATCATTTGTATTTCTTTTAGGGATTTTAATTTTCTATGATAAAATAAAAATGCTTCATTCTATAAACAATTAAGTAGCATTTTTATCAAACTGCAAGCAACGGTGTGTTGCAATCAATATTGTTGCTGTAGGATTTTAAAATTGTAAAAATAATAGTGTTTTATAATGTGTATACATCTACATTATATGTGAAAATAGACAAGTGCATATATTAGTAAGGCCCAGGAAGATTCTGCTGAAATAAATATGTATGACAAGAATAAGAACAGGAGAGGCTAGATCTTGGTGGGAGAAATAGTAATTATTATGGGTTTTAATAGTGTGCTCTGTCTTATTGTTTCTACATGTATTTACATAAAAAATTAAAAATTCAAAAGATAAATTAAAATAACAATATCAATTGAGTCAGGCTATAGACAATACAAAACAGGGATAAACTAAGACAGGAACAGAGTATTTGACATGAGGTCAATAAAGGGCTTCTACCATTCCTTGTATGTAACACATTTTTCAGTATTTTCATATACAGTCATCAACATAGGACTTGGAATCAGTGCTCACCAAACTTGGGCTCAGGTACAACGATAACACAAACTAATGGGATTAATGGTGTAACTGTTCAGGTTGAACCCACTACATTGAGTGTTATAGAAGCATTCAAGTACTTGAGATAGAAGATGAAATAGAACTTTCTCATGGAGTCAGAAAATTGTATAGAAGGAGATGAAGATGGGGTTGAGTGTAAGTGCAAATACAAAAAAATACATAAGAAGTATATGGATGCAGATAATATAATAGCCATTAATCTGATTCACTGACAAATATAGGAGTAAGATTTAAAAATTTACCAAAAAAGGTTGCATGACTTCTCTAGATAGGTAGAGACAAAGTGTTCAAAAAATTATATACTAAACCAACTGAGAGAAATACATCTGCAAGCTTGTCAGCTATGATGAAAGTTATAAACTATTTTTACTTCAAGTTGTGTTTGTAGAACCAAATTTGATATACAAAGAAAGAGCATGTCTATCCAATATTTCATGGACAATGAGACACAACTAAAGTTCTTAAAACTAGATTAAAGGTAAGGCACACAAAACCAGTTCATGTGTTTCTAAACTTTCCTTTAAAATTGAAGTGATTTTGAGACACACAGAACTGTTTCATGTGGTCTTAAACTTTCATGGTATAAATTTCAGGAAGCAACTACAAAAAATGTATAACACAAAGTAACAGACCTAATATATTCTTCTATGTCAATTTTTTCCAAGATTGAATCAACATTTATAACTCTCTTTATTGTTGATCACTGGTAGCTCTCTAACAAGATAAATGACATCCTGTAAATGACAGTTTAGAGTGTACAGTATACCAGAATATTACTAAAAGTGTGATTTGTGTTTTTCTGCATGGAATTCTTACCAGAACAATTCTGTTCTCTACTGATTCTTTTTAACTTGACTTCATGTTTCTTCACATACACAAGAGATCAAAATGTATTAATAACTAACGCCATCTTGAGAGGTTTGGATTTTGTGAAAGTGTTCAAACTAAAACAATATATGGGATTGAGACTGAATGAAAGGTATTGAACACACTACCATTAGATTAAGGGAAGGAGAGAGATGACATGGAAAGGAGAAGACCACCAAAAATTTGAAAATAGTTTTATATCTGTACCAGTCTACTGGATACTTATACACACACACACACACACACACACACACACACACACACAGAGAGAGAGAGAGAGAGAGAGAGAGAGAGAGAGAGAGAGCAGCATTCACCCAATTATTAAAATAATAATTAATATATTTTTGTACAAATAATGCACATGTGATGATTTTAAAAATAGAATAAAACATTTTTTTCTTGTTCTGAAAACTCCATGCTTTTTTAATGTAGCTGGCATCTTCACTTGTCCGGATGCTTGTCTACAGGGTATATCTGCTTTCAAAACACATCCATTCACTGATCTCATTCCTGCATTCTGCTTGATCTTCCATAACCCTCAAACACTGAAAGTCCTGCATAGCTCCTGTTCCCAAATGTCTAGATGAAATTAAAAAGCAATAACTTCAAAACAATTAGCAACCCCTAACAGGTTACAGCACCTAAACTTTGCTTCTGTGAGTATTTTCTCTGCTCTTGGTACTTTTTATCAATATCCCAGTGAGCGAGATGAAGAAAATGCAGAATTTGTAGTTGACAATTGTTCTGTAAATGCTATGCCATATGCATGAGTTTTTCCCAATTGAGAGAGTTGGGCTGATGCTTACCATAGAGAGTATAATTTGAATTGAAACTTCATAACTCAATTTCACCTAGAATAGTTTTTTTTTTTTTTTATTTTTTAAAGGTTTAGTTAAGAAGGAACACCGGAGATCTCATGCTTAGATTTCTATTTCCACATGCACTGGCCACATGTATTTATTTCTTCCTAAAAGTGCTTCTCATACTTCATGTTTAATTTCTAGAAAATGTTTAGTATCATTCCTCGCACAAGGGACTCTTTAAAGAAACCTGGTTAGTGGAGAATGTTTAGTCCTGGCCTAAGGATGTTGTGAAGGAAAAGAGTCCTCAATCCAACAACAAGAAAGGTCTCTCTAGGATAGAACTGTGTTGTATTTGGCTGGAATGAAACCTGACAAATTTTATTCACTATAGACAAGCTTATTCCTCCTCCTGGGATCACCACACAGGCATTTACCTCTAGTAATGCTACGCTGCCACCTATGTTTATTCTCATAGTGAAAATTAAAGTCATTTTTCAGGAAATCCCTTAATAGATATCTCTACAACTCATTATTTTTTTATTGTAAATAAGATGCTAGGCAGTAATAAAACATAGGAAACAACTATAAAATGCTTCTGTTAAATCTCAGGGTGGTAGTTGTATGTTAAACCATGTCTTCCAGAAAATGTTTCTTACATTAAATAGATAGGACTTAAAACTACTTTATTTAATAATTGTACTTTCATGAGTATGTAAAAATAAATGGAAAAGAATAAATTAAATGGGATTTTAGGCTTTAAAGTATACTTCCAAAAATTAAAATATGCCTCTCAAAGAAGTATAAAAACATCTATAAGTTATAATTTTAGTGAGGAATGAAGCCTGGTATTTGAGCTCTGTGCCTTAAAACTCTAAGTAAAAGAATAAGTACATCCCCTGTAAAGTTATGGACTTTTAATGTCTTCCACTCAAGACACATATACTAACAACAATGTAAGTGTACTGCCTGGAAAACTTCAATCTGAGTGGTTAGGGGAATCTAATAGAGTTTCAAAACAGTGGAGACTGTTACCTTTGTCTTTCTTACTGTCCAGATCTTGAAAGCATAAAACATTGTTACTGAACTCACAACAAATTTTGGTAAAGAACTTAAAAGAATTAAAGTAGAACTGAATTGGAAGAATCCTCTCTCAGGATTAGCTCTCATAACATGTATCCAAATGTGCTATGCAAGCTGTCAAGGGAAAAAATGATCAAAATTTTTACAAACCTGCAAAACTTATGATCACAACAAAGATCATCCCTAAAAGATATCCAAAGTGGGGCAATAGGGACACCTTTTATCATGGGAATACCGAAAGCTGCTAAATGGCCTTAAGGCCTGCTGGTTAGGAGGGTATTCAGGACTAATACTGTACACCTAGCCTACTAGCTATCTGAGTAAGGCATAGTCTGTGCGAGAACCCACAGACTTACATTTTTCTAAACTAAATTAATGTTGCCTCCTGCACTGACCAGCAGACAGAAGACAACGGACACAAGTTCTTCTCCCCACCACGGTTTATTCAGGAACCTTGAAGTACCTCAAAAGGCCCACTTTTGAGCTCTAGCTCCCAGGCCTTAAATCTCTGTGTCCTCTCCAATCAGAACCTGCCACGAAGTCATTCTTGATTGGTGCTGAGCACATACGTCACATGGCCTGATCTTACTTAACAATGAGCAAGCAGAATGCATGTGCAGAAAAGCCTAGCCTACTTGCCACCCAGGCTTCCTAAAATGGTGGGTGAGCCAACATTATAGGGGCATCTGGCATTCAGCCAGGCGCCATCTTGAGTTCTGCTCCCTGCAAATTAATATAAAATTATGTTCTATATACTTCTTTTTATATCTAAAGATAGATGTAACTCTCACCTTTCCTCCAAGAAGTTTCTCTTTATAACAGATAAAAATTATTTCATTCTTTCACAGCTTATCAAGGTGCAGAGCGTAAGTGTCTTTGATTTGAGCAGACTGCTGATGTAAGTACAAGCAACCCCACAATACCTGTGGCTCGGGGAATAACACAGAACAAGGGAAAAAGGTTTCAGGAGCTACTAGAATAGAATGGCTACTGCTATAAAGAGTTACTGAAACAACAGGAAGATTGCATTCCTTAGAGAGAAAGGAAGAGAGAGAGAGAGAGAGAGAGAGAGAGAGAGAGAGAGAGCACAATACAATGACCATACCAATTGGCATGTGAACAAAGCTGGGGGTAGTCTCACAAGGTTTTATCCCTAGATAAAGAACTACAGACAAGCAATGGCTAGTGAGTTAGAAGGATCAGGCAAACCCACTAATAGATAGATAATAATAAAAATAAAAGTGGTAATTTGAAAGGGTGTTAGAGGATATTGGGAAATTAAAGAGAGGAAAGATTATAAATAAAGTACTCATTTATGAAATTATCAAAAAGATAAAACATAAAATAATTTATATTTGAATCATTTAAATATCAATACAAATGGGATAAAATAAATCTTTTTGATTTAGACATCTTGTTTGTAATATGGTAAAAATGAACTCTTGAGAGAGCAAATGACTGACCTTATTTGCAGTATGAGCATAAAATGAAGCTTATATCCTTTGATGAGATTTCATATAAATTATAGGGTATGTGTGGTTTTGAAATAAATGAGTAAGGAATTGTTATGTACCATTAGGCAAGGATCATAAAACCAGTTGGTTTGTTTTACGCTCTTCATTTTTTTTTTTGTAGTTTCACCCACTGTCTGGATTAATATTTCAAACATGTTATTGACAAGACAGAAAGTCAGTCTGGGTTCTCAAGTATTTAGGTCAGAATGACTACTTCTCCTTAGTGGATACATGTAGTTTTCAAAAGCTGTGAACCAAGATATGCAGCCCTGGTCTGCTTCATGGGTTTGCTGCTTTCTGTAAGTACCTGTTAATCAATTCATAATTTGCACTAATTAAAGTCTCTTACATTTGGAGGAACATCATGTGATTCTTGGCTTTAACTGTCAACTTAAATCTAGAATCAAGAATCACCTCAGAAGCAGGAACTCATGGAATGGCTATGACACAATCTAGGATCAACTCACAAGGGAGTGTAATAAGGAATTAACTAGACCAGCTTTGCCACTTGTTTGGGCAAGACTGTCATGATTGTTTATTGAAGTATGAAGAACCAGCCTGTCCTCATCATTATCTCATGGGCTGGTCTCTGGACTATGTAAAGGAGAGCTATCTGTGTCGTAAGCTAGAATGATCCCTGAATTTATTCTATCTTTGCCCTTGACTGCAGATGTAATAATTGGTTTACAGCCATAATTTCTCTGTCATAATTAAAGGTAACTTGCAATTGGAACTCAAGTAAACTCATTCCTAATTTCTTTGTGATCATAACTGTAACATAAGTAAAACTAGAATATGGAATCATCTGATTATGACAATTGGTATAGAAAACTCACTTTAATTGTTGAGGTTCCATTTCCTGGGTAAAGGGTACTGAAATATAGAAAACACAGACAGAAATTGAACAGTCACATTCATAAGTTTGTATTTGTCTCTATGGATTGTGAATATTACCAGCAGCTTCAAGATCCTGCTAACATAGATTTTCCAGTAACACAGCTTGAAATATGAACTACTTACCTCTCTTACCCCGTTGTCACGTAATTTTATCACATCTATCTTATCACACTCAGACAATAGAATTCTAAGTGATATACAAGTGTGAGTCTGCTTAACATATCCGAGAAATGTTTTCTTAATGTTAAAAAGCCATTTTGCTATTTTTAAGGAATACTTAATACATTGCTTGACTTTAATTCACTATTTGCTCATTGATATAATATCCTCTTTCAGCAAATTAATTATTTGAAACAATTTACAAAAATATTTGCACCATGATTTTTATATCCTGTTCTAATTTATATTTTAACAGTAAGAGATTCATATTAACTTTTTTTTTGTAGGAAAATGCAAGAATCGTGCCATCTCCAAATGCGTTATATGTTTATCTTTTGTTTTGGTTTTAATATGAATAAAAACTTATCTAAGAGAGGAAAATGACCCTCTTCATGATTATTCCCCCTAAGATAGATGAGTTGCTGGGCAGTGGTAGTGCACTTTAATCCCAACACTTGGGAGGCAGATGCAGGAGGATTTCTGAGTTCTAGGCCAGTCTGGTTTACAGAGTGAGTTCCAGGACAGCCAGGACCACACCGAGAAACTCTGTCTCGAAAAACCTAAAAGAGAGAGAGAGAGAGAAAGAGAGAGAGAGAGAGAGAGAGAGAGAGAGAGAGAGAGAGAGAGAGAGAGAGGGGCACAGTGGTATAGAGGTGAAATTATATTTCTTCTTAGTTTAAAGATTGTCCTTGCTTAAATATTCACAGGAAATTTTTTTCTATATTGATAATGAAGGAAACAACCTAAAACAGATCATATTTGTTCAATCATTAAATAAATATTCAAAAGAGTTGAATAGTGAAAGCTAACATTCCTCTTCAAACAAGGAGCACATTTCTTTCTGGAGTCTGTTTCTGTCTAATAATCACATCACTTTTATAGTATTTAGTGATGGTCAGACATGCCAACTGTGGTCATGCTACAGCCCATTGCCTTTATTTGCTTATTACTTTTGCTTGCCTCATATCTTTATCTTTTCAGTTTTATCTCTTGCAAATAAGACAATTTTCAATATGCAACTCTTTTTTCTTAACTCAGTTTTCAGTTGTATGCTTTTTAATGCTTACTGCTCTAATTCAGTTCACTTTTATCATTTTATTTAAACTTTGGTTCTCTTTCACTGGAAATGAAACTTATTTACTACTGTGCATTTTATTTTACTTTTAACTTTCTAAAATTATTTGCATCTTTTATCCTATTTTACGAGCTAGCATAGACTTTATATAGGATTATTTAAAAGCCATTCTCTTTACTTTATAAGCTTCCAATCTTTGATTTGATAACTTTATCTTTCTTATTCATCTGCTCACTTCTAGATTTTATGATGTGTTTTCCTTATTGTAATAAATCACTGAACTGGTAAAGTCTAAGAGCAGTCATTTGTCTAAAGATGTTTATTAAGGAAATTGGAGGCAAAACTGAAGGCTGTCAGAGGAAAAATATATATGCATATAAGATTTGTGAATATATATATATATATATATATATATATATATATATATATTCTAAATAAGATGTAACTGAAGATAATATTGAATATATAGCTTTGCTTATTTTCTGCTTCATGTGTTGTATGCTGCATGTAACAGAAAAGGAACATGGAAGAATAAGGGGAGCAATTGAAAGTCTTCTAATACAGAATTAACATAAAAAAAGAATATCAGCTAGTTGTGTGATTCCACTCAGTAATCCTAGCACCCAGGAGGATGAGGTACGATGTTTGAAAGTTCTAGGCTTTTCTGGATAAACCCTTGTATTCCAGGACAGCCTGACTATAGAGTGAGAACCTGTCTTGAATCCCAAATCCAAATCAGACCACAGCACTACTGATAGAAAAGTATGTCTGTTCAAAATTCCATTCCTACCTACAGGTTAAAAAGTGGGCCTATACATGTAATACAGAAATGTTTAGAATTATTAGATCTGAGACCTCATGAAATGAGCTAGGGCAAATGAAGCAACTGGTTGATTTTAATGCCAACTATTCACATATTAGGATGCCTTGCATAGAGAGTGTCAAGTAAAGAGTTGTCCTGATGGGGCTAATTGTAGCATGAAGACCCACCAAGAAGTTGGTGGCACATACTGACAGCACTAGATATTTTAAAATGTCATTGTCAAAGAAAGATTATTCTACTTTTGCTCATTGGGCCTTCTGCCTTAGCCTGGATTTGATTTGTCCTGTTGCTGTTCAGGATTCCTTTGCTGATGGGAAAATCAGTGCTTTGAGGATTCACTTGTAAGCTAAGAACAGCATTTCTATAGGAGCCTTCACATATTAGACACTAGATCATGGCTACTAAGGTATATAGCATCTCGAATGTGAGCTAGAAACTGTGCCACTATTCTGAGTGCTCAAGCCTAAGCTTCAATGATCAACTGCCAGGTTAAACTGATATAATAAATTTTAAATTATTTTAATACATATATTAAAATATATAATTTTCTAAATACCTAGGAGAATGTATAATTATTTTATTCTATACAAAACAGCACAAATCTCACACACACACACACACACACACACACACACACACACACACACACAC
>JANHMN010000010.1:19571675-19601751 GCA_030674055.1 Rhabdomys pumilio
ACACACACACACACACACACACACACACACACACACACACACACACAGTCAATATCACACATGTAATTTTCAGGGTCTGTTCTTCTAAAGAATCTTGACCAATATACATAGTATACAAATACCTAGCTTGCAATAAGAAAATAATATCTGAGAAAAACAGGTAAGAAGATGTTATAAATAGAGAAACACCTTGTAGTATTCCAAGTAAATACGAGTTAGTGATTACTTAACAATGACAGTAGAATAGGGAAGAAAATCTTTATTCACATGTTCATTTTGTAGCTTTGGTAAAACAGCTATGCAAATGTTTATAAAGTTGAATTATGGTGAGAACAAAGCAACTTGACAGTAACAAATGGTCATGGAATTTTTGATAGGAAAGTTCACGTTTATTATAATAACATCTTGAGAGGGTAAGTCATGAATCCAATATAATAGTCTCAGTTGAAATTAAATCTAATTAAAGATTGTATTTGCATAAAAATATTTGTATTAACTCTCAGAAATGTCATTGAGAGCTCTGAGCTTTGAATTTATAAATAAAATTATCAAAGGTAATAATATTCAACTTAAATTTTGACAAGTAACCATGTCAGATCACAAAGTAATCAAACTATGAATGGCAAAGAGCTCTGTAATTTGTACATATAGGAAATAACCAGCAGAAAGGGGAACTATGGGAAATTATATAGCCAAATTCAATATTACTAGAAAAAATCAAATTCATGGTCTAAGGTATATTACATTTTGAAGTTCAGAGTAAGCACAACACCTTAAAGTACTGTAAAGAGATAAACTATGGTTAAAATATCTGATAGTTTTCAAATATGCTTATTTATAAGCAAATAAACATGAGTCATAATGAACCCAGTAACAAAATCATACTAATGGTCAGACAGTATGGTGAACAAAAAAACCACTCATATTATTTAGACAGCAAGAAAGACAAAGAACTATAAGATTCTCAATAAAGACAAGACTTGGAGATACAAAGATAGGGGTACTTTGAAATACAACTCTTCTCTCTCTAGGACAAAGACAAAAGGAAGAAGTAGATACCCCCGCCTCTCTCTCTCTCTCTCTCTCTCTCTCTCTCTCTCTCTCTCTTTCTCTCTTTGTGTGTGTGTGTATGTGTATATGTCTGTGTGTCTGTGTTTGTGTCTCTGTGTGCCTGAGTGTGAGTGTGTGTGTGTGTGTGTGTGTGTGTGTGTGTGTGTGTGTGTGCAGTTATTTGATATTATGGATGTTTGGTAGTGTTTGCCTCAGTTGTGTGAAAAGTCTGAGTTTTCATGTTATCATCTTTTTTTCTATTAATCGTTCCATTCTTTTATCCGTTTACATCTCAAATGATATCCCACTTCCTGTTTACCACCAAATGCCCTATCCTATGATACCCCATTTCCCAATTACAATTCCAACAAGCTCCCATCCCACATCCACCCTGCCCCTTCTCTTTGCCTGTATGAGTGTGTTCTCCCACTCATTCACACTCTCCTGCCCCACCACTCCAGCATCCCCCTATGCTGGGGCATCAAACCTTCCCAGGACCAAGGGCCTCCCCGCTCATTGCTGTAAGGCAAGGTCATCCTCTGCTACATATGTATCTGGAGCCAAGGATTCCTCCAGGTACATTCTTTGGTTGGTGATCTAGACTGGGAGAACTGAGTGTTCAGGCCAGCCTATGTTGTTATTCAAATGGTGTTGCAATCCACCTCCACTCCTCCAGTCCTTCTGCCAGCTCCCAGACCAGGTTTCCTGAGCTCAGTCAGATGGTTGGCACCCACATTTGCATTGGTCAGTTGCTGGCCAGATCTCCCAAGAAACCCCCATTGTAGGTTCCTGTCAGCAAGTGCCTCTTAACCATGGCAACAGTGTTGGGTTTGGTGTCTGCAGACAGAATGCATCCCCAGGTAGGTCAGTCTCTGGATGGCCCTTCTTTCAGTGTCTACTCCATTTTTTTGTCCTTGTCTTTCTTTTGGACAGAAACATTTCTGGGTTAAAAACTTTGAGATGGATGGGTGGGTTGCCCCATCCTTCGATTGGTGTCAGTGGCTATATCCTGGAGGTCTCAACAGGTTCTAACTCCTCCTTCTCTGCACATGTCTGCTAAATTTATTTCCCTTGTATCCCAGGAGCCTCGTGCTTTCCTGGTTTCTGGGACCCTCCAGTAGCTATCTCCAGTTCCTTATCCCCCTCCTACATATTTTTGTCAAATTTCCTGACACTCTGCACCTCTCTCACATCACCTTCTTTACTATGAAAATTTATCTAGCAATGTTGATGGTTGTTACAACACAAATGTGACAAGGAACAACTTCTTTCGTTAATATTGAGACTTTTTCAGGACATGGATTAAAGTTTGCTTAAGACATACTCATGCCTGGGTATTTTCCCCATTCTCTGAATTCTCATTCTTCCATCCAAGAGTATAACTCTCAGCTCTAAATATGGGTGTTTTGGTTCTAGAAACTCACAGGTTTTTATATTTCCTGCTTTGTATTTCATTAGTTACTGCACACCTTTTATCTTTTCTTTTTGTTGTTTTTTACAGGGCCTGAAGATTTTTAAAATATCTGATCACATATTACTATCTCATCTCCTTTTGCATTTTTCTGGGCATACATATTAGAAGTTAAATCATCAGAAAATGGTAGCTATTTTCTTTGTATTTTTCTTATCCTTGATGTACACTACTGAATTATTTGCAGTTTCTAAGATATTCCTAGTGATCTCAACCAGATGTTAATCAGATTTCCATATAATTTCTTCTATTATATAGCAGTTCCAGACTCTGTCATCAATACAATATAGCTAAACTGAGGGAGTCTTATTATTGGAATGGTTTAAGAATACAGGAAGATTTATGACCTTCCTCTTTCTCTACCTCCATCCCTTATTCTCCAGTGTAGAAAGCAGTTTTCATACAGAGAACATTCCCGTAGAGATCTATCCTTTGTGAGTACCCCACACCTTTTAACATCCTCCTGTTTAAGCATTAGCACTAATTGTCCTCTAAATGTGTCTCATGCTTTATCTTGTAAGTTAATTATCTACGCACGGATATAGCAATCTTTGAGAGGGAGACTTTTTACTACTTTACCACTACTACAATTTGCACATAAAAAATATCTAGAAATTTTTAAGGAACGTTTACTAAATAATTCACATATCTAATCCACACTGGAAAATAAAAGATAATTGCTACCCTTCGATTTCTTATGAAATAGGCTTCATATATTATAAGAAAATGAATAGTGTATTTAAATGTCACAACTTATTATTTTCCAGTATTTCCATTTATATTATTATTCCATTAATCAATTTATAGTTAAAACTATAATTTCTAAGTTTAAATTATTTCCTAATTATTGTGTAGTCTATATCTTTAATATAAAGGCTACACTGACATTGTTTTTTCCATTTAACTATATGCAAATGCTTTCTGTGCTATTCATCCAGATTTATCATTAAAGGATATTGTTTTATCAAACCTATGCTGCTCATTGTCTTCCCAATGGCAGACTAGAAATGGACTCTCAGGGTCCAGCCATGATCTGGAAATTCTTCTAATAAATCAACATTTTTAACATCAATTATCTAGATATTTGTCTCAGACTCTGTGAGTGAAAATAGATCCAATCTATCATTACACAAAGAATATAGAACCAATGCATATTATCCTAAATGTACTTGTTAGTCATATCATAATAAACATACTGTAAAATTATATACTATCTATTATCCTATAATTTTTAAAGCAATAAGTAACTTTTAAATTAAAAATACGTTTCACAGCTAAGATTAATTGTTTTAATTTTTGGTGTTGTCATAAATATGCTGGTCTAATGATGGACACTATACTTTGTAAATAGCCAAATATTGTTTAATAAACTTACATCATTATTAAAATTATTCTAATTGCTTACTGCATTTTCAGGCTTTCAATTCTTCTTATTATTCTTAGGTCCTTAGAATGCAAAATAAATATTTTACTTATAAATAAAATTTTTATATAAAATATATTTAGACATACCAGAAAAGGTCACTGCCTTCCTTTACAGATTGTTGTGAGCCACCGTGTGGTTGCTGAGAATTGAACTCGGTACCTCACCTCTAGATCAGTCAGTGCTGTTAACCTCTAAGCTATCTTTCCAGGCCAAAATAATTTTAAAGATTTGTTCTTATTTTATTTATTGTTTGAGACATAAGGTCTAGAAAGATGGTGAAGAGGCTGGCAGTCAGTCTCTGCACTCGCATTATTCACATAGCTTTACCTTGCCTCAGCACTCTCTCACTGCTTCCATAAGCTTCCCCTCATGCCCCCGACCCCTCTTCCCTTGTTCTTTCTTGCTGCCTGACCTTTCAGAGAAGGCACAGCCTGACTTGGAAGTATGGCTGTCCTCATTTCATAGTGGAACTCCCTAATGAAACCACCCCTCCAGAGAACAGCAAATGCCTGCTTGAGAACAGATAAACATCAACAACTTCCAGCCCCTGTTGCTGAGGCTGGCACCCTCTCTGATGGATGGATAAGCACTTACCAGTGTATGTGGACACTGTCCTTGGGAGAAGCAAAAGACCAAACATCCTTGGAGAGATAAACACCATACTTTGTGTCAATTAAGCATTCCCAGACAGCTGTGTCCAGTTTGTAAAAACATTAGTCCTTGATAGCACCATAGAGGTGAAAGAGCTTCCCTCCCCAGTTGTGTGATCCCACCCGCTGCCTAAACAAACATTATTGTGTTTGAGAGATAGCTTCCCTTGTCTGCTCCCCTGTCATGTAACCATGAAGCCCCAGAATCTCTACCTGTGTATAACAATCCAGAGCCCCTAGACATATGGTCACTACACTGCCCTGCGCAGTAGGAACGGATTGCGATCCAAACCAGTTTTCAGAAATAAAAAGACTCTTTTGCTTTTCTGCATCCAGTCTGTGGTTCTCTAGGCTCTCCTGGGAATCCCTAGATCTGAAAATAACAATGGCTTAGCAGTTAGAGCACAAAGTGATCTACAGAGGAAAAGGTTTAGATTCCCATGACCCTTGTGGGACCATTAACAGCTATCTGAAATTCCATTTCCTTGTGACCCATCTAGTGACTCGAGGTATGTATATGTATGGTATGTGTATGGTGCACTAAGGTATATGCAGCCCAAATACTCATAAATATAAAATAAAACTCTAATTAAAAAAACTCTTCTAATATACAAATTCATGACAACATTGTACCACTAATTACAATGCAATCCAAATTCTTTCACAAGAGCCAAATTCCATTTTTTAAATGAAATGCCAGGATTGCCAGTCTGACAACTTCTCCATCATGTGAGAGTACAAACTACCATTTGCAAATGCATGTTTATATGTGTTATAATCTAAGTTCCACCTTGAAATATAAATCTTGAAGCAAGTTCCAATCATGTACCTTTGATAAAAAGAAGTTGAGTACTTTAACAAAATCTACATTAAAACATTAAATTGCTCCCATCTATTTATAAGTGTGTTTTTAAGAATTAATTAGTTATAAATTTTAAATTCTCTTGCCTTGATTTTATGCAATTTATAAGTGATTTCACAGCTTCCAGATAATTAATTCTGATACTCTTCTTTGATCTTTAATAAACATTTTTTATTCTTGTGTTTATTTCTAGGGGTCTCCCGCAGTTTTTAAATTTACTCTACTCACAATTTATTTTCAAGATATAAAAACAAAGCTTAATTTTCTAGGTGGAGCAGCAGGAAGGAAACACCTGGGCCTCATCAGAAACATCAGTAGAAAAATATGAAGAATAAAATGATAGAAAACCATGGAAATGAAAAGGTGCAAATGAAAAAAATGAGACTTACTCTGTTAAGTCTTTCTACCTCAAGCATTATTCTGAAATAAATATTACTCCAATTTCACCAAACTTACAAAGATGTAAATATAAGCTCTTAGGATAATATATTTAAAATATATTTAAAAATATATAACACATCAAATATGTGGCATATATATATATATATATATATATGCATAATCAAAAATTGTGAGGTCTAAAATTATTTAAGAAAAATTTATTCTCTTTTTTACTTTAAAAAAATAATCCATAAAGTGTTAATTCCCCTGTAACACAATAGTCATGTTCTATCATAATATTGTTTTTCAATTTAAAATATCAAATTAAATGTTTAAATTTTTTATTGCAGACAATAAACTGAAAATTGGAACTGATCCTGTTGCAGGGTATCTTTTCTTTATAAAATAATTCAAAATACTATTTAAAATAACTTTTTTTGTAGATTTATCTCTTAGACATAGAAAATGTTAAACTTATACCTCAAGCTGGGAAGGAAGATAGCTCAATCTACAAAATATTGCTGTTTAAGCATTAGGACCTGATTTCAAGCCCTTGTACCCACGTAAAAAGCCAGACATGTTGGTACAAACCTGTAGTATCAGCACTAGGGAGGTGAAGATTCAAAGATCTGATACTTTTTGATCAATCAGTTTAGTCTAATCAATGATACACTTGTGTCAATTAAGTAAATAAAAGTAAGTAATTAAATAAATAACCTGAGATAGTTGGCTTGCAAATAATGACTTTTTTCATTCCTTGTACCCAAAGTGTGTGGTATCTTGAACAATAGAATCTAACCATTCAGGGCAACTGCAATAGCCCACATTGCTTTGGAGAGCACTGGAGATTCTCTGGCCAATAATTCACAAAGTAATATGCCTTGTTCTGAGATTTATTTTTTCAGTAAGTAAAGTCTGACAGGAGTGAGGAGCATTGAACACTCATAGAGAATATCTTGATTTGAACTCATTTTTTAAAGTTTTTGGGTTTTATTTGTTGTTTTTTTTATTTGTTTGTATTCTTTTTATGGTACTGGATTTATTGCTTTTGTCATATTTCTTCAGAGACACAGGAATGAAATTAAGTCAACACCCAATAGAAAAACAAAAATGAATGAAAATCCATAATTTTAATGCTCTTTAAGTAAACTGGCCTAGATTTTTCACACAACATTATCTAGTTACAATTCTTCCTCCATCCAAATGACTCCAATTTTGCAATGCAAAACCCAGTTGGACTTAGAATTCACTCTTTCAATAGTCATTTTCTTCTTTATTTTTAATTCTTATGTGGGAACTTTAGCCTTTAAGTGTCCAGATTGAAATTTGAGTCTCAAGTGAACAAAGTGGTCCTCCAGCTGCTAAGCATAGTTTTTATTGATAATTAGTCAAAACACTCAATCATGTGTTGTTGCTCTTCGATACACTTGAAAATAGGAGTTGACTCCCATAGCATTCTCAGATGGGTTCTTTCCTCAAGTCCTAGGTTTTGGGTAGAGAGTGCTTTTCCTCCAACCTTAGTACAATAACTATGAAATTTTTGACAATTAAATAATTGATCCATACTAAGGATTGTCAGTATCCCACCTATTTTCAATAATTGCCACCCCAGAAATGCTCTTGTCATCAACTGAATTACTATGTAACAGTTCCTGTGTTGGTGATTTGCATGATGGAAATATCCAAGAAGATGTTAGAATGAAGTCAAATAAGGATATAAATATATACAGTCGTCCCATGTTCTTATTAGAACAATCAAGAGCTCTATAGTGAAATGACTTTTTATATGACTTCCAAATTGTGATACAGGAGAACACTAATGTGTCCAATATGATTTTTTGCTTGCCATGGATAAATAGTGAAACTATGATCCTTGGTGATGGAGCATATTTCCATTAGGGGCTTTTCAAAAATAACAAATCTGGAAGCTGTCACAGCCAAGCATTTTTAGTAATCAGAATGAATATCTTATACCAGAAAGGGAAATTATTAGCACAAAAAAGGACCTTCTCATTTGCATTTTCTATAATTACAAGGCCATAATTTTTTTAAAGGAAACACCAATTTATTTCCCTGGAACTGTGAATGGAAAATAATTTAATAAATACAGTGATTGAGAAGGGACATGAAAGGGATTTATGAGATGTTTGAAGTAGTATTTGTATTAGGAGAAAGGGCCATGTGAGTGAGTATAACCTATGAAAATCATTCAGCTACATACTATAAATAATATATTTTTGAATATGTGTATTATTTCAATTAATAATCACTGTAAACCGATGAAAAATGAAATATGCATTCATGATAGGTAACTGGAGCATAAAAGAATGAAAACAAGTTTTCAGAAACTCAACAAACTGCAGATTGTTTTATTAAGAATGTGGTATACTCACTCAGAAAGCCAAGAATCACATGTTTTCTTAAGAACTTTAAAAGACATTAGGGACAACATGGATAAATAAGGAGAACCAAGGGTCAGAATAAGATGGGAGAAGTACAGATGAGGTCCAGGAGTAAATATAACCAATGTAACTTATATAAATATAGAGATGTCATATGGAAACACAAAACTTTGTAAAGCTAACATACACAAATAAACATGAAGAAAGGACATCAAAATCTATGGTGAAACACCTGGTCAAAAATATTCCAAAATCAAAACTGAAAAAATATTTAAATGTTATTATTTTTTAGTTTTTATTTGAATATTTTCATATTGCATATCTGTAATTAATTGTACTACTTTTTTATAGTTAGTGTAGTTTATTGTTCTAAGGATAGTAAATAGGAGGTAGGTAGGTGTCTAATATTAATAAATGTTTAGTGTTTAACATATCTTTCCTTATAAGTAAGCACATACCATGTATGCCTTTCTGGGTCTTAGTTATATCTCTTAGGTGATATGATATTAGGTGATTATGATATTTTCTAATTTGAATGCAAATCTCAGGATGTTCCTGTTTGTAATAGCTGAGTAGTATTTCATTACGTAAATTTACCACATTTTTTTTTATTCTTTGGTTGAGGGACATGTGGGGTATTTCCAGTTTCTGGGTATTATAAACAAAGCTGCTATGAATGTAGTTGAGCAAATGTTCTTGTGTTACAGTAAAATATTTTTTGTGTATCTGCCCAGGTATAGCTGTGTCTTGAGCTAGACCTATTCCAAATTGTTGACAAAACTGTCAGATTAATATCCAAAGTGGTTGTACAATTTTGAAGTCCTACCAGAAATGGAGACGAGTTCACCTTGATTCACATCCTCACCAGTATGTGCTGTCACTTGAGGTGTGTGTGTGTGTGTGTGTGTGTGTGTGTGTGTGTGTGTGTGATTATGACAGGTATAAGACTGAGCCTCAGAGTAATTTTTGCATTTACTTTGACCCAAAATTGCCATACCTACAAGATGTACAGGGATAAAGATGGAGCAGAGATTAATGGAAAAGCTAAAAAAAAAAAAAAAAAAAAAAAAAAAGACTGGCCTAACTTGAGACTCATGCCATGGGAGTGAGCCAGACACTGACATCATTAATGATACTATGCTTGATACTATGCTTGAACACAAGAGCCTAGCACAATTGTCATCTGAGAGTCTTTATCCAGCAGCTGATAAAAAGAGATGCAGAGGCTCATAGCCAAACATTAGGCAGAGCTTTGGGACTCTTGTGGAAGAGTTAGGGGAAAAATTGAGGAAGCCAGAGGGATCAATGACATGACAGAACCACCTACCTACAAAGCCAATTAACCAGGGCCCATAGGAGCTTGAAACTGAACCACCAATCAGAGTATGAATGGATTGTACCTAGGTCCTCTACTCATATGTATCAAACGTGCAGCTTGGTTTTCATGTGGGTCCCTCAACAATTTGTTACCTTACTTTGGATCACTTTCTCCTAGTTGGGCTGCCTTGCCTGGCCTCAGTGGAAGAGTATGTGCTTGCACTTAATGAGACATGATGTGCTAGGGCTGGTTGGGGAGAAGGTTACCACTTCTCTGAGAAAAAGTGGGAGAATGGGAGAAAGGAGTAGGAAGTTGGCACTAGGAGGAGAGGATAGAGGAGGCTGTGATTTGAATGTAAGAAAAATAAATGAAAAATATTATTTCTAAATTATTAAAATAAATAAATGAATAATAATAACAGTGACAACTGCTCTAAAATATTTTGAATTGGGTATTTTTTCTCAGCTTTTTCTGAAGAAGGTGAAAAAATAGTGTTTATATAATTAAAGACAATAATAATTGAAATGTAATTCTCCCATCCTTATACTCTGAATATATAATATTTACTCTACTGTAAAGAATGCTCTGTCTTGCGTCATATTTACTTTAGGAATATTATATGCAATTGCAAAGGTCATTTCTAAAGAAGGAAACCAAAGTGAAACTTGGTTTTGCTTACATATTTTTCATAGAGATGAGAGTTATAATTATTTTGGACATGAATAATACACTGGTTCTTTCCTTAGCTCATTGATACAGCTATACAGATACTCAAGAAAAAAAGGTTGCCATTGTAGAACTATACTACTATGTTAAATGATATAATTTGAATATATTATAAAATTTGAATTTTTAGCTGAGAAATAAAATTATTATCAAAGAGCTGACTGTTACATGATAATGACATTATCTCATATTTTTAGTGAAATGCAATTTAATGTGATACTCTATGAAATGGTTAGAATTTCTAGCATATATTTCATGGCCATGAAAAATGCTTCAGTTTCTTATTGTAGAAACTATACAACAATTCTAGGTATCTCTCAAAATATATGTTCTTATATGCCCAGGTCATTGCTAAAAACTGAAACTTGTGTTTGGAATGAAAGTACACTGTGTCCAAGTCTGTCTGTCCTGTACTCTTAAAAATCATAATTTCTATGCCTTCTCTACCTCTAACTCATAAACATAGGCAAATAAGCCACCACAAGTCTCAGAAAACAGGACAGGTTAATCGTGAAAAAATTTAAGCATATGGTTATTAAAATATAAGGTTATACAATATTGTATAATTACAATCACGTTGTACATTGTAATTACCCTTTGTGTTGAAGAAAGAATAAAACTAATATTTAATTATCTAAAGACTACCAATGCAGAAAGTTATTTTCTTTTACTTCCTGTCTGACAATAAATTCTCCCAGAAGGAAACACTGATATGTTTATGTGAAGGTGGCTGTGTGCCCTATAATTGAGAATTATATAAGAGAAAGAGCATAAAGTTAGGTCTGAGATAATCTATAGAAAACGTCTAGAAGAAATTACTCTTCTTCCTGTAGTAAGCGATCCATACTTGCTTAGTTCTTATTAACTTGGATCACGCTGTGATGTTTCTGTGTAGTGGGCAAGAGAATGCTTATGTAAGATCTCTTCAAGAGAAGAAAAAAAATTCTAGACACTGACATAGCTGTAAACCATACCCAGAGAGGTCTTCAAATAGAAATGTAAACCCCCCATCAGTATTAGAGGTACATTTGAGTGGTACAAGTAGTACTTGATATATTTCACTTGAAACTACATCTCTCATATTCAGTCTTTGTTTACAACTGGATAGATAACCAAGAGTAACAAATTCTAGGGTTGGATCAGCTAAGTCTCCTGTGTGATTCTTGAAATCAACTTCTAAAGATGACCCAGCAGAAGACAAGTCTAAGTAGAAATTAATAGGACACTGCATAGTAATAATTAAGGTCACCTTCTGTCCGAGCTGTAAAATCAATCTGATATTGAAAAATGGATACTCAAAATTAATTAATTTGGAAGACTGGTTAGATATTCATTCAAATATTTTCCACCAGAACAAATTATGGTAATTATAAGATAAAATCTTATTAAAATTAAAAGATAGGGTTGTAAATTCAATTGATTATCCCAGTAGATTTTGTATTAATAGTTAATTTTAGTAATTTTATAAAACCCTCATTATAATAAAATTGTGAGGTACAATGACATTTTATAGCTTCAATGTTCTATAAAGCTACACAAGTTATCCAGGTGAAATCTTCTAACTTCTGTTTAGAATTCATTCCTAAATATGTAGACTTCATGTACTATATGCTATTCAATTCTTCATGATCTAAGATCTAGACTAGACTGATTTTCTTAATTAAGGTGTCTCTAGTTGGACGGATTCATTATTAATGTCCAGCAATGCTATTGACTAAAAACAGTGTCTCAACGCTATTGACACTGTGTGGGTCTTTACACAAAGACTCACTGTTTTGGGGGAAGGGATTTTCATACATTCTTTTCTCTAGTATTCTCCCCAAAATCAGCCAATTTTTTTGTGTGTCTAAAAACCATTTTTTGTGGTACAGTATAGATAAAAATTAGATTGCTTCATCCTCCTTAAGTGCCTCTCCTATAAATAATTGTCAAGTGAGTCATGGGATCACACTGAGCACACATGGGCATGAGGAGTGAAGAAGGAGTCATTCATTTCAGCCAGTGGATACAAATTCTAAGAGGATGTACTTACAGGTAGCCTTCAGGAAGAAAGGTTTCAAGTAAAATTGTAGTTATCTTGTACTTTCTTGAATTAATGTACTATTGAAATGGTGCTCACTCATGGTTGTGCAAATGGCTGGATACTGAGCCAGTGAAGATAATGTGTATATTATTTACAACAGAAAAGATGTAAACAAACTTAAAATAGAAACTACTCGGTGATCAATAGAGAGTACTATGATAAAATTCACGCAAAACTATTGCATTACAACTTTTTCTTCATCCCTTAAAAAAACTTGATATTTTAAAATGTTGCATACACTTGGAAAACTGTACTTTAATCATAATTATTACACATTCATGTTGTTATGGCTCTGGTGTATGTACAAATCTAGGGTAGATAAAATCCAGCTAATGTTTAGCCCTATGGGCTTCATATGTATGTTAATCAAATAAAGCAATATTCCTAAAGGAAGTATTTTTTTCAGAGCCTAAAGTAAAACATAAAAAAAAACCACAAAACTTTAAGGATATATTATCTAATCATAATTAGTTTAATCGGTACTCATGGTATAAAACAAGATCATTGAATTATTTTAGCAAGCTATGATTTCATTGCTAACACTTAAAAATTTTATTAGCATTTGATAAACTTTGTGATGTCTTTTTGCTAAGGATGCATTGATATTAACATTTTAAATAATGATGCTTCTTTAAATATAATAAGTAACAGTATTTTAATATTCAAATACCATTTTGAGATTTATACTATAGTCACTCATGTTGTAAATTCTTGTTCTTATGTTAAAAGAAGTATGTGGTGGTTTTTCACACTACAAACGCTTTGTTATAAAATCTTTTTTAAAGGCAGTCTTTGTTGTTAATTCTTTTTTAATATTGTATTAGCTTGGTAATAGTCAGTTAATATCTGAGTTATTTGACTTGTTTAATCCACCAATATAAATGACTTACAGAATTTGAATGCTTGCAGAAACAAAATTTAAGTGTAAATATATGCATACATAGAGTCTCTGATTAAATTACTAAGGTTAAAAATGAGAAAGGCAACTCAAATGCTTATCATAAAAAGATATAAAACGTCTATTTCTCCACTTGGATGGTTACACAAACACATTTCACAGAGAAATTGCAGGTATCTGTTTCATTCTTCTCTATGAATTTTAACTCTAAGCAATGTTGCATCTCACTGGGCATCTTCTATACTTTTACGGCATCAGATTTGATAAGAGCAAGAAGTAAATGTCTCCTCACTTTTGAAATAACAAAAAAACTTGGGGTTGGAAATTATTTTTTATGGACAAAATTCTATGTATAGCTTCGGCAGTGATTCTAAAACACTATTGGCGCTGCTTTGTTTTGTCCAGCACTCTGGTGGTTGTTCCATCTGTGGAAATAAATAAAATACTATTTGCTCTGGTAATAGTGTATAGATATACCAAGCAATTGCATTCTAAAAATAATTAAAAATAACCCACTGCCTCTAAACAAGCTGCATATTTTCATTTTAAATGATGAGTTTACAGAAGAATAAATCATATTTCCTGTAAGAGATTAATTTACTAGCCAAATAAATTCAATCTCTGATCTATTAAAAATTTTGAATAAATTTCTATTTTCATTTGAAAAATCATCAATTTAAATTTATATTACTTCTATTTATCAGCTCATGTTTCACAGTCTTTCAACCCTGATAAAAGCATCTGAAATTTTTCACTCCACCTTCTGTGATTTCAAAGATAATAGGAACCAAGATGAAAAATGCCATTTATCTGCATTTTAACAATACAATAGTAATAGATAGCATCTTACAATTCTCTATTCACTTAATAGAAGTGGAATATTTCCCAATTATTATCTTGATATTTTAGGTTTTATTAAAATTGAGAGATGAATACTTCTTGAAAGTGAACAAAAAAGTTCTTTTTGAGTATTCAGAACCTGGGTCTGCAAAATTTAGTTTAGTGATCTGTGACTTCATTACTCAATACCAGGGTAGACCATATTTAAGGTGTCATTTGGTTAACTCCTGAGACAGACATCATAGCTCAAAACTATCATATAGTCATTGCTTCACATTACAAACCCCACTCCTAATAATAAAATTCCCATAATTGACAATTCACATTTAGATAAATATTTTCGGTTACAATACATAATATTCAGCTCACTCTTGAGTGAGCTGCTACTGCACCCTGTTTATACACCATATCACTAACAGTCGTTAGAAATAAAGTTGTCCGAGTATATGTTTTATGTTTCTTGTCAAGACTGAATAGTTGTTATCCAGAAAACATAAAAGACTGACAAGAATACATTAAAAAAGAAAGTGTTATGAACATGAACACAGAAGAACTATATATATTCATGGAAGCATTATAGAAATCATAATACAGTAAATAGTTAATAGCTAAAATATACATACCACACAATCCAGCCTTATTCAAAGTAAAGTCAACATACAGGAGAGATACCTACACATTTCAGGTTATCATAGCACTGTTCACAATAACCATACTACAAAATTAATTTTAGAGGTTTATAAACATAGGAGTAGATTAAGAAACTTACGAACATTTAAAAAATGTTATATAGATATATACATAGATAGAGATATGAATACACCTATACAAATGGATACTTACTGACCCTAAATAATCCAGTTATCTTGTTTGAAAGGAAATAGGCAAAACTAGAGATTATTTTGCAAAGTGAAGCCATACAAATTGAGAAAATAAATATATTTACATATTAAGTAAAATACAGAAACATGAAGCAATCCCACTAAAATAAGCAACTAGACAAGGGTGCCTACTCTCTCCCAATCTATTCAATATAGTTCTTGGAGTCGTAGCCAGAGAAATTAGACAACAAAAGAAAATCAAAGGGATACAAATAGGAAAGTAAGAAGAAAAAATATTACTATTTGCAGATGATATGATAGTATACTTAAATATCCCCAAAAATTCAACCAGAGAATTCTTAAACTTGATAAAATCTTCAGCAAAGTGGCTGGATATAAAATTAATTCAAAGAAATCAGTAGCCTTCCTCTACTCAAAGGATAAAGAGGCTAAGAAAGAAATAAAAGAAATGACACCCTTTACAATAGTCACAAATAATAAAGTATTTTGGTGTGACTCTATCCAATCAAGTGAAAGATCTTGTATGACAAGAGCTTCAAGTCCCTGAAGAAAGAAATCTAAGAAGATCTCAGAAGATAGAAAGATCTCCCATGCTCATGGATGGCAGGATTAATATAGTAAGAGTGGCCATCTTGCCAAAAGTAATCAAAATTCCAACTGACTTCTTCATAGAGTTAAAAAGAGCAATTTGCAAATTCATTAGGAATAACAACAACAACAAAAAAAACAGGGTAGAGAAAACTATTCTCAACAATAAAAGAACTTCTGGGGGGAGTCATTATCCCTGACCTCAAGCTCTACTACAGAGGAATGGTGCATGGTACTATACAAAGCAAAACCTGTGTGGTATTGGTACAAAGAAAGGCAGGGAGATCATTGGAATAGAATTGAAGACCCAGAAATGAGCCCACACACCTATGGTCATTTATACTTTGACAAAGGAGATAATGCCATCCAGTGGAAAAAAAAAGTCAGCATTTTCAACAAATGATGCTGGTTCATCTGGAGATCAGCATGTAGAAAAATGCAAATAGATCCATTCTTATTTATTTGTATAAAGCTCAAGTCCAAGTGGATAAGAGACTCCACATAAGACCAGATACACTGAAACTAATAGAAGAGAAAGTGGGGAAGAGCCTCCAACACATAGGCACTGGGGAACAGAACACCAATGGCTTATGCGCTAAGATCGAGAATCAAAAAATGGGACCTTATATAATTGAAAACTTCTGTAAGGCAAAGGACACTGTCAATAAGACACAATAGCAACCAACAGATTGGAAAAAGATCTTTACCAATTCTTCATCCAATAGAGGGCTAATATCCAATATATATAAAGAACTCAAGAAGTTAGCCACCAGAGAATCCAATAACTCTATTAAAAGTAAAGTACAGAGCTAAACAAAAAAATTTTCAACTGAGGAATATCAAAGGGCTGAGAAGCACCTAAAGAAACATTCAAAACAACTCTGAGATTCCACCTCATACCAGTCAGAATGGCTAAGATCAAAAACTCAGGTGACAGCAGATGCTGGCCAGGATGTGGAGAAAGATGAACACTCCTTCGTTGTTGGTGGGATTGCAGGCTGGTATAACCACTCTGAAAATCAGTCTGGCAGTTCCTTAGAAAGGTGGACATAGTACTACCTAAGAACCCAGCTTACCACTCCTGGACATATACTCAAAAGATTCCCCAACATATAACAAGAACACATGCTTCACTATGTTCATAGCAGCCTTATTTATAATAGCCCAAAGCTGGAAAAGAAAACAGATGTCCCAGAACAGAGGAATGAATACAGAAAATGTAGTACACTCACACATTGGAGTACTACTCTGCTATCAAAAACAATGACTTCATGAAATTCACAGTAAAATGGAGAGAACTAGAAAATTTCATCCTGAAAGAGGTAACTGAGTCACAAAGAACAGACATGGTATGTACTCATGGATAAGTGGATATTACTTTAAAAGCTCAGAATACCCATGATACAATTCACAGACTATATAAAGCTCAAGAATAAGAAAGACCAAAGTACAGATTCTTCAGTCCTTCTTAGAAGAAATACAGAGATAAATTGTGGTACTTCTTTTCTGCCCCTCGTTGGGTCCTTTTGGCTGGGGCAGAGACCGAGTTGGTCTGCTCCCATGGAGACACCATATCCTGAGACATCCTAGTTGAGCCACTGCACTCAGGAGCAGTGGTCTGCTCCTGTGAAGACACTGTATCCTGAGCCATCCTAGAGGACCCACTGCACTCAGAGCAGCAGGATTTCAGGATCCCAGAGATTGCCTGAGTCCCAGGAGTTCTTCCACTCAGGAGCTCAGGATCACAGGATCACAGGATCACAGGATCACAGGATCACAGGATCACAGGATCACAGGATCACAGAAACATCTGTACCCTGAGGAGTTCTGACACAAGCAAAATAACAGGAAAGACAGGCTCCAGTCAGAGACAGTGAGTGGAGGTAGCACTAGAGTTAATCACATGGTGAAAGGCAAGTGCAAGAACATAAGCAATATCAACCAAATTACTTGGCATCATCAGAACCCAGTTCTCCCACCGCAGCAAGCCCCGGACACCCCATCATACTGGAAAAGCAGTATTCAGAATTAATATCACTTCTCATGATGATGATAGAGGACTTAATATACATAAATAACTCCCTTAAAGAAGTACAGAATAACACAGGTAAACTAGTAGAAGCCCTAAAAGAGGAAATACAAAAATCCCTCAAGAATTGTGAAAAAACACAACCAAACAGGTAAAGGAATTAAACAAAACCACCCAGGATCTAAGTAGAAACAATAAAGAAATTTCAAAGGGTGACTACGCTGGAGATAGAAAACCTAGGAAAGAGATCAGGAGTCATTGGTACAAGCATTACTAACAGAATACAAGAGATAGAAGAGAGAATCTCATGGGCAGAAGATACCATGGAAAACACTGACACAACTGTCAAAGAAAATGCAAAATGCAAAAAGCTCCTAACCCCAAACATCCAGGAAATCCAGGACGCAATAAGAAGGCCAAACCTAAGGATAATAGGTATAAAAAAAAGCGAAGATTGCTGATGCAAAAAGTGCATGCTTATAGGAGCCTGATATAGCTGTCTCCTGAGATGTTCTGTCAGAGCCTGACAAACACCAGAAATTTTTACTTTATATCTCCCTTTTTGCCTAAAAATTGTCTTTCCCTATAACACTAAAAATCTACACACAATAAAATAAATTATAAGAACCATAAAACTAGAACTCTACATCACATTTTATATAAGCAGTGTATGTATAGTATAGTCTAACAAAACATTAAAATTCTATAAATATATAATAATTCAAAAAATACAACCTTAAATTTCTATCAATATGTAATAATTAAAACAAAACAATCTCAATTCCTAACAGCATACTCTAATTCAAACAAAACAACCTTAAGTTTCTATCAAAATACAATATTTTAAACCTTCCATCCTAGATGATAATAATCATAGCACATAAAAACAAACAAAGTTATTCACCCCAACTTAAGGTATCAGAACGACAGTCTTCTTATAATTGTTTTCTGCTGAATTGAAGTGAAGAATTTTTATTTGGGGTCCAATCGTGATTGGGGTGAAAATGGTTAACCTGAATAAAAGATATCTGTAGTACTTTGCCTAGAATCTGTGTTTCTCCAGTCACCATGATGTCCATCCTGTCTATGTGTTTTCCATCCAGTCTACATGTTGTCAAGTATCTGGGTGATGGATCATTTGGGCTAGCACTTTTAAAGTTGATGTGCATGCATATTTTGGAGAAACCAGCAACTGACTCAGACTGTGGAGTGAATTACCCAGACTACTTGTTTTGTGAAGATACTCATGACTCAGATGATAAAAGGTTTTCCTCAGTCAAGACTAATCTTTATAAATTTTGTTAGTAACCACATTTTTTCAGTCACTGTGGATACATACACATAAACACATCCGTGTCTTAAAACTATTGCAGGTTTTCATTCTAATGCCAACACATCTTTATAATACACTTGTTGGCCTGTTTCTCATTGTTTTTTGATAACCCAGAGTCTCTCAGCTGCTGTTGTTTTTTTTACGGACATTAATAAAATTTAGAGTTAACCAGGCATTATTCAGTCTGTCTCTGGGGGTTTTTGCTCTTCCTTTTGGTTTAATAAGTATCTCATTTGAGATATGATTGGCATTTTCTATAACTGCTTGTCTTGTGGGGTTGTATGGTATACCGGTAGCATGTTTTATATAAATATACATAGAATTGTCTTATATTATTCTATTCACAGACAAGAGGATTATTAGTTTTAATTTGTGCAGGTGTTTGCCTAATTGCTATTATTTCCCATAAGTGTATACTAACATATTCATTCTTTCCAGAGCTTAAAACAGTTGCCTCCTGACACACTGAGTACATGTCAAGGATATGGTGGATATACATATAGAACATTTTCATAATTTTTATTTCTTTGGTGTGTTGTCAAGTGATAGAATATTTTTCTTTAGACTTTTCGAATTAATATGAAAATTTTCATGAAATTTTGAGGATTCTAACACATTTTCTACTGACTGGTCAGTTTTGTCATTTCCGTGAGTTAGTGGGCCTGGCAAACTTGTATTATACCAAGTATAAGTAATATATAATGGATAAGTTCTACTTCTGATGGTTTGTTGCAATTGTACAAATAACAAAGTTAATTCTGAATTATAAGTTAAAAAGTTGTGGTAGGAATTTTTCCTGCCCATTGTATTTGCAGTGGAGCTGAGTGACTGGGCAGATAGAGGTAGGTGGAGCTGGGAGTTGGAATGAGAAAGGAAACAGGAAGGAGAGTAGGAGAAGTAGAGAGGGAAGAAAGGAAGACAGTGGCAGACTTATGTGTCTTTAGCAGTTTCGAATAATTATTTCTATCAAATGGTTAGATATTGGGATAACAAGTATATTTATGTGGGCATCTTGGGTATTTAGTATCTGCTGATATATAAATCCATTGGATAAGCATTAAGCATTAAGAGTCTTATTTCTACTAGATATCTCAAAAATGGTAGTTATTGTCTGCTCTGAGCCGAGAACCATGTGGGTGGCAGAGTTGGCCCAAGGGCCATGCTTACAGCCATGGGGTTCATCAAACTGACCAGCGGAGGCAGCAGCCATGCTATCCTGTAGTTCCTTGGCCGGTGCTCCTGGAGAGGTGCTGCACAGTCAAAGCAGGAACTTAGAGTGGGAACATGGAGGCGGACAGGGAGCTAGCCGAGCTGCTCCACCGTTTTTTCAAATACTTCCTGCTACAAAAATTCTGCAGTCGCTACATACAAAACATCTTTTCTATATGCAAAGAATGAGTAATTATGGTAAGAAATTCAGGATAATCTAATAATACCATAAAAACAGCACACAGTTCTGGCATTTGAACTGAGGTTTACAGACTGGAACACCTTACTTATTTTGTCTGACATATAACCTGCCTTCCTCATCTTGTTTTCCTCCATATAAAATGTTGGTGCCTCTGGAATTGGTGTTTAATTTACAAAACACGGAAGAATTAAATTTCAATTAGTTTTCTGAAAAATGTAAAATATATATAAAATATATAAAAATATAAAATATAAACTGTATATGTTCGTTTTTCGGATATTTGCTCTTCCTTGCCCCTTATCTCATGAATGTGCTCTGGGCACCTGGCAGTGAAAGTGCATGGAACAGGGCAAGGTGGGAGTTTACCTTTCAGCCTATTTTGAGTTTCCTTATCATTTGGGGGTAAATTTCCAGTTTCAGATATCAAGCAAGAACCCTGTTCTTCTTCTCCTACTAGTTATATTTTATTTTCCAAGAAATCCTACCTCTATTCACAAACGCTCTAAGTGCTTAGCCAACTCTGCAATCTTCTCTAACATAAGAAATGTGTCAGCTTTGGCATCAAGTCTTTTTCCAAGTATTATACATGAAGAAGATGAAGCAAAACCAGTAAACCCACTTCAGAAGCAAGTTAGAAAAATCACCAAATTCCCATAGTTTCTAAACAACCTTCTTAAACACCATTGCTAGCCAAATGTAGTCTGCCTTTTCCTCTACCACATTCAAATTATCGAGTATGCCTACACATTAGGCACCACTGTCGGCTTAGATTTTCAAAACCTACTTTAATATGGTTCTCAGATGCTTGCCCTCCCCTTCTAGCCCACTATCCAAAAATACCCAAAGGGAGAAGAGATGGATAATAGGACAAGGGGATGTGGACCTCTTTAGAAGTAGTTCTTTGGGCAGTCCAGAACAGTAATGTTAGGATACTAAACATGAATTGCGTGCAGTGGCAAGATCCAGCAGAAAGTACCAGGTCTCTGAGGAATGAGCATGAACCAATGGGATTGACAGGAACCAGCATTAATGCCAAGAGAAGTTCTTTGCTGTGCCTGCCTCTCGCAACACTGAAGATCCGTGAAGACAAGAGAGCAACAAAGCTATGCAAGTGCTCCCTCATTTTCTGTTGAGTCCTACTTATACTTTCTCCAAACATCATGTGTCCTCTCACTGGTCTGTTTCAGCAAAATGTCACACGAGTCTGCTTAGGCAAAACATCACATGGATCTGTTTCAGTAAAACATCACATGAGTGTGCATCACGAGACTCAACCAGAAGTTTCTTCTTTAGGCAAGTCCAAAATGTTTTCCTCTGACATCTACATGCAAACAGTAGCATGTGTATATTTGCATGCATAGTTTACAGATAGATTAAACAGAAAGATAGATGAATTAATATAATAATGATTTTAAAACTAGAAAACCAAAATAAATAAAATATTTTCTTCTCCCTATCAACTGAGGTATGTATAATTTATTTTGAAACTCATTTGGAATTTATTAAGGGAATATTTTAAGATAAATTTAAGCAAAGATATTACTGTGGAAAGAAATTCCCTAGGGGAAAGAACAAGACACACCTCAGTGTTTAACCTCTTGAGGGAAAGTTTTATTAAGTGTATTCATAGTAGCTATGTGCCCAGTTTTGAAAGATTCTGAAGCTCTCTTTCAAAGTGCTGTTAAACAATTTATGTGAGAACATAATGTTGTTCTTTAGAGACTGAAAGGTGACTCAGTACTGATAAACATCTGCTGATCTTGTATGGAACTTAGTTTGTTGCTCCAGCTCCAGGTGATGAAACATCCTCTTCTGTGCTATATAATGCAAGAACAACTCACACACAGAAACACACACACACACACACACACACACACACACACACACACACACACACGCTGACATCCCCCAAAAAACACAGGCAGAAACACACTCTGAGACAGAACAGAAAGAGAGAGATAAAGACAGACAGAGACACAGAGAGAGGTTCTAAAGAAAGCATAAGGTGATTCCCAGTAGAATTTTGATAGAATTGAACTAAAGAAATTCAAACTGTAGACCAGGGTTTTCAGAGAAAGTAATATTTTTTTTCTGTGTGTTTCTTGTATATTTGAAATTATAATATAATTACATAATTTCTCCCTTTTCTCTCCCCCTTCTAAACCATCCCTTACACCCTCCTTTCTCTCTTTTAAACTGTAGCCTGTATATTCATTTATTGTTACTACATACATATATATTTACACATATATTTCTAAATATGACCAGTTCACTTTGTATACTGTTTGTTACTCATATGTTTGATTTTGAAGCTGAAAGTAAAATATTCTAATTTTTTTTAAGTTCCATAAAATATTGAAGAATGTTCTAGGGTCATACTCAAAGTCACATTTGCTCAGACCTTAAGCATCATTGTTTGCTCATAGGTCTTGGTCTATGCCTCGACTGGCAGATTGCTTGCTGAGAATGCAGGAAGTCCCACAGAAGGGTATAAAAATGAGAACAGTGCCACACTCCAGTATTCCCAGCAATGGAGAGGTCGAAGCAATGGGAACAGAAATTCAAGTTCATCTTTGGCTATTGAGGCTAATCTAAGATACACAAAAATAAATACATAGGAAGTAAGAAAAACAAAAAAAGGAAGGAAGAAAGGAAGAAAAAAACAAAGATGTCTTCGTTTATATACTGTCTCAATGACAGAGACAGTAAGAGTTCTGAAACTATTGATTGTTCTAGAGTAAAGCCCTCCCTTCTTTTCCCATATGTTTCTCATTTTCTCCATCTGTTCTGCCTTAATTCTTCTTCTGAACTTTTGATCCTTTAATTTAAGGGATGATGATGCCAAAGAACTGTTTTCTCAAAGATCCTCATTGCTCACAATGGTCATAGATGCTGCCAATCTGTGAAACCAGTCCTAACATTCCTGATCTGTATCAGAGCTGGAAATCTGAAGGTCATCATTCTGTAATACCAGCAGCCCAAAAGTCTTTTCATATTTACTTAATGGTTCCTTTTCACTGGTTTTGAGTTCCTTGATAAAAGAACTGTGAACAATATTTTTAAAATCAGGTGTGAATGCCCATAGCTTCAAAATAGTTCTTCTAATGACACTGAAGTTTATAACTTGTTGCTGAACAATTTCCTCAAAGATTAAACATTGTACCCTTCAGGCATTCAGCTTAAGATGGAAGGTAAACATCTCAAAGACTTTCACCATGTCTTTGAAATTATCCAGATTCACTAGGCACAACATTGCCAAGGCAAGCCATAAAAACTGAGAGTCTCCATGAGACAAAAGATAGCTTCTTTGTGGAAGACTCAGACAAGCCAAACTGCAAAGAATACTGAGAGCAGACCAACTAGCTATCTGATATTAGTAGCAGAGCTTCCTGGGAGAAGCTTAAGACCATAGTCACCTTAAAAGGGCACTATTCAATTCGTTTAGCCCCCTGCAGGCTGTGCAATGGGCTCCATATTACCTTGTCAACAGCCACATATACTAAAATGGACCTTAGAGATGTCGTTGTTGAATCATTTCTGATCTTGTAACTCTTCACCCATATTCCTCTACAAAACTCTTATAGACTTTGTTATAATACATACTTAGGTCTGTCATGGGATTCCTAGCTAAGATGAATAGACATTTTTCATCATAGATTCCAGGAACAGTTTTATCATAGAGCAAATGTATAAGCTTCAGTCCATTTTACTTTGGTGTGTGATGCTTTTTATTTTAAAATTTGTCTTATTTTAAAATGAAGTGTTGTTAGTACACAATTGTAGATAGGTTTGATTTCTATACATATTAATAATCAGAAACATTCAGTGCATAACAGAGTGACTATTTTCAGTACTTGTCTTTTCTCTAGTTAATGCTCTCATCAACCGTACAGACACAATGGGCTAAAGTAATCTCTAAACCAAGAGTAGGGGCCGTTATTACTGGCCTCAGTTTTAATTTAGGAAGACGATTCTCAGAGAACTAGGTTTACTGCCTCACAAACCTAAGAAAGCAAAATTAAGCTTTAAAATACTTTCTTACATTATTTTCAGTGTAGCTAATTAAAACACTAATATAAAAATTGCATAGATTGTGTATTTTATCCATATATGTTTCTCAGAATTCTTTATACAATTTTGGTGAAACATTTTTTTCTCTCAAAGACAAGGCAAGTAAGGGCATCCAATTTGGAAGACTTTTATTAAGCAGGAGTGATCACAACAAAAAAACTAAACTATGATGGTTTCTACAGTGGTACAAGAAACAGATTATTGCTATTTTAGAAAAAGCAAATCCCCATCCAATATACATTATGTTAGCATTATATAATAAAATCATGGAAATGAGGTTTCTTTTGTCATGGTAAGAAATAAATATCATGATAGATGATAATCAAAGGTTAGGAACATGCAGAGTACTTGTGTGCCAAGAAACTCACTGGAAGAATAATGGAAGAGTAATTTGAATATTTGCATTTCTTTCTTATGAGGTCACTTTTAAAATACTATAATTTTCTTGAATAATACACAAATCAATATTTTAAAGCCCCATTTTTTAAAATGAAATACAGTCCTGATAGTGCATTTAGTCAGAATTAGATGTGAAGTTCAGATAGCATACGTTCCTTTTATTACAGAATATTATGAAAAGCATCCTAGCACGACAATAAAAATCTCAGTGTGTGCAAACAATGAACTTAATCACCGTCATCATCATTTATACTTCCTTTTGAACACTGCTGGGTAATGAAGCAGTAAAGGACATACACTCCATAAAACAGGAAAAAAAACCAGTATCATATCCAGTAGTGAAAACCTAAATGTACAATTTACAGTAACTGTCTTTCCTCAGATTTAACATTTTTATTTATGTTAAAAAAAAGATGAAAATAAAAATGGAATAACAGTAGTTTTATTAGGGCAAAGGATATCTTATCTTAAAGAACACACCAATTTTATGCTGACTAGATTATTCTGCTAATCTTAAAATCTAAATCTATCCTTTTTTTCCTGGTTAATTAGGATTATTGATTTCTTCATTAGGAAAAATTTACAATTAATATTTTTACACTATCTTTTATTTCTAATTTCAGAAATGCTATGAAATTGAATTCTGTACAGTGAATCTATTCCTGTCTTCTGAAGAGATAATATTAATTCTGCTAGGTAAGTCATTAAGCATTGAATCAGGGGTTAATGAAGAACAGTCTAGTCTCATGAACTTTTGAGGACCCTTGAATGTTATTTTATGTTTCTTTTCTAACTTGACATCATTTCTACCCTCACTTTACACATCTTTCAGAACATGACCCAGACCTAATACACATGGGCTAAAATGATGCAGATGGTGAATGAAATGAATGAAAACATTATTTTAATGACTACTTTTGATTGTAGTATAACATGGAGAATATATTACTCATCAAGGTTAAAATGTAAAAATAGGGCTGGAGAAATGGCTCAGTGGTTAAGAGCACTGACTGCTCTTCCAGAGGTCCTGAGTTCAATTCCCAGCAACCACATGGTGGCTCACAACCATCTCTAATGGGATCCGATGCCCTCTTCTGGTGTGTCTGAAGACAGCTGCAGTGCAGGCCCATACATTAAATAAAACAAATCTTTTAAAAAATGTAAACAATATATTGATCTATAATAATTCAACTATTATATTCAAATATGTATTCAAATGTAATCAACTGTAATTCATTGTAAAACAATGAAATTTTAGTATCTGTAAGAGCGAAATTACCCAAGAAACATTGCTTTCAAGATATCAGAAGTGTTTGTTACAAATAAAGCATCCAAGTGGTCAAATGAGGATGCTTCCTGTTAGCAGATATGATATTGATGCTTGTTTGTCAACTTGATTGAATCTGGAATTAAATAAAAAACCTCAAATTAAAGGCACATAGCAAATTGCCTGTTCCTCTGGCTCTTATAATCTCTCCATCCCACAAATGATTACTGAGCCTTAGGTAAAGAAGTTGTTTTGCAAATATTTCCATTGGAACTGTAGTCTTCTACTCTGCATTTTATTTGTCTGTGGTTTTCTGTAATGGTCTCCATCTGATACAAAGAGAATTTTCTTTGGTGAGTAATAAGAACTATACTTACTTGCAAATATAAGAACAAGTATGTTGAATTTACTTATGAATTATACTAGTTTAGTAAAGTTTTAAATATTCCTCCAAGATTCATGATTTTTCTAACTCTGGGTTGTTAGCTAGGTTTCCATTGATGGAATTTATCTCTGTGTTAAATCTGTCTTAAGGCAAATTGATTACTGCCAAATTATGTGTGTTACTACTTCACTATTGTAGATGAATTTCAGTCTACTAATATGGCTACTCTGATTATCTGATGGCTTCTAGGTCTGTGTGATCAATCTGAAATACAGACACACCCTTTGTGCTCATTCTTACTCCCAAATAATGTAAGTAAATTTATTTTGTAGAAGAAAGCAACAACATTTGAAAGTGACGTCTAATTGAAAAGACAGACAAAGGGACAATCAGAGAAAGATTTAACAGCCTGAGTCGAAAACAGAATACTCTCAACTCTCAGAAGAACACATAGGAAAGAGAATCTCCATTCAGTTGAATTCAAGCAATGGAATAGTCAGCTGGTTAGGAGGCAGTGCAGTGCAGTGCAGTGCAGTGCAGTGCAGTGCAGCTGAATTCTTCATGAGTTCTTGCAGTTCAGTGCAGGTCAGAAGACATAGTTAAAGTCAGAGAATAAGAAAGAGACAGAAGACTAGAACAAATTGCTAGAGTTAATTTGACATCAACCAGAGCAATTCAGAGGGAAAATCAGAGAAGTCAGATTAAATTGGCCCAGTCAGCTTGGAGAGGATTTTTAGGCAGAAAAGCTGAGTTGAACCAGCTAGCCAGATTTCAGAAAGAACTAGAAAGGATGAGTATATTCAGCAGTAATAGAACTATTACTTCAAATAAATAAAAGATATTTTTAGAGCCTTCCTGGTTATCTCATCATACTGGTTACTGTTGAATTTTACAAGTGTTATAGATGTATAGGTTAGTTTGATGCTTTTCTCTTTTGGAAGCTCTCATAGTGCTTTCTTGTATCATGACAGCTACTACTCAGGAAGGATGATTCGGGTTAATTCCAGATAAGTGGGTTCTGAGCCATACTTTTGAAGTGCATGACATCTTTATCAATAGGGACTTATCTTTCACTTATATGGTTAGGGGGAACAACCAAAGGGCAATAGCTATAAACCATAATATACTGGTAGTCTCTTGGTTAAATATGATCAAGAGTGTTAATTGTTCTAATCACTGATATTGTGGTTTTCTTTAGATGATACTTAGCTATTAAATGGAGCATTATCAACTCAGATGAGCTAACTTTATTTAAATTATATTAATAATTTACATGCTTTATTGTTTTTTTCTTTTGATAAATATTTAATAGTATGATTCCTTGTGAGTTTTTAAGACATCTTACTATTCCCTAAACTTCCTCTCTTCTTATTTGTCTTCCAAACTTATATCAATTACTGTTTGGATATTAAAGAAGATGCAACTGGAGGTCTGAGCATCTCTTCTGGTATTATATACAATCTTTTAAACATACTTTATATACATATATAAACAAACAAAAAATTACTACTTATTCATGTGCAGTTTTGATCTGTGCCTTTCTTAATATAGAAAATTTTGTTCCTGCTTCAGTAGCAAAATAATGAGAATAAACTTCTGTTTTCTAATAACATTTTTAGGTGTTTTATAAAGTTGTTACTAAATGTTTATTAGAACTATTCTTAAAACTCCTTCACTATCAATTTATTATTATGTGAATATAGGGGTCACAAAGTTTTTAATATTCTTTGCAATTATATGGTTATATATCTATTCACATAATCTACTTTTTAAAGTTAATTTCAGTATTTTGGATGGTTCAAAGGTTACTTTAACCTTTTTAACTTAATTGATATACATTTATTTATGAAACTTTAACAATTTAAAACCATTAAGTATGTAGAAAATTTATTTCTGATTTTGGTTCTGAAGAACCATTTGTTGGTGGTCACACAAACTAAGACTGCTTTTAAAATAATCTTTTAAAATAGACATTTATTATGATCACTTTATGATTTTTATGTACTTTCTTTTGTTTTCTCCTTATAGTTTTTAATATATCAGAAAACAGGAATACTACATTGCCAACTGTTTCCAGTTTTAATGTAGGAATTTATGAATACAAATATCCCCTGAGCAATAATTTCTCTTCATTGAATAAATTTTAATATATATTGATTTTCTTTTCATGTGTCTCATTTAATTTTTTTTTAAAACTTGTTTTTGATCCATTGGTTAATCGTGATTTTCACAGATTTGTAAAGTCTTTACATTTCTTGTAGTATTAATTTTTAATTTCATTCTACTTTTGTTTAAATTATTTGTTTTTTAATTTCATCCTTAAATTTACATGTTACTGAGCCATTGTCTAGAGAAGCTGTTTCCCAGGTAACTTCGTAACTCAAATAATTAGGGCACACCTGGAGCAAAATATCAAGGGATATTATTCAGAAGCAGGAGACAAGGTAGAATTCACAGTAAGAGAATATAGATGCAAGCAAGATTGTAAATAAACGCCACATTTCCTCTTGGGGTTTATGATGTGTCTTGGAGAAGGAGGATATATTTGCTAAGATGTGTATCATTTTCTACTCAGATAAACTTTAGATTTAAGGGGAAACTTGGGTCTTTTGAGCAATCCTCTCAGAGAGAAGAATTGGGTATATTTGGAAATTATGGAAGCAGTCTTGTTCTGAGTCTCCTCATAGGGTGCCAGGAACTTCCAGCCTTAGGTCATCCCTAGTGCTTCTTTTAGGGATTTTCTGACTAAATTATATCCTCTTTCTATTGGGATAAAGCATGAGTGTAGACAGCAGCTTTAGTCACTTTCTAGTGAAGATTTTGGAAAAGTCATTAGTGCATGTGTTGTGAACAGAATGACAGGAAAGGGGAGAAGTGTTTATGGTTAAAAGCAGAAGCTGGTGGGGAATAATTTTGGCAGATGACAGATACAACTGAGTACATTAGAGAAATATCATGATCTGCTAGTCTTTTTTCCTGGTGTCTTGGTAGACAGAAAGAGAAAGTTCAGTTTTAAAGAGACTAATTTCTGATTAGAGAAGGATTTTTCCAGCTTGTTTTATAAAAGAGAAATGTTTCCAGAGTCTCTGAATCCAGGACATTTATTAGTCTATGAATCCAAGTCTCTGGGGTTTAGTGCTGAGACATCTGAAGAGCCAATACAAAAAGAACATAAGAAACACATGTGGTAATCCTACAACTACTGGCCTAATAGATTCATATTTTTTTTTCTACTCAAGGAGATAACTCAGTTTGCCCAGTCCATGACCCAGTTATCCTACCGTGATAGGCTTCAAACAATGAATGTCCTAATGGCTCTGAATTGCCAGTCCTGTGCATGATGATTGATGACAAACTGTAGAAGTTTTAATGACAGGAGTTGCAGCTAGCCAAAAGGAGTAGAAAACAAGCATTCCCACTTGGGTGCTTATCTCCTGGCTGCCTCACCAAAACATTTTAACTGTGATTGTTGTGAGGACTGGTTGTACTCCAAGTTCTTGTTATCTTGTTTGAACAAATAAAGACACATACACAGCTAAAAGACTAGCAAAGATTGGCAGTCAGAAGTGTTTGACTTAGTGTCCTGACTAGCTTTGTTCTCTCTCTCTCTCTCTCTCTCTCTCTCTCTCTCTCTCTCTCTCTCT
>JANHMN010000010.1:19601761-19645100 GCA_030674055.1 Rhabdomys pumilio
TCTCTCTCTCTCTCTCTCTCTCTCTCTCTCTCTCTCTCTCTCTCTCTCTCTCTCTCTCTCTCTCTCTTTCTCTCTCTCTCTCTATCTCCCACTTGTCAACTTTATACAACTTCCATCTGGGAAGAGGAAGTTAAATTGTTAAATTGATAAAATGTCTCCGTTAGATTGCTGTAGTCATGCCTATAAGGCAATTTCTTGATTAATGATTTATGTGTGTGTGTGTGTGTAGGTGGGTAGTTCACTGGGATAGTGCCACCCCTGGGCGGGTGGTGCAGGCTCAGAAAGCTCTGAGGCTTCATTTCCTGACTAGATGTTTTTGCTTCAAGCTATTGCCCTGAATTCCTTCTGTTGTGAAATGTAAGCCATAAGGTAAAATAAAATATTTCTCTGTGTTTCATTTGGTAATAGTGTTTTACCACAGCAATAGAAACCTATGTAAACTGTTTCCTCTTTGGCTGCAACAAAATACTTGAACAAAATAACTTTAAAGGGGGAAGAGTTTATTTTTACTCAGCAGTTCTACTTGAAGACTGGAAGTACAACAGGCAGGGAAGGAAGTAATGGAAACTGCTAAGTCACTGTGCCACAGTTAGGAAGCAGAGACAGGCGAAGCTCAAGTTGTTGGCTTTTTGTTGTTTGTTTGATTTTTATTATTTTGTTTGTTTTTCTTTTATGCAGTGCAGGATCCCAAGACCATGGAATCATGCCACCTATTCATTCCTTTGATAGTTCTCATTATAATTAACCAAACCAAGAAAAATCATCACCTATATGCCCAGAGATCTGTCTCCAAGATGATTCTAAATTCTATCATGTTAGCAATCAATATAACCTTTCTCATAAAATACAAGTGCAAAGTAGATGATGCCAAGAGTGAGTACAGTAGAATTTGTGAGTCCTGAATTGCTCTGTAGGATGCTTTTTCTGTGTCCATAAGGAAGAGTAGCTCAAAGCTATGTTGGGATATGAGTTGTTTTCTGCTGACATTATTGACAGGTGATAACTTGTTTCTTCAAAACAAGTGTGGATGGTTCACTACATAATTTTAATCATACATAAGTATAAGTTGGTTGTGTCATGATCAGGACAGAAAATTGACTTCCTGCAGATGTACTGTAAAGGTGCTCAAGGGAGGATCTGGAGGTATCGGAAGATGGATAAAGCATGATTACAATATATTTTATGAGAAAAAAATGTATCATTTTTTAAAAACTGTAGTCAGGCAGAACCTACTTCCACTGATTCCAGAACATGTTTGATTACCAACTAACTCAAAAAATAGGAAGTTGGAAGTTGTTCTGGTAGAGTTAGATGTTGCTTTTAGAGAAAAGGGTTATATGTAGTTCAAGGTAGGCAGGTTCTTCATAATATACTTTGTAATCTGTGACTCAATTAATGGTAGGTTTTTATTGACCAGCACTCTATCAAGATAACATCTCACTGTGCATATATAAAGACAGGATACTTCCTCTTCTTCTTGTTTTCCATGACTGTAAGAACTAATATTAAGTGGAAAGTTTAATACATTACATTTGATAACATCGCTGATAGACACATATTTCCCTTTCTTTCTTTCTTTCTTTCTTTCTTTCTTTCTTTCTTTCTTTCTTTCTCTCTCTTTCTTTCTTTCTTCTTCCTTTCTGTCTTTCTTTTTTCTTTCTCTCTCTGTCTCTCTCTCTGTCTCTCTCTCTGTCTCTCTCTCTGTCTCTCTCTCTGTCTCTCTCTCTCTCTCTCTCTCTCTCTCTATATATATATATATATATATATATATATATATATGGAACTTAATAGAATCTAGGTTCTTTATAGGAAAGCCTTGTACTAAAAGCTCCTTATATTTAGTTTCTTCTTGATCCAATTCATCTCTTATCCATAGGCTCTGTTCTCACTGCTTTTGTATAGTTTCACTTATGTGATGTGTATTTGTAATTTTGACCTGAGTCCCATATATATTGTGGAGTTCTGCTTCATTTCTTACCCGAGATTTTTTATTACTTTAGATTGTACCAATTTTACTTCAACCAATATTGAGTTAATCTCAATAATACATAACAAGGACTCACCCCTACCTGACTTTACATCACTCGGTATGTTGTTCTTTCAAAATGTAGTCTTTCTCCCTGTCCAAAGTTCATGCTAGTACAATATGCACTTCTCTGTTAAATCATATGGAAAAAAGAGAAATTGCAAATGATTAAGTGTGGAAGGAAATTTGAGCATTGGTGTGTAGAATTCTCTTTTGTGATATTCATGTCTTTATAGGGCTTAGATTACTATCGTCTTTCTATTTCAATGCAAGGGAGCTTCACAAGCATTTCCCATGAGGCATTTATTCAAACAGTACAGTCTGTGCTTTGTTTATCTGTGATGTCTTCATTTTCTCTTCACTTTTAGGATCTCTTTTTGGACAGAGTCACAATTATTTTCTCTTCTAAGACCCTGTGTTTCTTCAGATGTTTTTATGTGAGTCTCCCCTCCACCTTTTGCACTTCCATTACCATACATTAAAACAATTAATGGTGTTCATCAAGCTACTTGGATACATTTTTTTAGGTATTATTCTCTGTTTTTAGTTTTTGAAGTTTGGGTGATCTAACATCAAGGTTTAAATTTTTTTCTTCTGCTTATCTAATACTCATAGAAATTATATAGAAGATTTTAATTTTTGTTCAAATTCACATACAAAAGTGTATTTCTTTTTTTTCAGTTTTTTCCTCCTTGGATAATTATTTTATTAATTCTTTGAGAATTTTATTCAACAACTTGATCATACTCACCCTTACCTCTTCCCTTTACTCCTTCCTGATCCATTTCTAGTTCTCACCCATCGCTGACTTCCTGCCCTATTGCTTCTGTGTTTGTTTTTATTATCCATTAATTTAAATTTGTGCTTTTCTTGGACCCATGGGTGAAAGCCCAATTCCAGCAGTGTGATGAATTTGCTCATTGGCTGCAACTTAAATAGAAAACTGCCTCTCATCCCAATTTCAGATAGCATCAACTGACCATAGCTCTTCAGTAATAGTGAGGCTCATGAAGTCCTTCTTACCCCATGCTGGAATGTTTACTGGTAGAATCTTGGCTAGGAAGCTACAGCTGCTATATTTTCTAATGCAGGGGCCCTGTCCTTTCCTAAAAACACTACTTTGCTCTACAATTTTATCTTTGCCATTATATTATTTCCCATTCTCCTGATCTTCATTAGTTAGTTTTCCATTGCCTTCAGGAATAAGTTTTATAAACACTTTTCATTTTGTTTTTCCATCAAATAAGATCTAAAGTGAAAGCCTAGGTCTTCAAAGGCCATTTTTAGCAAAGGTATAAATGTGACCAAGTTTCTGCATGTGTATATTTCTAAACTCTATCTGCATGTGATAATTCATCTTCATTGTCAACTTTAGTGGATACAGAATCACCATGTAAACATACCTAGAAGTATGTCTATGAAATTGTTTGCAGTACAGATTAACTCAAAAGAAATTATCTACCCTGACTGTGTTTGTTACCTTTACAAGGATTCCATTGGTGAGTCAATTATAAAGGAGAAAGCAAATAGGACACAATGGTTTCTCTCTCTGCTTATTGATTGGAGAGGAAGTGTGACCAGATTCCTTATAGTCCTGCTGCCATCCCTTCCCTGGCATGAGATACATGATCAAACTGTGAGCCAAGGTATGCCCTTTATTCTTTATGTTTCTTTTGTTGCTGGAAGACTTTTTCATGCTGCAATTTCTCCATATATATTATTCTGGTTTAAATTGCTTTTCTACTGTAAGAAACATAATTACCAAAAACAACGTGGAAAGAAAAAGATTTTTTACAGTTTATAGGTTATTATCTTTCAACGACAGAAATCAAGGCAGGAAATTGAAACAGAAACAATGCAGAAAACTGCTTAATGGATCACTCCTCCCTCACTTTCTCAGTTACTATTCTTATATTGCTCTGGCCTAACTGTGTAGATCTGGCACAGTAGTCTCGGTCCTCCACCATCTATTACTAATCAAGAGAATGCCTTACAAATATGTCCATATGCCAATAAGACACTGGTAAATCCTCAATTTATGTTTCCTTTTTTATGATTTGTCAAGTATAAAACTGTAATCAGCTGCAGTACATTCTTAACTACTTCCTAACTATACACTTACTCTACTTACTTCTAATACTGTTTTTAATTAAGAGTGTCATTGTTTAATCAAATTTGTCTTTTCAACAATAGTTCTCCATTACTTACATCAAACGTTAGGGCAGAGAAAGGTAAATTAAACCAATGATTTTGAGATCTGTCCAGGAATGTCCCTGAAGGTCATAGGGCATACTCACAATCTGTGAAGGTGAGCTCTGTATTGGGTTCTCTATACCATTAATTTGCACCAAAACCACTAATGCCTCAAACAGGGAGTGACTGATGGAAATATGATATATTAGCATGTTGAAGACTTCTATTATGAAAATTCACCTTTTCCTATTTCGTTAATCATTTCCTTGGCTGCTAAAAGTTTTCTTACATCTCAATAGTTAACAAGAGTTTTTCTAATAGCTTTGTCCATTTATTCACAGTGTTTAAGCAGAGGAATAGTTTGAAAGTACCGTGCTCTGTTATATTTATTTATGATATCATAACTCACATTTAAAAACTTAGAGCATAATTTATATGAACATTATATTTTGTTTATTTTCTTGCCTCACTGCAGTGGTTATAACATCTATGACAGTGTAATGTTAAACCAGTGATATCATACAATATCATTATTAAAGGAATTTACAGAAAAATATTAATGTTTGATTTATTTTACAAACTATCCCAAATTCACAAATCAACAAAGTAAAATGATCTTTAATGGTTTTTTTTTCAGTTATATAGTGAAAAGCTATATCACATTTAGAAAATATCAACTATAGTAGAGGCTACACTTATACAATTATAGTTAATCACTATCATTCCTAAAAATCTCAAGGCAATTACTGAATTATAATACTTTCACATAAAAAGAATGTAGAGAATAAACATATTATATAAAATATATTATAATTTTATATATAATATATATTATATAATGGCTAATAATTTTATTCTCTACAAGTTAAATACTTTTAAAATTAATTTATTTTGTTTTATGAGTCAGTGTTTCTTTATATTGTTGGGTAGCATTCCACTCTGAGGGCAATTGGAGAATTTATAGTTTTTGATGACTCATATTGCTATAAAGATGTAAATATACATTTTCTTTTTCTTATAGATATCCTTAAATACAGAAATACAGGGAAATATAATAAATCTGGCAATGTATACTAAAAGGATGATGATATGCTTGCTGTTACAACGTAAAGGATTCACTTCATCACTGGGCTAAATGCTTCTTCTTCAGTTCTTGTTTTTTCTTTCATTTTCATAGTAACTTACAATGTTCCATATTTCTGACATTCTTACAGGATATTTATGTTCTTTTTGGGTGAAGTGCCTATTAAAATACTTTGCACATTCAAAATTGAGTCATTCATCTTGCACATAAACTAAATTATTTAAATTTCTAAGGTACACATCATGTCAGGCATGAGCTTTACAGATATTTTCTTCAAGTCTTTGATGTGTCTTTATTTTATCACTGACATCTTTGAAATATTTTTTTCATTTTCAGAAAATTCAGTTTGTCACTATTTGTTGTTGTTTCACTGTTGATAGAAAATACTGGCTGATCATAAGGTTACAGATATTTTTCTATGTTTTCTCTAAGAATTTCGTGGCTCACAGGCTTATGTTTTAGTATGTTATCATTTTTAGTTAGCCTTTATGTATCATATTTGATAAAGCAATAGTGATCTGGATAATGAATGCTCATAATATTTCCCAAGTGACCATATACTTTATCAGGAATAGCTCCAGAGTTCATTCATATTATATTCTGTGGCTAAAATATACTAGTATTCTGAGTGATACTGAATTCACTATAATGAAAAACTTTGACAGCAGAAGTTTTAATCCAGCCAGGTGGTGGGGGCGCATGCCTTTAATCCCAGCACTTGAGAGGCAGAGGCAGGCAGATTTCTGAGTTCAAGGCCAGCCTGGTCTACAGAGTGAGTTCCAGGACAGGCAGGGCTGCACAGAGAAACCCTATCTCGAAAAAACAAAAAAAAAAAAACACAAAAACAAAAACAAAAACAAAACAAACAAACAAACAAACAAAAGAAGTTTTAATCCAAGATGACATTTGGTATGAGCTGTGCTTAATTCATATAATATTTCTCAAATTTACAATAAGACAATTTGAAAAATGGAGAAACAATGTGCTGATGGAATTGAAAGTTAGAGATATAAACCTACAGATAGGAAAGTAGAAATAGTTGCTATAGCATTTTAGAGATTACTCTGTTAAGGATACTCATGCTCTGCAATGAAACAATTAGAATGATTCTCTAAGGGCAAACAATTGCCAAAAGAGACTAAAGTTTAAAAGGAAAGAGCCTAGTTTGAGAATGTGGATAAGAGGCTCCTGCCTAGTAACAGCTAACTGTCAACACCTATGTATACAAAGACCACTACAAACTTTATACAAGCAAGAAGATTATATCTCAAGTTGGCAGCAGAACTTGGCAATACCAGCCATATTACACAGGTTTTGCAGGCATGAACGATGCAAAGTTGAGGGGATCATGAAATCTGAAACCAGGTTTTCAGAAAACTGTTAGATTAGAAAAGGTGATAGATGTAGAATATTGAAAAAGAGCTCTTACAGGCGCACTACATGAAGATGTAATAATGCAAATCACGTTTTCATGGAGAATTCTAAATGTTGGAGATGCCAGAACACAAGTTGTTCAAATATGAAAAGCTACATTCAAAAGCATAGGCAGCTAGAGAGAGAGCTTCTGTGATACAAATGGCTTAGCTGGAGGGCCTGGGCTCTAAGCTTCTTGGGACACAGATGATTTCTCATGAGCCTCTGATGTTATCATCAAGACATGAAGATGTTGCATTTATTGCTTGTCCTGCTTGATGCTGCTTTGGTTTGCTTGAGCTTTGTGCAATTGGAATTGGATTGGTTCACATACACACAAATGTTTAAATGCTTGAGGCCTAGTTGGTGGAACTGTTTTGTAAAGATTACAAAGTATGGTCTTGTTGGGAGACTTATGGCCTTGCTATAGGTGGTGAGCCACTGAGGTGAGCTTTGAGGCTTCAAAAGCCCCTGCTCTCTCTGTCTCACAGTCTCTGCCTCTCTCTGCCTCTCTGTTTCTCTGTCTTTGTCTCCCTGTCTCTCTGCCTTTCTGTTTCTCTGTCTCTGTCTCTGTCTCTGTCTCTGTCTCTCTGTCTCTGTCTCTCTGTCTCTGTCTCTCTCTGTCTCTGTCTCTCTCTATCTCTCTCTGTCTCTCTGTCTCTCTCTTTCTCTCTCTCTGTCTGTCTCTGTCCTCTACCTCTTCTTTTCTCTGTGTCTGTCTCAAATTTAAAGATAGGAGGTAAACTCTCAGCTATTACTACAGACAGTCATGTTTGTAAGCTTTAACCAGACTTCTTGACAAGATGATAATGAACTCACCCTCTGAAACTCGAAGTAATACCCAGCCAAATATTTTTTTTTATGAGTTGCTCATGTTCATGGTGTCTTCTTCACAGCAATAGAACAATAAGTAAGGTACTTTGTTCTCTATGTCCTTGTTTCTTAATTTTGGATAGGGGTGTATATTCTGTCATTAGATATCACAGGTATATAACATGTATTTTAATAATATACTACCTCATACCTAAGAGATTGCCTTGATCTCAGAAGAGACTTTGGCTTCTCAACTGTGCTTGGTCTGTCAAAAATTACAGTTTTTAGGGCTGGATAGATGTCTCAGTTGATATTCAATCTCCATAAAAGCTGCCTTAAAAGGAAAGACAGTTGGGTATAACTGTACAAGCTTGTAATCCCAGTACCGGGGAAGTAGAGACAAACAGATCCTGTTAATCATGGACCAGCTTACATAGTGTACTTTGAAAGGTTCTGACTATCAAGGAAATCATCTTAGATAGCATAGTAACATCATTCAAATCTTTTCTCTGTTTTCCACACACAAATATGCACAGGTACAGATATCTGCATACTTACATGCACTTGCACATACATGAACAGACAAAGACACACAAAGACTATGGAGATTTTTGAAACTGAAATATATGAATTATTGTTACTAGGTACCATGAGTCTATATGAATCAGGTGTGTTTTGAATGAATATGAAATGTCTCCATTTGAACTGCCAGTCCTCAGTGGCACTGCTTTAGAATGTTAAATAACTGTAGGAAGGTGGAGCTTCCTTGGAGGTAGTAGGTCACTGGGAATGGGTCTTGAAGTTTTCTGGACTGGCTTTGTTTCCTGTTCTTTACTGTTTTCTCATTGCACATGAAATGTGACAGGCTGGCTTGTATTTCTTCTCCCATGTCTCCCTCACCCTAAGGACTGTATTCCTCCTTAAACTGTAAGCCAAATATACCACGCTTTAAATTAATTATTTTTTTTTTTTTAGTTTTTCATAGTTGCTTATCTACATTGACACACCAAAAATATAGTATGATCAGAATTACAAAATTGAACAGCATACCAATTTACCTAACTAGATATTTATTTTATCATTTTTATGACAAAATGCCTAATATATAACTCTGAGATAGATGGCTATCACCAATTCACAACTTGTTTCATTCGATCTTAGAAGCAGCTGCCAAGAGTTGGTATTAGTTAAGTGGAAATATGACTGTCTTTTCTTAAACATTTTAAGTTATTTTTATCTCATTGGAGGTAGAAATATGAATCAGAATTATTAGAATTGGATATCTGTATTAGCATCCTATTTTATTAAATAGCTATTTTCAATTACTTTCTCAAACTTTGAACTGTACCAATTAGTCAAAATAGATTTATTACCTACTCTTATAATTACATAAGCTATACATTCTGAGTCATGTTGAGGGTCAGAGAATAAAATATTCTTGAGTGATTTAAAATTTACTGGATAACTGTTTAGTCTAGGTACACCCAGAGCAGTCAACTACAATACTATGTATTCTATGAATTTGTTTTATGAAGACAAAAAGGTGTTTTACATGTGTGTATATACATATTCACAAGTATATACCTAAACTGTGTGTACACACAGTAAACATGAGTCATATTTTTTATTTCACTAATGCTACACATGAAATTTTAGAGCCTTAAAGGATTTCAGCCATTATATTTTACTTAAAACACACTTGGGTACATTAATCATAAGAAGCCCTATACAGAATTAACTCTGCAAAATATAGATCACTTCATCATACGAAATCTTCATGATCTGGGAAGAGTAGATACTGCTGTTATTGATTTTGGAAAGTAGCGATTATACATTACTCAGAACTCAGCATCTAAATGATCATTTTTCTGTCAGTGTTTTCACTGTGAGTACATTCCTTGTAGGCTTTTAAGGGAGCAGTTATTCTTTGTCAGGTTGAGGGCATTCAAGTGAACCAAAAGGTCAATCTAATTAAAAAAGAGAAAGAACTTCAAGCCACAAGGGGAAAAAGAACCAGCTAAATGCCAAGGAATTTATATTACTGAATGCATGAGGTAAACAGTCAAACAATGAGATGAATGCTCAAAGGTGTCAAAGAAGAGAAAAAGGGTATGCAGTGACCTTTACATTATTATTTTTAGTAAATTAAATGATATTTACTCCTTGAAAGAGAAACAGTATGCATTATCTAGATTTAAAATATAATTAATTTTTATTATGGCTTTGCTTTGTAAAGCTTTATTTTCCTCCAGTGGTTGAAAAATACACCCGTGAAGTATTGAGCAGGGAAACTAAATTAAATTTACCATTCTTTGTGAATAACTCTTCAAAAAGAAATTGTTTTAATTTTATTGCCCTACTCTAAAATTACTAGTCAGGAAACATTGTTAAAGTTCAATGACACTGCTTCAAGAATATAATTCAAAACTTCAGTGTTGGTATACTTGGAAAGCAAAACAATAACACAGGTAATAGCTGGTCACTCCCATTCTCTTTATTTTCTAACAGCCTTTCTTTATTTTCTTTTTGTTTCTTGTCACTATAGATTTCAATGCAGCTGTCTTTTATTAGGTCAAAAACAATAGGAACAATCTTCTTGCTGTATATAATTGATCTCCAATGTAATGCAATGATTCAAACTAATAAGTTAGTTAGATGTTTTTGGTAGAAGTCTCTTAATTCCCAACTCATGACATATTGATGAGAGGGTAAAAGTTTCACTAGCAATTATATTATCAATGATTTAATTTATTGTATTTATTGGCATTGGCATTTTATCATTGCCTACTTCTAACACTGTATTTCTGAAAATCAAAATAAACTAAAAATGTTCCTACAAAACAATGATCTTCTGTTTGCCTTATCAGCAAAAATACTCTTTAATATTTTTGCAGTCAAAGAGTTTATAATTGTAACAGGGTTCAGCATCCATTTCCCAGACACGAAACTCAAGTTCATGAACACATTATAAGACAAACATCAAATTTCCCATTGATTCTATCAATGCAAATCACAGCTCTCACTTTAAGGAGAGTGAGAAGTCATTCATCCCTGAGCTAAATGTGAGTAACTATAATACATTGATGGGGATTCTGCTTGCCCTATCTGCCATAGTCCAATGAATGTAAAAACAGTTGCAAAAATATTTATAGTCATGTAAAAGAATAAATGTATATGCATTATCAAATACATTAGTGTAAATATTGTGTAGGTGGGTTACAACAATGAAGAGAACTATCTGGAAGCCTTTTTAAATACTAACTGATGAACCTCTCTGTTAGCTTCTGGATGACTAAGAGCTGGTGTACTGAGTTAATATGTTCCCAAATGATTTACCTGATAGTAACACATAGTTTATGTAAGACACAAATGTGCAATCATGCTCAGTTTTGGCAACATTTTCAACTGTCTACAATCACGAACTTCTCATTAGTGTTAGAGGCATTTTAATGCAAACGTGCATTCTTTTACTGTAAACTTTAGTCTACATTGTCATTTTTTTTCTTCTTGGATACTATCTGCAACTTTTTAAAACTCTTTCTACAATGCTTTTAAGTCTTTACTATAAATATTACTCAAGTTCTCTGTGCTAGCACGTTCTGACCATAATACCAGGCCACCTCAGCTCAGTACCTTGTCTTGGTAATTTTTTTTACTTCTTCTACAAGTGTCACTTAGAATCCTGAATGCAGCCCATTAAATAGTCCAAATCATAAAGTAGACCAAATCATCAATGTGCTAAATTCTAAGCTTTGTATGGTTGCTTAGGTTACAGGAATGTTTTCTATAGCTCTTGAACATTTAGTGAGTGGGCTGCTGCCTCACTTATAACTAGCTCATAAACTCTTTTTTTGCTTCACAGCATTTTCGCAGCATTTAGTAATCTGTCAGTGTTTTCAGCTTTAAGGCATAACTCATAACTAATTGCTAGTTTGAAGAAAAATAGAAAATTATCATGAAGTTGTTAATTCTGTGTCCATTTCTAGGCTAGTCAGCTGTTTGCTGAACTACAGACACTTTCTGGTCCTGTAGATCCAAAGCTGCAGGATCTTCATGACACAACGCAACAACAGGATATCCAAAAGTTTCTTGTATTGATAGTGTAGCAGATGCCAGAGGCCTCGAACCAAACCAATGACTCACTGCATTGAACATTTACAGGCAAAGATGTGTAAGCAAAAGCACATACTGTAGGGCATGCTGAGACACACCACAGCGCCCCCAATGAAATAGGGTTTTTCCGGTGTTTGGTTTGGGGTTTTTTGGGAAGGTGTTGCAAGGGCAGAGAGTGGACATGAAGGGACAAGGATATGAATGATGTGAAATTCACAAAGAATTGATAAGAAGTTTTAAATATGAAATATTATATAGTATATGTGTATTTTTTGTTTATAAAATAGCAGCTTTCTATGCTTTAAAAAATATCTGACAATTTATTTAAATGATTGTGCTAATGTGTGAGTATTGATCAAAAGTGCCTTTTCTGAATATACATTGATTTCCTTTTTTTTAAAAAAAAAAAAAAAAAGATCAAGTATTTATTTGCAAAATTCAAAATATTAAAAAATTGAAAAACAAATTTGGAGAATGACATTTTGCTCACATTTATTTTTCAATTTATTCTAAAAGCCAGAGGTAGAAATGTATAATCTTAAAACAAAACCTGCCTCCTGTAAAGCATAAAATTATATTGATGTGTTAACACAGCGGTGAGAACCAAAGTTGGTTAGTTTCAGGAACGTGTACAAGTGAACACTCCTTTCTCATTGGCCATCTCTCTAGCTCTTGAAGAATTTGCAGAGCGACATTTTAGCATAAATTCTAAGATGCAGATGACCTCTCTGAAGAGGAATAACCTAATACAGGTCTCAAGAAATGAGGAAACTTAAAAGCAGATAGAATCACAGTGAGAGTGGTTTGTGAGGAAGTATGGAAGAATTCTTTTCATGCTGTAGCTAATTATTTTTGTAAATAGTTTATTCATCATTGTTTGTTTGTATAAATACTTTTAAATCTTTATTAGTATCCTAAAGATTTGCAATTATTGTGAAGTGTAGATCCAGGCTTCAAAATCCTTAAAAGGATTGAAGACATATAATCAGTCTTATCTCCTGTTGTTAATATTTAGTGTCTTTGACAAAGTTTCTATTGAATATATTTGGATATGCTCAACAAAAGAAAACAAAGTCAAGATAAGGATAAAAATTTATAATAAACTCACAAGATAGTTGTAGTTCTTGTAACCATTATAATCTTTTTAAAGAATGGGAAAATATAATACTACTAAAAGGACCCTAGTGGGTGAGGTCTGCAGGATCCCAGTCTGGCTGTGACTAAGTAATGGGTGGTAGAAGGCCTTCTCCAAGGATTTTAATGAAGCAGCTCTCAGATGATCTTAGGTTGTATGAATACCTTTATTTGAGGTGGGCTTGTACTCATACCAGAGCTATATATGAGCCTTGGAGGGAGGAAAGCTGTTTTTCTTAGGATAGCTTTCATTGGCTGAAAGTTCTAAAAAGCTTCATTTTTATGGAGAGGCATTCCAGGAATCCCAGGTACTTGCTAGGTGACATCTTACTGGGAAAGAGAAAGTTGAGTTTGCAACTTTCCCCAGGTACAAAGTGTGAAAAGCTCCCCAGACAACGTCAAGAAAGGGAAGCCTGCTGATAAAGAAAGTCCTCCATTCTGAACCTAGCTCAAAGGAGCTATCTTGACCTGGTAGACTCTGACTTTAATTGGCAAAGTTTTCTCACATACTGTCTTTAATAATAATATGTTATCATCACATTTGGAAGAGAAACCAAAAACATTGTTAATAATAAGTTACTCTGTCATATTTCAGGGCTGTATATGAACTCACCAGTCAACAAATTCAAGAGTAGTAATTCAGTTGGGCCTTTAATTTATGGCTTTGCCTCATTTTTAGGTAAATTAACTTAAACTCTGCTAAAATATGTATGTTTGTATATTTTAGGAAGGTTTTACAATAGTAGGTTTCCTTGCGAATTCTGAAAAATATCCTAGTGCTAATTATCACACTCAGTGATCCATATCTACCATACTCTCACATTTTCACCCCACCATAGACTTTTTATTTCATGAGTCCAGCTTCCCCCATTATATCTCTGCATTCTTCCTTCCTTTGATAACTTTCCTCTTAAACCATTATCAACTAAATTCCATATCTATAAGTATCTCAAATGTACCCACATCTTCTAAGACACAAAGCTAAGCAAACACACATGAGTACAGATATAAATTGCCTTTTGGGGTCTGGATTAGCCTATTTAGTATGATTGTTTCCAAGGTCTTCTATTTATTTTGAGAGTACATAAGTTTGTTTTTCTCAAAATCTGAATCATATTTCATTGCATAAATATAGAACACTTTTGCTTTTTAGTTACTGGGTGATGGTCATGTAGGCTGTGTACATTTCTTAGCTATTGTGAATACAGCAGCAATGAATGTGGATGAGTACCTAACTCTGTAATAAGATTCAGTAAAAAACTTTGATGAGGTTTTTCATAGTGCCAACACTAGACGGCAGAAAATTTAAGTACATTATTACTAATCTTGATACATCAAAATTATATATGTGTGTACATGTGTATATACATGTGTGTGTTTGTGTGTGTGTGTGTGTGTGTGTGTGTGTGTGTGTGTGTGTGTATTTTACTATAACATTGTGGTAATTAATGTTCACTATTAACTTGATGGAAGTGAAATCACTTGAGAGACATTTCCAGAAAACACTAGCTGAAGTGTAATATCTAATTTCATAGTGGTCGATAGCCAACAACTAGAGAGCCTAGGTGTAAAGATGTCCAAGAACAAAGTAGCATTGATTTCCTGTCTTCACTTAGGTCATCAAAAAGACACCGTGACCAAAGCAACTTATAGAACAATGAGTTAATGTGGGGATTACAGTTTTAGAAGCTTAGAGTCTATGACCACCATGGTGGGGATTATGGCATCTGGCTTGGCACTGGGACAGTAGCTGAGACCTCACAATTTGATCAACAACTAGAAGGCAGACACAGTGAGAATGGTGCTAGTCTTTTCTCAAAAGTGAGGGTGTATTGGCTCAAGAGAGAGAAGAAAGACTGTAAAAGCCGGTGGGAGTAGATGACTACAAAAAAAAATGTTGTGTGGAGACATAGAATGAAAGTTGCTCATGAGCACTCAAAGTATTTATGACAACCTTGGGCTTCTTCCAGCCTGACCAAATTTCAACATTGCTACAGGAGACGAACTGAAGTTTCTTCCTACATGAGGAGCTATTGATAATGCATAGCTGCTGAGAGTAAAGGTATCACGTTTATTAAGGTTCTGGCCACTGGTAAGTCAATGATGCTTTATTGGGTGGCCTCATGTCTAAAAGGATTTAAATAACACAAATTGTACTCAGTAGATGAAATAAAGAACACATGAAGTATGGTTGGCAGTGAGGTACAGGTATATTTTTAAGGAATTTTAAGGAATTGGGGAAGAGGATAAATATAAATAAATGACATTGTATGAAATTCTTCAAGAAGTAATAAACTACTATTTGGAGAATACAAATATTTTCCTGCTTCTATGGTGATTACGCATTTTGTAAACATTGCTTAAAATGTTCTTTCATGTTGCTTATGCCCTTCTAGTTAAGAGTAAAAGTTTTTAAATTCAGAGTTTACACTGTTCATTACATTTTCAGAACTTCATCTGTTCTATCAAATGTGGGACTCTGTATTAAATATTGCCTGCATGTACAATTTTAAAACCACATAAATGCACTGAAGTGATTTCTAAACTAAAAGCATGAAACAAAAACAAGAAATTCTCTATTTGATTATTTTGCTTTAGAAAGTGCAATGTTTCTTGTTGGTGAAAGCATTGCTTTAGATTAATAGGAACATACAATATAGCATAAAATAATCTAGGAATTATGTACACATGATTTCTCAACTTCTTTGCTGTAAAATATCACAAACCTTTAGAAAATCACTTTTAAAAATCTGAATTTTACCTCCTCATTCTCTGTACTTTTTTTCACAGTTTATTTTGCTACACAGCAAACATGCTTCATTCATAAAATGGTCAACTCAGTCATATGGAAGAACTGAGGCATCACAGCATTGGGGAGCTTTCTGCTGTCAGTGCAACAGCCATTTTGTCTATTCCCCAGTCTGTAGCTATGCAAAAAGTCCCAATTCTAGTAGTGCTTCCCCAAATACATAGATTGTCACATATAACGTATACACCCTAGATGCTATGTTGTTCTATGTCATCAGAAGTATTTAGAAAATATTTATATAGGACATAAAAATACACTGTATTTTCCATTTGGACCTTCTATTGATTTGAGACTTTAAATCACTTGCCATCATACCATTTCTTTTTCCATTAGTTCAATATGTGATAGGTAATTTCTAACTCACCTGACAGAGAAATACATTTTCACTGATTTCATGGCCTCCTTTCCTGATATAATTGCAACATCAAAGCAAAGCAAGTTCTCTGTAGTCTATGAGAGAAAGAAGCTATATTTCAACCAATCCTACTATTAACATGTGCACCATTTTGTGAGTCTACTTTTAAAGGACTTTTTTCTATTAATATATTCCATTGATAGATTTTTATTTATATAGATAAATAACATTACCATTTGATATAGTTTTTCCTGTTGTGGAACTTTTTACTATGAAATGAACTCATTCACCTACCATAGCTGCATATATATATATATATATATATATATATATATATGCGTGTGTGTGTGTGTGTGTGTGTGTGTGTGTGTGCATGTAGTGTAGAGAGAATACAGAAAACTCGTTCATTCATCAGTTTCAAGTAGGCCACCATCCTATACATCAAATTATCAGAACTCAACTAATTTTATAATTAAAACTTTTAACTATGGAACTTGAGAACTTGTTTGTAGGTTCTAGCATAGGAGTGCAGCTACTCATATACCCTTGACCAAAAACTGGTCATCCTCTATTCAAGGAAGGTTTTCCACTTTCAGTCAAGCATGCAGCTTTAGGAGAGACACACATGGAACAGTGAGGGAAGAAAGGGACACCCACCTAGCTAGTCAGATCTGCCGAATCAACCCTGGCAATCACCAACTAGGCAGCATATACCAGCTGATATGGGGCCCCCAACACATATACAGCAGAGGAATGCTGGGTCTGAATTTAGTGAGTGAAGTTGCACCTAACCCTCAAGAGACTGGAGGCCCCAGGGAGTTTGGAGGTCTGGTGGGATGGGGTTGGGATGTGGACATCCTCTTGGAGACAGGGGAGGGGAGGAGGTATGGGATGTTGAACAGAGAGTGGACTATGAGGGGAATAAAATCTGGAGTTTAAAGGAAAGAAGAAAGAAGGAAAGAAAGAAAGAAAGAAAGAAAGAAAGAAAGAAAGAAGAGAAGAGAAAAGAAAAGAAAAGGAAAATGGAAAAAAACTTTTTGCTATGCAATCAATACCTCCCAGTCTCCCCCACCTTCTAACACTGGTAAGCAACATTCTGTTCTCTCCTTCAATGAATTAGGTTTCATGGGTTTTAAAGTATATGTCAAATCATGTAAAATTTGTGCAAGGCTTTCCTTGCACTGTGTAATATTCTCCAGAGATATCAGTATTGTTATGTGGGCAAAATGTAAAAGGCCAAGCTTTCCTCATTTCCATGGGTGAACAATGATTTTATTGCATACATTTAATGCTTTATTCATATTTACACATATGTCAGTGTAACTCTGCCTCTATAGCCTAAAAAGGGGTGTGTGATTTCCTGAACCTAGAGTTACAGGCAATTGAGATGCCCTTCAAGCAGCTATGGGCTTTTATAATATAATGCTGAGAACGAAACTCCATGTCCAGGATACCATCACAATCCAGATGGTCTCTAATACTTGTAAATATTTTGGTTGTTGGTATTTCAGGCATTAGCCACCACACCTAGGCTCACATTTACTTTGCCCATCTATTTGCCAGTCAGCACAGGTTTCCATCCCATGATTATTTTGAATAGTGCTTTAAGTTGTAAATTTACTTGAAATACACAGGCTCTACATCTTTTAACTTTATACAATGAATGGGGACATTTTCATTATACACTAGCATTGTGCTTATATTTTAAAGAATCACATTTTTTTTTTACATCATGCCAATTTACATTCCATAAACAGTGTATAAAACTTATCTTTTCCCCATTTCTTCAAAAATGTTTTATATTTTTCTAAGTTATGTGCCATGGTGTGGTCTCTGGTGGTTTTGGTACTAGCTCTTCTCATCAATGTAAAGTGAAATCTAGTTGTTGGTTTTGTTGTTCTTGTTGATATTTTGTTTTTTTCATTTCTGGAATTTTTGGGGGGGCAGATTTTTCTATATTTGTTTGCCATTTGTATGTCTTTCCTTGGCATTTGCAAAACCATCAAGAATACCAAATTTGGAATCAGTTTAACCTTTTTAATACCTTTTACACATTTAACATATCTGGAATTAAGCAATAATAAAACATTGATAAAAGAGTTCAAAAAGATAAATGAATTGAAAAATATTTCTTATTCATGGTCTAAAAAAACTAAACTGTCCATAAAGCAAATGACTACAAATTAAAAAGAACTGTTGTCAAAATACCAAAGTCACATGACACAGAAATAGATAATATATATTGTATGTTATATATGTGTGTGTATTATATATTTAAATAGTGTATAAATAAAAAATACATTTATATATGTTTCACGATGGATATTTTTCTTGGTTTTAAATTAAATGATAATAGAACAATAAAATACACTTTTTATAATAAGAAAGTATATTTTTGACATTTACTATTTGTCAAATATTAGCGTTATCATTAACAATTAACTATGTATATAAATAAATGAATAAATGATAGATATAGTGTATGTACATTTTATAGCAATAGTAACTTTAAGTCTACACATATATAAAGCTTATAAAATATGATATGTCGGGCCTGACATGAGGTCTAATTTCCATTCTACCTTCACTCTTCAGTCACTACACAGGTGGTGATAAACAGGCCCCAGGCCCTAGAGAGATTTACATACTAATGAGGCACCTGATGGCCAGAGGGTGGAGCCGATTAAGCATTCCTCCCAGTCCCTTCCCCCTCTTCCCCTCCCTATTTAACTCAGGTCTGCCCTGGGTTTTGGGGGCGAACATCCAGATACATCCACCATCCCGCCATGCCAATAAACCGGTTTTGAAAACCCAAGGACTTCCTAGTGTGTTGGGGCAGTGCCCTGAGGAGCCATGGAGCCACAGCAGAGGCCTTTAGTGAGCAGCGGGGCCTAACTTACAGCTGGAGAAACCCAGGGTGTTCTCAGCCAACTACACACAGTGTGGTGTGAGAGACCCTGTGGTTCTCCAGCCATATTTTTTTTTTTTTACACACAATGATATGATAAAATATGTTTTGTCTTTCACATCATGCCATGGAGTTCATACTGGCAGCCAATCTGCCATCATGTCAGCTATTTTATGGAGTTTTCGAAGACATTTAATTCATAAGAAAAAGAAGGTTAAAAGTCTTTTTAAAAATTAATAAAACCATTTATTACTGAACAGAGTAGATTTATAGCATGGCTTTATAACATTGATTTGGGACAGATAAATAGATAATATATAGTAGTTGTGAAAGCATTGAAAATAAGTTCACAAGTGATTTCTGAAACAGTGAAATTCCAGAGATTTCTCTAGCTGATGATTAGCATAATTGGCAAGTTCAACGTCTATGTTTGCAAACAAGCAGCTTGCATTTTGAAATAGATATACTGGAAGAACTGTTACAGTTTTGACTGTGAAATCTCGCTAATGAAAGCTGCTACCTATTTTTAATGCATAGAAATTGCCTAACAGTCGACTGCACTGAGTTGGTATTTTCATTTCTCAAATTTTAAAGATAACAATAATGTAAGTAACAGCCTAGCAATTCTTCTTAGCTGTTTAATTCTAATGGAAGAAAATAACTGAACATAACATAAAGGTGACCAGCAATCCTCTGCGGTATATGTGTTGAGGGCCTCATATCAGCTGGTGTATGCTGCCTGGTTGCTAGTCCAGTGTCTGAGAGATCTGGGGGATCCAGGTTAATTGAGACTACTGGTCTTTTTCTAGGGTTCTTTTCCTCCTCACCTTCTTCCATCTAGTCCCTAATTCAACCACAGAGTTCACCAGCTTCTGTCCATTGGTTGGTATAAATATCTGCATCTGACTCTTTCAGTTGCTTTCAGAGGGCAGTCATAATAGGCCACTGTCTGTAAGCACACCATAGCATTAATAATTGTGTCAGGCCTTCCCCACCACCAACCCCTTGAACTGGATCTCAATTTGGGCCTGTTGCTGTACCTTCTTTTTCTCAGGCTCTTCTCCATTTTTGTCCCTGAAGTTCTTTCAGAGAGGAAAAATTCTGGACATCATCATCAAAACCCTTAACAGTATACTTTAAATAATTTGAAAGTCATAAAATTTCCATTGTATAAAGTTTATTAGCATTTCCTATATACATATGAGAAAAATTAAACTCAGAGACATCAGACATATTCCCCAAGTCATAATAATAGTACATTATAGGTGTATGTTATAAAGTAAGTTAGTTGAATGCACATGCTAAAAACTTCCTCTTGACTCTTAATTAGTAACTTCTCAGGATTCCTATAAAATTGAGTGACAATGTAAAACAACAAAAGTAAGTATGTATTTTCTTACATATCAAAAATAAGCACATATTTTTGTTTGTGAATATGCTATATTGATTAGGTCTTGCTTCAGACAAATTCTCCGATTTTTGGAAAGCTCAAGGTAATGAAGCATCAGAATGTCTGAGACTGAGTTGATGATGAATGAAACTTCAGTTGTGAGAAAAAAAAAAGCGGAGAGAACCAGCTATACTATAGCCATATTGCCCTCTTCTTTTAATGACTTTTCTGCAATAGACTGACATGTAAAGATGTAGAAAAGACAGTAGATATATAAATTATCTTGGTGAAATATTGTGCTATTTTATTTTTAAGACAAGTGATGCATAAAACTTAATGGACTGATAGCTTTGAAACGTCAAAATAGTCATTTCTAACATGGAATTTTATATCTATCATAGTATCCATCAAATGTAAATAACAAGGAGTAAAGACACAGTTATGTAATCTCAATGACCTGTGTTTCATCCCCAGAACATACACATTGGAAGAAAAAAGTTGACTGGCCAGCATGTCTTCAACAGAATGACCTCCAGATCATGCTGTTGAAATTTCAGACACTCAAGCATGCAAGTGTACACACACACACACACACACACACACACACACACACACACACACACACTACATGTAGGAAAAAAATAAATAAAAAACAGCCGGGGAACCGCAGGGTCTCTCAAGCCACCTCACAATTCCTCACGGCTCGGCCCCAACACCCGAGGAAGTCCTTGAGTTTCGAAAACCAGTTTATTGACATGGTGGATGGTGGATGGATCTAGATGCACACCACCCAAAAAACCCAGGGTGGACCTGAGTTAAATAGGGAGGGGAAGAGGGGGGAGGGGCTGGGGAGGAATGCTTAGTCAGCTCCACCCTCTGGCCTTCAGGTACCTCAATAGTATGTAAATCTCTCTAAGGCCTGGGGGCTGTTTATCTGGCCCACCCGTGTACTGAAGAGTAAAGGTGGAATGGAGGTTAGACAGGAGCCTGGGTTCTGGGGCATGGCCAAACCCACAACCCAATAACCAGGACACCCTTCCATGGCCCATCACACACACACACACACACACACACACACACACACACACACACACACCATGCTCATTCATACATACATACATTTTTAAAGCCTCACATATAAAAAAAAAGATGTTTCATGTTTTTTTTAACTTTACAAAAAAGTAAAGGTCAATAAAAATATATTCAATTGAATATAAATTCAAATAATTTTTGTCAGAAAATTGAAGGTGCTCAAATTATTTAACCAAGACAATGAATATAGGGTAGAACATGAGCAAAGAGTGTACAAAATAATATGAGTGAAAAAATACTGAAAAATTATGATTGAAATATACATAGAATTTAAATACGTGGCAAACATAGTACATAAAAGACAAATAAAAAGAAATTCCTCCAGGGCTGCAATGTTATTTAAGAAGTGGCATTGTAACATTATTGCAAGTGAGTTATATACATTGTAAGCCTATGATAGCCACTGTTGTAACTACAATCTACTGGAATACAATCAGCAAGCTCTTCTACACCTCACAGGTAGATAAACCATCCTAGCACAGTTGACTCACTCTTTATGCAACTATAACATTATTGGAAGCACAGCGTACCTGCAGGTAAATTTTAGGCATATAGTTTCAGTAGAACCTCAGGATTTAGAGGCAACCCTTTCTTTAAAATAAAATTTGAGATTATAATATAATCACTGCATTCTCTCTTTTCTTCTTCCAAACATTCCCATGCACTCCCCTTTCTCTCTTTAAAATTCATAGCTTTTTTTTCTTAAGTGTTGTGTCTCCTATTTCTCTCTCTCTTTCTCTCTCTCTCCCTCTCTCTCTTTCTCTCTCTCTCTCACACACACACACACTTTCTCTATCTCTATCTCTGTGTGTGTGTGTTTGTGTGCATGTCTCTGTACATATAATTATTCTATTCAATAAATTTACAAGATTGCAACTCAATGAAGTCAAGAAACAAAACTTGAAATTAGATGTCATATGATATATTATAGAAGGTTCTAGCATAAGTCCTAACTTTCTTTATGGATCAGTATTCAGGTAAGGGAAATGAAAGCCATGTTCCTCCAAATTACCTGTCACCATTTTTTTTGCAGTTCTTTTAGTACACTTTTTAATGGCTGAGTGTTACATATGACACTTGAAATTCCACCACAAGGTTCTAGAGAAAAAGCTAAATAAAGCTCAACTTATAGTCAGGCAGCCAAATAGAAAACAGATTTCTCAATACAAGCTAAGAAAACATCGCACTCTGCATTACCAGAAGAAAGGGCAGTATGAGGAGGAAAAGAAGAATTAAGAAGCTGGAAAGCTTCTGTAAGGCAAAAGTCATAGCCAATAAGACAAATTGTCAACCTACAGATTGGAAAAAAAATCTTCACTAACACCATATCTGATAGAGGGCTAATATCTAAAATATATAAAAAACTCAAGCAGCTAACCACCAAAAATCCAATAAAAAATAGAACTAAACTGAGAATTTATAACAGAGGAATCTGGAATGGCTGAGAAGCACCTAAAGAAATGTTCAAAATCCTTAGTGATCAGAGAAATGAAAATAAAAGTGAACCTGAGATTCTACTTTACAGCAATCAGAATGGCTAAGATCAAAACTTCAGGTGACAACACATGTTGGCTAGTATGTGGAGAAAGAGGAACACTCCTCCACTGCTGGTGAGATTGCAAACTGGTACAACCACTCTGGAAATCAATCTGGTGGTTCCTCAAGAAACTGGAAATAGATCTAAGACCCACCTATACCACTCTTGGGAATATATCCAAAAGATGCCCAAACATGCCATAGGGGCATATGCTTTACTATGTTCACAGCGGATTTGTTTGTGATATCTAGAAGCTGGAAACAACCCAGTTGTCCCACAACAGAAGAATGGATACAGAAAATGTGGTTGGTTCATTTACACAGTGAAATACTACTCAGCTATTAAGAACGAGGATATCCTGAGTATTGCAGACAAATGAATGGAACTAGAAAATATCACCCTGAGTGAGGTAATTCAGACCCCAAAGGACATGCATGGTATGTACTCACTAATAAGTGGATATAAGCCAAAATGAAAAAGTGCTGAATACCCAAAATATAGCATACAGAACTAAAAAAGTTCAACAAGCTGAAGGGCCAAGTGAGGATGCTTCAGTCCCACTCTGAAGGCAGGAAGGAACCTAGAGGGAAAGGGGATAGGGGTGGACAGGAGAATATGATTTGGCATTAAATGTGGGAAAAGGACTGAAATCCCTGAGGGCAGCAGAAAGAATGGAAACATGCAACCTTGGTAGGTAGAAGTTTGTGGGGACCCTCTAGAATGTATCAGAGACATAGGAAGTCTCAGGATTCAAAAGAAGGGAGAGACCTTCAATTAAATGCCCTACATTGAGGAGAGGGAACTTGTAGAGCCCATCTCTAGTACAAAGACAGGGCATCAATTGAGGAAAGGGGTTGCCATCCCAGAGTCAAAACTCTGAACCATAATTATTGCTGTCCGAAAGAACTACAGAAATGGAAATGGTGAGGCACCTGAGGAAAAAAAGGATCCAACATCATCAGGCCCAAAGTGGGATCCAGCTCAAGGGGAGGCCCCAAGACCTAACTATTACTGAGGCTATGGAGCTCTCACAAAAAGGACCTATCATGACTGCCCTCCAAAAGACCTAACAAGCAGTTGAAAGAGTCAGATGCAGATATTTGCACTCAACCAATGGAAAGAAGCTGCTGACCCCTGTGGTTGAATTAGGGGAAAGCTGGAAAAAGCTGAGGAGGAAGGCGACCTTGTAAGGGAACCAGTGGTCTCAATTAACTTGGACCCCCAAGATTGCTCAGATACTGGAACACCAACCAAGCAGTATAAACCAGCTGATATGAGGCCCCCAACACATATAAAGCAGAGGCCTGCTGGGTCTGGGTTGAGATAGAGAAGATACACTCAATTCTCAAGAGACTGGAACCCCCAGATCCCCAAGATGTTTAGAGATCTGGTGGGGTGGGGGTTGTGGGTGGGGACATCCTAGTGTTGAAAGGTCTTGAGGAGGAGGTATGGGATGTGGTAGAGTCAGAGAATGGGTTGGGAGGGGAAAATTGGAGTTTAAAATGAATAAACAAACAAACAAACAAATAAATAAATAGAAGATTTTTGAAAAGAGTGAAACATAAGATGATAGATAAAATCTCAAGTGAGTATGTCATAATAATACACTTTAAAAAATTGTCTAGGGAAATGTATGTAGTAATTTAGACATTAATAACAGTATCTGCCCCACTTAGTAGAACCATGTATTTTAAAACAAGAAAAAAATTAAATGTTGAAGGGCAATAAATACATTCTATTTTTACATCAAAGAGTACAAAGAAAATCACTGAATAGTGATGAAGAGCTTAATGACAGAAATGACCAAAGATTCAGGATAATTATAAAACTATACTACTAATTGAAAATAGAGCCATATTTTTGAAGGTCAAACTGTGGCAATTCAATAAAATGAAAATATATCCTACATTCTAAAGACTGGAACTTTTTCTGGACCTCTCAGTGAGGTTACCAATAAACCTTGAAGTCATTTAAGACTTAAGTCTGTTATTTTTCTGTGTATTCAGCTTATTTGTTTAACCTGACTTAAAAAAAAAAGCAATTTAACAATCAACATTTTTAGCCTTGGAATTCCCACTTAATTTTCTTTTACAGCTTAAATTAATGATAGTTATAATTTTAATTCATGTATTCTTCCATGCTTTTCTCAAAAAAGTAACGCATGTTTGTTAGTATGTGTGTTATGATAGTCATTTGCTGGAAACAGAAAATATGATTTGAATACAACTTTGTATAATAAATTTGCACCATAAATTTTGAATACCATATACAAATATTGGTGGATAAACAATGGGGTGCTTCATCCCATTCATTTTCTAAGTAATTTTGAGTTATAACTTAGTCCTTTGTAAACTTCTTTTAAAGAATTCTATGAAGTATCCATCAATACTTTTCTATGTGATGGTTTCTGGGATTATAATAAAAGTGGATAAACTTTTATTGTTATGGATAAAAACTCAGATACCCATGGACACAGACACAGGGCAAATTCATGTGACAGCCTTCAAACTTACACCAATTCAGACTCATACAACAGACAGAGGCTGTGGTAAGACATAGGGTCAACCCAACCCTGACACTATTACTGATGCTAGGTTGAGCTTGAAGATAGAACAAGCAGCTGACTGAGACAGATTAAGATACTTAGAACCAACCATTGGACTAAGGACAGGGACTGCTATGGAGGAGTTAGAATGATTAAAGGAGTTGACAGTGAGTACATACCATGCATATACTATGGGTCTGGGTTAACTCACCGAGGATGTTATTTTATAGTTCTATTCATTTACCTGCAAAGTTCATAATGTGCTTGTTTTTAATAGTTTTTAATAGCTGAATAGTATTTCATTGTATAAATGAACCACATTTTCTGCATCCATTCTTCAGCTGAGATCCTTTCCAGTTTCTGAATGTTATGAATAAGGCTGCTATAAACATAAGGGAGCATGTGTCCTTGTGGTATTGTGAAACATTTTTTGGGTATTTGCCCAGGAGCAGTGTACTTGGGTCTTCAGGTAGAACTATTTCCAATTTTCTGATTTATTTCCAGAGTGTTTGTGCCAGTTTGCCATTCCATCAGCAAAAGAGGATTATTCCTCTTTTTCCATATCATCGCCAGCATGTTCTATCACTTGAGTTTTCAGATATGTTGGGAGACAGGAGAGATGCCCTCAGGGCCAGAAGAATTAATAGAAATATTCAGCTTTGTGGGGTGAGGTTGGGGAGAACCTTTAGAAAGTTCCAGAGACCTGGGATATGAGAGGCTTCTAAGACTCACTGGTGATGACCTTAGTCAACTGACCAACAACTGGGAGATTAAAACTGAAGAGGCCACTTCCAGTAGATTAACAGGGTTCCCAGTGGAAGGATGTGGTCACCAACATACCTTCAAAATTTTTGTCCTATTTCCTAAATCCTTTGCCTTACAGAAACTTTTCAGTTTCATGGGGTCCCATTTATCAGTTCTTGAGCTTAGAGTCTGAGCCATTGAAGTTCTGTTTAGGAAATTTCCCCCCATGAGTTTGAGGCTCTTTCCCACGTTCTCTTCTAGCAGATTCAGTGTATCTGGTTTTATGTTGAGATCCTTGATCCACTTGGACTTGAGCTTTGTGCAAAGGGACAAATATGGATCTATTTTCATTGTTCTACATACCAACTGGCAGTTAGACCGGCACCATTTATTGAGGATACTTCTTTATTCCATTGTATATTTTTGGCTTCTTTGTCATAGATCAAGTGTCTTCAATCAAGTGTGTGGATTTATTTCTGTGTCTTCAATTCTATGACATTGATCAACCTGTCTGTTTTTGTACACACACCATGCAGTTTTTATCACTATTGCTCTGTAGTACAGCTTGAGGTCAGAAATAGTGATTCCACCAGAAGTTTTATCATTAAGAATTGTTTATTTTTTTATCCTGAGTGTTTGGTTTTTCCACATGAAATTATTGACAATTGCTCCTTCCATGGCTTTGAAGAATTATGTTGGAATTTTGATGGGGATTGCATTGAATCAATTAGACTGCTTTTGGTAGGATGGCTATTTTTACTTTGTTAATCTTATCAATTCATGACCATGGGAGATCTCCCCTTTTTCTGAGATCCTCTTCCATTTCGTGCGAGTCTTGAAATTCTTGTCATACAGATCTCTCACTTGTTTGGTTAGAGTTACCCCAAGGTATTTTATATTATTTGTGACTATTGTGAAAGATATTGCTTCCTTGCTTTCTTTCTCACCCCATTTTATCATTTGTATAAAGGAAGCCTACTGATTTGTTTGAGTTAATTTTATATCCAGCCACATTGTTGAAGTTGTTTATCAGCTCTACAAGTTCTCTGATAAAATTTTTGTGGTCACTTACATACACTATTATATCATCTGCAAATAGTGATAGCTTGATTTCTTCTTTGCAAATTTATATCTTCTTGGTCTTCTTTTGTTTTCTTATTGATCTATCTAGAAATTTGAGTACTGTATTGAATAGATACAGAGTGGGCAACCTTGTCCCTGATTTTAGTGGACTTGCTTTAAGTATCTCCATTTAATTTGATATTGGCTGTTGGTTTGATGTACACTGCTTTTATTATGTTTAGATATGGGTTTGAGTTTCTGACCTTTCCAATACTTTTAACATGAAGTGGTGTTGTATGTTTTCAAATGATTTTTCAGCATCTAATGAGATGTTCATATGATTTTTTTCTTTGAGTTTTTTTGTATAGTGAATTTCTTCAGTGGATTTTTGTATATTGAGCCAACCTTACATACCTGACATGAAGCCTACTTAATCATGGTGAATAATGGTTTTGATGTGTTTTTGGATTTAATTTGCTAGAGTTTTATTGAATATTTTTGCATTGGTATTCATAACCAAAACTGGTTTGAAGTTCTCTTTCTTTGTTGGGCTTTTGAATGGTTTAGGTATCACAGTAATTGTGGCTTCATAGAAGGAAATGTGTAGTGTTCCTTCGGATTCTATTTTATGGAATAATTTAAGGAGTATTGGCATTAGCTCTTCTTTGGAGGTCTGGTAGAATTCTGAACTAAAGCCATTTAGCCTTGGGCTTTATATTGATTGAGAACCTTTTAAGGACTTCTATTTCATTATGGTATATGGCCTGTTTAGGTAGTTTATCTGTTCTTGATTGAACTTTGGTATGTGGTATCTGTCTAGAAAAATCATCAATTTCATCTAGATTTTTCATAAGGACACATGTTCCACTATGTTCATAGTGACCTTATGTGTGATAGCCAGAAGCTAGAAACAACCCAGATATCCTTCAACTGAAGAAATGATACAGAAAATGTGGTTCATTTACACAATACAATGCTATTCAGTTATTAAAAACCAGGACATCATGAGTTTTGCAGGCAAATGGATGGAACTAAAAAGTATCCTGACTGAGGTAACTCAGTCCCAAAAGGACATATGTACTCACTAATAAGTGGATATTAGCCCCCAAAAAAGTACAGAATACCTTGGATACAATCTACAAAATTCAATAAGGTTAATAAACAGAAGGACCCAAGTAAGGATTCTTCAATCCCTCTTAAGAGGTAGAAGAATGCAATCATGGGAGGCAAAGGGAGGGAGGGACCTGTATAGAAGAAGGGATGGGTGAGCTGATAAGGGCAAGATGATCAGGTATTCCTGGGAGGTATGAAAAAAAAACAGGAGATAATGACTGAGGCCCAGGAGAAAAAAATGAAAATATGCAATCGTGTTGCGAGGTGGGAGGACCCTCTAGAATGTTTCAGATATCTGGGATGTGACAGATTCTTAGGACTCAAAGCACAGGACCTTAGATGAAGTGCCCAATAGTGGTAAGAGGAAACTTATAGAGTCCACCTCCAATAGAAAGCTAGGGTATCAAGTAGAGTGATAAGGTTTCCATTCCACAGTCAGAAACTCTGACTCAGAATGGTTCCCGTCTAAAAGAACTACAGGGACAAAAATGGAGAAAAGACTTGAGGAAAGTATGTCTACTGACTGGCCCAACTCAGGATTTATTTTAAAGGGAAGCTCTAAGACCTGACAATATTACTGATGCTATAATGTACTCACAGAAAGAATCTTAGCATGGCTGTCCTCCAAGAATCCCCAACAAGCAGATGACTGAGACAGAAGTAGATATTTTACACCCAACCAATGGACTGAAGTCGGAGACTCCTGTGGTTGAGATATGGATAGACTGGAAGACGGTGAGGAGGAGGGTGACCCCATAGGAAAACCAGCATTCTCAAGTACCTTGGACCCCTGATATCTCTTAAACACTGAGCCACAAGCCAGTCATCATACAGTAACTGGACTGATCCTGCCTAAAAGAACTGCAGAGACAAAACTGGAACAGAGACTGAAGACTGAAGTCTAACATGGCTATCCTCTGTGAGGCTCTACCAGCTTTTGACTGAGACATATTACAGATACATACTCCCAACAATTGGACTGAAGTCAGGACCCTTATGGTTGAAATAGGAGAAGAATTTGAGAAGCTAAAGAGGAGGGAGACCTGATAGGAAGACCAGCAGTCTCAGTTATCTTGGACCCCCGGGAGTTCCCAGAAACTGAGCCACCCACCAAACAGTGTACAAGTGATTGTCCAAGGCCCCAGACAAATATAGCAGAGTTATCCTTGCTCTGGCCTCGGGAGAAAAAAGATGAGTTTAACCATTGAGGACCCAGGGAAGTGGGAGTCCTGTTGGGGTTGGACACTCTCTCAGAGGCAAGAGGGAAGAGGAGTGGATTGAGGAATGGAGTGAAGGAATACTGGGAGGTGGGAGGTGGAGCAATGTCTAGAATGTAAATAAATAAAATAATAATAAAAATAAATAAAGAGGTTTTTAAATTCATTTTAAAAGTAGGACTAATTTTTATATCATCACACATTGATCATATCAAATTTATGAAAAGTCCTTGAAATTTGGAAAATTCATTTCAAATATAGGACACCTGATATGAATGATATGAAGTCAATAAAACTTAAACTTTAGAACATCCTTTTGCAAAATATAATGCCAAAATATAAAGTATTTTTAAACCTTCATTATTAATATATTAGTCATGAACAAATATCAAAAATGAGTACCAGTCAATTTCATAAGTAAGAAAAATAAGTTTTTAAACATTACATTTACATTCTAGGAAAATTAATTATTTTTCCTTGAAGTGCATTTTAGCACAAAACCAGATAAGATCACACGAATATGGCATTATCAAACAAAATGCAAAGTTTTGTTCTATTAAAATCCATCAATTCATCTTATTCCTGTTACTCCACACAATATGTCAGAAATCAAGTGCAATGGGTGTGAAGCAGTACCATCAGACACTAGTTCTCATATTTTCTGCTCCGGTGATGCAGTGAATTAATTGAAATTGAGTGTACCTCAACATAAATTTTGAAATGTCTTTGCTATGTCTCTTCTATTAAAATTTGCATGAATTAAAAATTCATTAAGTTCCAAGAAAGTTACTGTAAATTTTTTAAGCCTCTCAATTACATTATACAGTTTATGTCCATTCGCCCTGATTTATATGGATTATTGGTATCTGAGAATTAATGAGTCATCACAACTTATATAAGATCACATCTTCCCTGAGCACATTATTCCTTTATGATTAAAACATTACATTCTGAGTGATGAGCTATAACACTGGCAGTGTGGGTTTGGATGTATACATCTCATTAAGCCAAGAGGATGTCAAATCAAGTCATTTTATTGCTCTGCTGAGTGAAAGATATAAAAAGGCCAAATGTGAACAAACTAATAAAGAAGGGTTATGTATATTCCTGTATTTACATTCTACTTTTACTTCAATAATTGTAAAGTTTTCTTCTTAGAACTACTATTATTTGAAGCCTTGCTCTTTGTTTAGATGGTATACAAATGCCCAAATATCTGTTATCTACCTTTCCAGATATAATCCAGCTGCACCAATGTCGTCTAATTCCTAATTGTAATCTGAAAACATTTTACATTTGTTTGCACCTTTGACCTCTGAGTTTTTATATTGTCTTACCTGGATACAAAAGATCCTAGACTAAGAGTTGACTATAAAATCAGGCAAAACACACTAATCAAGTTTACAATGTTGATGATGTTTTTATTGCTTTTGCTGAGAGATTTTAAGATCTAATAATGTAAAGTCTAAAATGTGACATTACAAATATTCAGTTTATTTAGTTTTACTATATGGGTTAATATGTTATAAATACATTAATGATTACGTATACCTATGCCATTTTATAAATGATCTTCAGGTCTTGAGTTATAAATGTAGAAAATTTAAAAATACAGCCACTCTTTGCTTTTACATATATGATTCAAACTGAAAAAGTCGTAGTATTAATTCTTCATCAATAATGCTGCTATTTTATTTTATTCCTCAATTTTTTAACTAGATAAAATGAAAATATCTTCCAGCAATTTTATAAGTAAAACTTTTGAGTCACTATTGTCTCCCCCTTTCTTTCCAGCATCCAAGATTATTCAGATAATAACACTGTGAACTTCAAGCTCGATTTTTTCTTTTTATTGTAATATTTCTCTTATCTATATGCTCATCTTCATGATCAAAAATTATTATCTCTACATGACTGATTTGCAAATGACTTGACCTGTGCCTTGGAAGTATTAGTACACATAACTTCTTTGTTCTCACTAAATTTTGAATACTTCCAGGTTTCTTTAAAAACATGCTCAGCCTAGAGTCACCTAGGAAATGGTCGAGTCACATCTACTATTGCATCATAGAACCTTTCATGATGATTTTTAAAAGTAAGTCCAAGTGCTCACATAATATGGAATAGGATCAGTTTTTCTACAGGGAGTCACTGGACAGGCAAGACAAGAAGCTGTCTGAGTAAAGCTTAAGAAGTTTAGATAAGACCATAAATATAGAAGGATAGAATATCAGATCAGAAATAATAAAACACACACACACACTCACACACAAATAAACAAGTGGAAACAGCCTGAATGTGAGGTTTTGTTGTCTTCTGCTAGAAAGCATAAGGCCTGTTCAAGGTACTACATATGGAGTCACAAGTTTGGAATTCACCATAAAGAGTTAGTATTTTCTGACATTACTCTTCCTTGTTCCATTCTGCTTCTCTATTTGACAACAAACAGAACTGTTACTGCTTGTTCCAAGAATCTTAAAAATTTGTTGCTTATTCCAAAATAAATTTTGAGGCTCTTATGAATGAGATTGTCGTTGCGATTTATTTGTCAGTATGTTTATCTCTATACATGAAGGTTACTGATGTAAAATAAATGATGATAAATACTGACAAGGGCATAGAGAAAGGGAAATATTTGTTCATTGTTAAGGAGGAGTAAAACTGGAATAACCAGTATGGAAATTAAGGTAGAGGCTTCTCATGAACCTAAAAATAGAACTATGATATGATAGGCTATAGTATTTCTGGGAATATATCTAAAAAAATTTTTCATACTACAGAGCAACTTTCACACATTAGTTTATGGCTGCCCTAGTCACAATAACTAGAAAATGTGTTGGTCCTAAATGTCTTTAATTTGATGAACAGAGCATGAAAACATAGTCAATACTCAAAATAGAATTTTATTCAGTTGTAAAGAAAAAGGAAATTTTAAGTTTATGGATAGAACCAGAAAATGTTATAGAGTGAAGTAACCCAGGTCCAGAAATAAAAATAAGGCATAGTCTTTTGAATAATCAGTTTTGATTTGAAATTGTTAGGTTTCTGTATTTATTGTGTAGTGCTTATAGAGAGTACAAAATTAGACATGTGTGTGTGTGTGTGTGTGTGTGTGTGTGTGCGCACGTGCTTGTGTGTAATATGAAATCTTATGATTCGCAAGTTTATTGAAATATATGGTAAAAAAAAAAATTCAAAGCAATGACCACAAGTGGGTGGATAGCAATGTTTCCAAAACCTATAGGTCATCAAATGAAATCTCCAGTGCCAAGTATGGCATACATCCTTTGGAGTGGCTGGTCAGTGAGGCATTAGAAAACCCCAGAACAATAAAGTGTATTGTCATTTTTCTTGGTTCCTGGGTAGAACTAAATGATGAACCAAGATATCACATGTTTTGATTGCAGGACATAGAGAAATCAAGATACAATTGAGCTGGGAACTTTCTACTTGGTTGCTAAATTTGTAGTGCCAGAGGCTCTGTCAAGCTTCTGGGTAATGAAACAATGACCTATATCATCAACTCGGCAAGGAAGATGTTTCCACTGCTGATTTGTGACATGATTTGAGAGTAACCAACTGTATTTTGTATGAATTTAAAATTCAGGTTTGGTTTTCTAAGCCTAGTTAAAAATCCATAGCTGGGAAAGTAATAAGCCTAAGGGGAAATCTACATATATATATATTGTTTGGCTGGCTGTGTTTTGTTTATTTGTGTGATGGTAAACTGACTTCAAGCCCCAATGGCTGTACCTAGATCGATGCTACTTTCAGTATTGGGCAAAGCAGTTTTCTTTACATGTAGACAGCTGAGCAATAATAGGTAACAGAAGTACCGAAAATAAGTGATTGTGTAGTGATAAGCAAAAAGATGTCTATGTCCCATCCTCCAAGACTCAAGAAACACTGAAGAAGAGGGAGTAGAAAGAATGTGAAAGGCATAGGATGAGAAGGAAAAGAAATATTGTTAAACAGAAGAACTCACAACAGCAGTGGTTTCAGGCAATTTCTTCAGACCAAGCACATCAACATTCCTCCATGGGAGTGGGAGTAACTCAGTAAAGCTCTACTCCTCTATTGGTGCTATTAACAGTTGCTGACTGGGGGAAAGAAGATCAGACAAAAAATACAAACAAACAAAAAACCCCCAAAGATAAAATATTCATATCGTCTAGAAACCAACAAAGAGAGTGTGAGTATGCAAAAAAGTTCTACTGATAGCTGCTAAAATCAGGAGTGAAGAAAAAAAATGAGATGTCTGTGTGGTCACAAGTATTTTAATTTACTAACCCTTGTGGTAGCTTTCAATTATTTTCACAAATTGTTGATACTCTTCCATGCAAGGAAAAGCATTTAGTTTTTCTCTCCATAAATTGGTTTGGTAGCCTGCTTTGATAGCAAAAAGAAATTAAATATCAAAATGAAATAAATTTAAAACAGAATGATCTGGAAAATTCCATTTAAAACAAGTGATTGAGGTTAAAATCCCTAATAACAATTCATGCTGCTGTCATATGGTCTTTGACAAAGTGTTCTGATAAAGTGTTAAAAGGCCACTTTATTCACACAATAGCCATTTCTAAATTATAGTTTAGCGATAGGAGCATACTGCACATCTCGAACTGAGAAATTAAAAGTCTTCATGATCAGTAAGTACTCATAACACACATGGAAAAGCACCCTGAGGAATCGTGGCTTCAGTATAGCCAAGACTGAAAAGGAGAGCACATCAGAAAAGCCTAAAGAACAGTGTATCTAGTAGTTAATACAGCTGTACTAATGTTAGTTACTTAGATTTAAGAAGCAAACAGACTGAATGAACTGTAAAAAAAAAAATGAATTCCAGCACATGAGAACTCCATGTGCTCCCTTATCCAGTCCATGAACCAGAAATAATTTCAAAAAAAAAAAAAAAAAAAAACAAAAAACTAGTATTCATTACTACTGTTAAGCTCAACCTAGGTTTCTGTGTCACTTATTTTCTGTCTACCATCTTTTGTATTATTTCTATTTTTCTAGAACATAACAGCATTTGATTATATGTTCCATTGGTTCCTCTATAAGATTTCTGGATTTCAAAAACAGAATAAAAGTTTTCAAATGAAGTTAGTCCCTCATCATTTTTTTATGATGCCAATGTCCCTCACATAGAAGACAATTGACATATAACTCTTGCATCTAAATATCTCCAATGTTAACTGTTATTCAGAGATACATTCATCTCTCTGTGGGAATTGACTGAGGTATGTCCTAAACATTATTATCTTTAAAATGATTCAGTGTGATAATTTTCACAAAAATAACTATATGTATAAGTACCCTAAAATTAATTTTATCTGTGAAAATAAATATGCAAAGCGTAAACTAAACTGTTAATTTATTTATGAGAACTATTAAATTACCCTTGAAAATTGAAACTAGTTCTCCTTAAAATCTGACTAGGGCATGGAAGAGATTTTTTAAAAACTGATATTTGCAAAAATCTTAGATATCTGTAATAATCACTCTTAGTCTTCATCATTGTAATAAATATATAAATGGGCTTATCACTCTTAACCACATCGAGATGCTATCTGTGGCCTTCACATAGGCAAGGTTACTGAGGAAAAGCATTAGACAGCAGATTTATTCTGGTTAGCTGTGTATATCTTAAATTTCTACATTGATCCCGCTTTATTATATATCTCATCATTATTGAGTCAGGTGAAAGCCTATGCCTTGGCCAGAGACACTTGTGAGTCAAGGATAAAAGGGTGACATTCAGGACCAGAAGGATAAAGAAAGATATGGGGAAAAGAAAGTAGAAGACAGTAAGTCATTCTGATGACACAGATTAGCAACTCTGAAAGAAACAGAGGTCAAGAAAGGGCTTCTTCTGGCAATCAGAAGAAGTTCAGGCCAGGACCAGTTTGGTCAGACTCAGATAAGGTTTTGGACAAGAAAAACTGATACAGCACATAGCAGATTAGAGGAACTCCTGTTAAGTAAAATCTTACTTCAGACATGTATAGAATTTTTATTACATCTTGCTAGAGTAAGATTTGCTGAGTGCCAACCTAAGGAAAGTCCAGATGCTGAATTTAAATCATTTTCTTTTTCATAGAATATTCTGAAATGCTAAATTAACTATCCGTGCACAATTGCAGTTTGTCTGTTCTTTTAGCTTTCCTTTCTTGGATGAAGGTATTAATAACATATCATCACCCATAACTAAATCTACAGCATATTTATAAACTTGTCTCCTTCCATGGTAAGTAGAAAATATTTCTCCACATAGATGCCTATGGCATCTAAGTGTTTTTCTTTACACTATAATTTAGTTTCACCCATCAGTATGATAGGATCCTTCAGTAACATTTTAAATGTTTTTTAAAACACCATTTCAATTCTTAAATAGCTTCTGTAAGATTGCTTACAGAATAAGTTAAAGCTTTAGAACAAATCATAGCAGTTCCCTTATATGACAATACCACACCTTTCTGCTCATTAAGTAATGACTGACTTTTATTAGGTTATGTAATCTCTATGATTCTCTACCCATTTCAATGTAACTTAACTTATTTAGTTTTACTAATGTAGTAGTCAATTTCTTTCCCCCAAATTTCACTATTAAGTTCTATATATTTTACATATCAGCTTACATGTCACCATGTCTAACTGTCCCTTAATAATTTTCCTTAGTAAATACTGTTATCCTTTTTCATGGTACTACTTATCTTGTGTGTATCCTTAAGTCGCTGTAATCCCATTAACTTAACTTTCTCATTGATTTCCAGCTTAGCTTGCCAAGTAACTGTAGTAAAGAATCATTTAAAAGTTAAGAAGACAGAAATTTAGAATGTGTGACGAAAACTAGCAAATATCTAGGAAATTGGTGACTAGAAGATAAGATTTTGAAACAAATAAAAAACAATTGTAATATAAATTAGCTAAATTTTGAAGAGCAAACCATCTAGTTTCTTAGTTGCTTATGATCCATGATAAATTAATATCAATTATATCATAATAATATGGAAATTGGAATTAGTTAAGACATTCAGATGTGAAAGACTTCATTTTGCTCCACAATTGGAGATTAAAGTCTATCATGGTAGAAAATCAGGGTCCCAACACTTTCCAAGGCATAAAAAGGAGACAATTCCATGCAACAGCTCTGTTGGATTTTTCTGTTTTATACAGTTAATACTCTGTCATGAAATAGCATACCCATAGGGGTCTAGTCTTAGCAGCTTTATTAATGCACTCAAGGTAATTCCAACAGATACTGGCAAAAAATATCCTCAATGTATATTGAGGAGAATATATATATACACACACATATATATACATATATATACATATATATATACATATATATATATACATATATATATATATATACATATACATATACATATATATATATATATATATTGCACAGACTTTTAAACCTATAATCAGTTAAAAAATGTTTCACAAAATTTATTTTCATAAATTCCTATGTAGAATACCATGTGTTGAGAATAAATTTAACCTTACTAAAGCAGACAAATCACCTGTTAAAAACACACTTCTTTAAAACACCCATAAATAAATACAATAAAAATGCAACAATATTCATACTTCACTCACAAAAACAAAAGACAAGGAACAAAATGAATCTACATTTTTAAGATAAACTTTGCAGCTCAGCCATTGAGAAAGCATATTAGCTACATTTCTATTGCAAGGACAAAACATAATACCATTTAACAACATGACAAAACATATTTTCATTAATATTATATTGATATTATATTTAAGAATTTTTTATATTGTCAGGCTACATAAAGTTAATTCTAAGTAATATCTCCAAAAATAAATTATTTAAAATTTTCTATTTCAAAAGTATACTCCTAGAGAAAATGCTTGTCCTACTCTGCCCTTGAGAGCACATCTCAAGTACTAATCAATGATGGCCATGTCAAAAATAAAGGACTCATTTCATAAAATGTACACTGTACAACTATGTTTTCTGAAAATTAAAATATTTATCTAAATTTAGTCTTATTAACAAGACTATTTAATGACCTCTATATTTTCATTCTACTCATTTAGTCAACAGATGAAAGGTGAAAACTGTCAATCATGTCAAACCTGTAATACATAATTTACATGCAAGAAGAACTGAATTAACAGTGAAGGCTGAAGGCAACTCTTTCTGTTGATGGACAAATCATTAGGTCATCATATGCTGACAAGCAGTAAGGACATTTCATTAGCTTGGTTGTTTGGAACTATACTATCTGAAGCAAGATAACCAAATTAAATAAGATTTAAAATCAATAACAATAAGCCCCACAGTGACCAAGACCAACTTATAAAAGGAAGCAGAGTTCAGAGGGTTAGATATGGGGATGGTAGAGCAAAATCAAAGTTGTAAGTACATCTGAGAAAATTGCATCTCAAACAGCAAGCAAGAGTTACAAAGCACACTGGGAATGACAGGAATCCTTTGAAGCTCAAACCTTGCCCTAAGTATATTTCCTCCAGTAAGTCTACACTTCAAAATAATCCACAAATAGCAACTAAGAAACTAAGAACCAAGCATTCAATGGCTCAAGATTCATGGTGTACATATCATCCAAACCACTCCATTTGTAAATATGAATTGCAAACTTGTTTTAACCTGGGATTGACTAGTAGACAACTCTCCAGGCACATCTGTGAAGAAATACCTTAATTAGCTTGACTAAAGACCCATCTTGATATTGGGCTACATTATTCCCTGGCCATAGGCCGTGAACTGCTTATGAATGCTAAATATTACCTAAACCTAAACATTTATCAGTTCTTGACTATGAGTGTAATATGACCAGCAATTTCAAGCTCCTATGCTCATCCTTTTCCTGTTGGACTGTATCTCAAGGTTTGAGTCAAAATATTTTTTTTCAAAACATATATATTTATTGTCTGACAGGCTAGAAATTTTAAATCAAAGTGTTTACTGGCCACTCTTCCTGCTGGAGTCACTATAAAGGGTGTGTTCTAGGTTTCATTCTGAGTTTCTACTATTTCCTTTGACTTGGAACAGCTTCCTCTGGTTTGGAAACTATTCTGAAATTTGATTCCTCATATAAGTGGTACTGAGCAGTATTGGTGCCTTCTGAAAACAAGGAGTTCATGGCTACTTTGCTCTTCTATTGATGCTTTTCTAGAGATGCTAAGTTGGAGCTCTTGGGAGTGAGCTGTGAGATGGAGCTCTTCAGAGGTGGTTGGTATTCATTGAATGGATTAAAGGCAGTGTTATAAAGCATGTATACCCATGGTGTTTATACCTTGACATGTGCTCTCAACATACTGCCGTTCAGGAAGTCCTCACAAGCTTACACTGTGCTATGCTCTTAGACATTTAACAGAAAAAAACAATTTTTAACTAAAATAATTTCCTTTATTGGATGTTTTCTTTATTTACATTTCAAATGTTATCCCTTTTCCTGGTTTCCCCTCCAGTAACACCCTATCCCATTCCCACTCCCCCTGTTTCTATAAGGGTGTTCCCTCACCCACCCACCTACTCCCACCTCCCTGTCCTGGAATTTCCCTACACTGGGGCATCAAGCCTTTACAGGATCAAGGGCCTCTCCTCCCACTGATATTGGTCAAGGGCATCCTCTGCTACATTTGCAGCTGGAGGCATGGCTCCCTCCATATGTACTCTATAAAATCATCTAGCATCTGCTGTTTGTTACAGCAACATAAGCTATAGGTTAGAACTTAACTTTTGTTTTTTGTGGAGTTCTCTCTATCTTTTTCATGTTTGTAGGTACTCTTGTTCCGAATTTTCTCTTTTATATAAAGACACCAATAATGCTGGATTGAGTCTACACTCATGACCTTATTTTCACTTTATTAATTTTGTAAAAATTTCTGCCTTTGAGTGAGATCATTTTCTGAAATATTTTAAGGTTAGAAATTCTCTTAGGTAATTAAGAGCCTATATAGGTAAGAATCAGCCTGAGCCACCCTAGAAGGGAAGAAGAAAGGACTTAAGGCATGACAGAGACTTATAGATAGACTCTAATAATCAATTTTTGTCTGACCATAAATATGAACATTAACTGAAAATTAATCTTCAGGATCATACATGGATTCTATGAAAAAACAGAATTACATAATGAATTAACAGTGCCTATAAGTTATACAAATGTTAAGAGAGCACTTGGGCCATAATAAAATAATACGTTGGATTTCTAACCTTAAAATATTACAGAGAAAAACAAAATAAACTCTCTCTTTTTGTTGTTGTTACTTAGATTAGAGCAGTTACTTGTTGAAAAAAAATGTGAAAAGGACAGTGACTCCATGATCTCTATGTAAAATACCATTTTCAAGTTATGCTGGTGATTCTGCTTTCTGTAATCACCAAGCGCTGCAGTCCAAGCAAGCAAGTGGCCAGGCTCCAACCTCAATCTTTCTCTCCCTGTCCTACTTCCTCCTCTCACCTCTTTGATTAGATGGACACAAATCTGCCCCTTTATTTCAGTTACTATGGCAGAAACAATACAAGCACCCACACATTTTATGCACTTGTTTGCATATAAATATACTTTGTTATATGTTTAAAGTTTAGAAAGAGTTTTCTAGTCATCAATAGAGATAATGTACACTATATAATAATAATAAAATAGATAAATATAATTTACTGCCCACATGTACTTTTGAAATATTATCGAACTAATATTTTTAACAGGAAAACACATGAATCTAGTAAACATGCAAATCAGAGGAAATAAAAGAGAATTGAAGTCCGATAAATTGATGCTATAACATTATGCCTGCATTCACTGTGTGGTCTTGGGTACATTTTTTAATCTTTTGGCATCAAGTTCCTCATCTCTAACTTGAGATAATATAATTCTTACAGCATTGCTCCAGGGCTATGTAAAAAAAAATTTGTGTAAAGTCATAATTATTGTCTTAAAATTGCCTAATAAAATTAGTTATTTTGAGATCAAATCAGGAGCATTGAATTTATATGATGCTTCAAATATCGAGTTCATGCTATGCTAGTTGAATATTGAATATGAATACTGTAGCTTCTAAAGATGAAGTCCCACTCCTTTGGTTAAGGATACAGTATTGTGTAGATTCCATAAACTCTTTGGGATAGTACCAGAATGTTCTATATTAAAATTTAATGTTCTTTAGCTGTATCTTAACTTCCACTAAAGGATTCTTTCCTGAGACAAATCATTGACAGGAAAAAATATGAGAGAAACATTGGCAACGGGCCTCCAAGAGAATAGAGATGAAATAGGATTAAAGCAGAGAAATGACTTTGATAAAGGCAAAAATTATCTTTGTTCTTTAAGACAGATGTATAAAAAGTTGGCTGTGAGAGAAAGTGTTGAGATGGCTTGAATTCTTAATATTCTTCAATCTTATTAAGAGCCACCCTGTTCTTTAGCAAGCCTTGATTTCACTTGAGACCCTTCTATAGGGCCAAGTCATGAAACTAAATTGAATTTGAAAAATACCCTGCATTCAGAAAGCTTTCTCAGCACAGGTGGGAGGATGCCTGTGTAAGATGAAATACATGGAGAAATTTAAAACCCATGTAAAATGGATATATAAGTAGAGGTGCTAGTCATATGCCAAAGGGAGAAATGATAGTAAAATCTATGTGATAACTTCTAACCAAATAAATTTACAATACATTCTTTGATTCAAGAAAATACATTCTTTATCAGAGGTGAATGGCACAAGAAAGTGCAGCAAGGATCATTGTTTTGGTTTTCCTTGAATCTTACTAATGGCAGCATTATATAAACACTGCAAAATAACATACTGTATCAAGCCATTCTACTAAGTCACAGAAATGTTAAAATAAAATTATGTAGACTCACTCACCGCTGATTGATTCCCTAAGAGTGACCAATAATTGTCTCTAACCGCATCTCTGACAGTGTTTTTAAAATCACAAATTATGGAGAATATTTTTTTCTTAGAATATGAAGCCTAGTTGAAGGGATAACCCCATAAAATAAAAATCTTAAGACAGGTACACTTATGAAAAGGTAAGATTTTTGTTTTTGTTTTTGTTTTGAAATAGGTAAGTGAAATTTAAAAAGACATGGAAACTCCTTGTAGATGGCAAAAGAAATCACACACACAACACTATACACATACACAACACTACACACACACTCATACACACATATAACCACAACACTACACACATCCACACAACACCACACATACAACAGTACACATACATATCCACACATACATACACATATACAACCACAACACTACACACATCCACACACTATACACACACACACAACACTATACACATACACACACATAAAAACACACACACTCACTATTTAAAGTAAATAAACAATGCATTAACTTTAAGAAAATAGTATTTTCTGCATTCAAAAGTAAACAGAAATAGTTTTTAGTCTGCCTCAATGCTTGAAAATTGTATCCTCTTTATTTCACGGGGGTGTCATAGAAAATTACTGTTGCATTTAACATGTTCATAGGCTCCACGTACCATTACAGGTAATGTGGATGCTGAAATGATACACACAGAAGGGTTCAGGGGTGATTCACTTTTCTTTTGTCTTCCATATTTTCTGTATGTCTGTGTAAAAGCAAAGGAAGAATCATGAGTAGGGAAGGCACATTTAGAATGCTACATTTATATTTATTAAGTTTTTATTTTTCCAGAGGAAATGTCTCTTAGAAATTGAACTGTGGCTTTTGGAGAAGTCAAGTGATTAAACGAACCTAATGAGTAAAAGAATCAATGGCTCAGAAGAACTGAAATTAGAATTAAGAATTAATTGATTTCGAAAAAAACAAATTCAAAGGGAATATTAAATGAAATTCCACTAGAACCATTAAGCCTGCAGTAATAAAATGAGCATTGCTTATGAATATTTTGATTAGATAAGTTTCTAATGTTAAGAAGTTGGTTTTGAAGAAAATTTCTCTGAAAGACATCAATAAAGTCATACTTCACTAATGAAAATAGCATGAAGTCACTGAGAAGCGTCCTTTGAATGGCAAGGAGAGCAGACATCAATCTGGCACCATCCCCGTGTCATAATGGTTTATAGCCAGCCATACAGTGTGCATACACACACATGTCTGTTATAGCCAGGAGATGCTGTATTTTGCTGCACAAGATCTCTGTGCTTCTTTTCTTTGAAATGGTATGTAAATCTTCATATTTGCTTTTGTATTATGATTCAGTGTTATTATCTACAATAATGCCATGAAAAGATTGGAACAAAAACTACAGCAGTTTTGAAAACACTTCCATATTAGTGCCACATGGAAAATATAATCTCCTCACTGTAGTCTAAAATCAGAGGATATCCACAATTAATGCTGTTGGTACATTAGACATTCTACTCTCAACAGCTTTTATTGTTTATGAAATAACTTAGATGAGCAGATGTGCTGATGTAATTTGGCATGTTAATTTGTGCCAAATACAAAACTCCACATAAAGTGCCAAAATTAACAGGTGCTGCATAAAGAGCTCTAAGAAATCATTATTGAATTTCATATATTTATCATCTACAAGCCAGGAGTATATAACAGGATAAAATCTAGGCATTAATACAGAACTAAGAGTTGATAAGCCTGCATTCAGAAGGGAAAGGAAAACCTCTTTAAGACTTCATACTGTGGCATTCTCTCTCTGTCTCTCTGTCTCTCTGTCTCTCTGTCTCCCTCTCCTCCCTCTCCCTCTCCCTCTCCCTCTCCCTCTCCCTCTCCCTCTCCTCCCTCTCCCTCTCCCTCTCCCTCTCC
>JANHMN010000010.1:19645500-19673452 GCA_030674055.1 Rhabdomys pumilio
TCTCCCTCTCCCTCTCCCTCTCCCTCTCCCTCTCTGTCTCTCTCTCTTTCCCTCTTTCTCTTACACACACACACACACACACACACACACACACACACACACACCACACACACACACACACACACACACACACACACGTTACCCTGCATGCTTACATAGAACACTAGCTGAATTCATGACTGATTGCACATAATCACTAATACAATGAGGTCACTATATTAGTCGTTAATGAAAATAAATCACTAATTATACAGTTAGTGTTTACAGGTTACAAAAGCATATGTTAAATCCAGAGGAGAGTTAAAATACAATTCAGGATCATATTTCTTCAAAAACTTTATATGAACTTTCTACATTTTTGCTAAGGGCTGAGCTGTACAATATTAAAAACTAATTATATTAACATAAAATTTCCTTTTACCACTAAAAAATTTCTTATTCTTTCAAAATTAATATAAACTCAAAGGGATGCAATGTCGAGCAGATATATCTTTGTCTTAGAATAATGAAAATGAAATTGTGGGTGCTGTAGAGATGTCTCAGTGGTTAAGGGCACTGACTGTTCTTCCAGAGGTCCTGAGTCCAATTCCCAGCAACCATATGGTAGCTCACAACCATCTGTAATGGGATCTGATGCCTTCTTCTGGTGTGTCTGAAGACAGCTACAGTGTATTTATATAAATAATATAAATCTTTAAAATGAAAATGAAATCATTATCAGTGAATGTCAGCTTTCACTAAATCGATAAGGTATAAGATAAGTCTGGGTGTCACCACAGCCAGAAGAAACCAGTACCAGTGAATGAGGGAGGTTCCCAACTAATTTTTAGAAGTAAAAAGATATTAAAGATATTATATTTGGAGGCATGTTTCACTCTTGTTCAGTAAATACCTATATTAAAGAGGTAGACAAATGTTTATGGTTGTTTTCACTGTGAAGAAGAGATAAGTATCTGTACAAACAGATATGTTAACAGGATTACATGGTACATAAAACAAGTGGTACAGTGACATATACAATTATGCTGTTTCATGTTTTTGTAAAAATCTACCACTGATTTGCATAATAAATCAGTGTGATTGTGGTCAGTTTCTGTGGAGGAATATGTGTTCACATACATTAGATGACACTGTGCCTACCTCTTCTGTTTTCTTCATTACAGAGTATTCTCTTTTTTATTTCTATATTCCACATTGGATATTCCACCCTACAACCTGCCCTATAACTGGGTAAGCATGTTAGTGCTACATTTTTTTACTAGTTTAATTTTTCTTTTAAAGAACTTCATAAATGTGTACTTCATTTACATCACACATGCCCTCTATTCCTCTCTCTCCAATTATTTATATGGGTCCTCAACAATTCTTCCCTAATCCAAGACTTCTTTATTATTGAAAACACACATGCAAACACATACAGCATGTTGAGTCCATTTGGTGTTGCTGCTATGTATACATGTATTAGAGCTGACTGCTTGTTATTGGATAGCCTATTAAGATACTCATCCCTTGTGAAGCCTGATTCTCAACCTCTTAACACCCACTGGCTATCTGTAGTATTTCATCTAGTGGTGAGGTCGTATGAGATTTTCCATACCCACACTGAGGTCTCTACTGGGGTTGTCATTGTGTTCATTTGTTTTGGTAGTCATATTGTTAAGATACCATGGTGTAGCTTCCCTGTAACACACAAGATATTTTCACAGTAAGTGTTCTGGTCCTGTAGCTCGTATAATTCCAGTTGAAATATCTAAAACAACATCTCCACTATAAGGTTCAAGAAACTTAAAGTTCCCACTTTACAATGAAGTGTATACTTGATAGCTCTTTCTCTAATGTGTGTATTAACCAATCACATAAATGTATTTAAATTATTTAATTGTCAAAGTTTTATATTGTTATTACTAAGATCATAAATGTTTTCCTGCTACTTCTTCTACAAAAAATTTCACTGTACCTCTTAGTAGCTAAGTAATTTGAGGAAACACTATCTTACTAAGACTCAACTCTCACTCATTTACAGTGAGAAATGATAAATGAGCTTCATTTCCCAACATTTTTATTTAAGGTAAAAATAACAATCTTGCTTGTTAGACTTTTTATTTGTTATTTTATTTTATATTTTTTAATTACTTTTTAACCTGAGTGCCTGTGTGGAAATATCTACATAAATCCATGAAAGAAAATGCATTAGATTTCTTGGAGTTTGTTATAGGTGATTGTGAGCCACCACATAAGCATGATAGACATAAACATTTAAATATTTCAAACAAATATAAAATCTAGATATTTCAAATATGTATAGGTCCTGCAGTAATGCATGCTCTTTAATGCTGAGTCATGTCTCTAGTCTGAAATGTTAGGTGTTGTATTATTACCTTCTTATGCTCATAAATACATATTGTCTTCTCTTAATTTTCATACTTAATGTTCCCTCTCCTGTTTGATAGATATTCACTTGTTATCTGAAAATGCTTTTATTAAAAAAATCACACAATGTATTTTGATCATATTCTCTTCCTTCCTCAATTTCTTTCACAGCCTTTCTACTAACCTAAAAAACCACATCATGTCATCTCTCTTCATATATATATATATATATATATATATATATATATATATATATGTTACACAAATATCAAAATAAAACATAAAGTGTATGAAAATATAAAGTTTGTTTTGTGTTGCCTAAAAGCTGTTATTCTACTTTTTATTTCACAGGAATTGTACTAGAGAAAATTCTTCACTAAGACAGAGAAAACATATGATAACTTACCATTGTTTTGTGTATCTCACTGTCGCTAAGGTGAGATGGTAGCTAAAATAGTTGAACACCTGTGAATGACCTATCCATTTTGTTGAAAATTGATGTTTTATAAAATATGTTCTGATTATACTTTTTCCTCCTACTGCACCTCCCAGTCCATCCTACCTCCCTGTCCATCCAGGTCAACATCATTTATGTCTCTTTGTATAAAAAATAGCCATCTAAGAAATAATTATTAAAATGAAGCAAGAACAAACAAATTGATGTAAGACAAAACAATCAAATAAGAAAAAGAGCCAAAGAAAAACCACAAGAAATACACATAAAAATATATGTTCACACATAGAGGAATTACATGAACACCCTAAACTAGAAGATATATTTATGCAAAGTAACTATAGGATATAAAACAATAACAACAAGAACAACAAAGTCATGATTTAACATTATGAGACAAAAACCCTCCTAAGATGCATGGACATTTTTTTGTACTGACCATTTACTGCTGAGCATTCTATTGATTGATTTTGGTCATAGGTGCCACAGTAAAGACAGAAGCTTATCAAGATGCTAACCATTCCTTTAAAGAGGAGCAGAGGAGTTCTTCCTTCTTGAAACGGGCAGACACCCAGCTTGATCACTCCTGTTACTTTACTCAAGCATTATGCATGGTTTATTGGGACTGGGAAAGGTTCCAATTACAAAAGTCATCTTGCCCTTGCTACCTGTGAGAGCAGACAACACACTCAAATCTCTGTCCATTTTGATGATGGCTAGCCATAAACAAAAGGAAGAACTTCATGTTTACCAGGAGTGTCTTAGGACAAAAGCTGGTGCAGCTGCAAGCTCTCAGGTAGGTAGCACCAAGTGCAGATTCTCCAGGGTGACAACTTTTCTTCAATGTTCAGTCTCAAAACAATTTCTCAGACTCTACTGATTGACGCAAACATAGCAAAGGCTTTGCTGAAACATTTCACTCAAAGCCAGACACAAAGGCTTTACTATACATTTTTCTTAAAGCCAGACAGAAAAGCTTTACTGCATATATTACTTCACGTGCAACCTAACTTTAAGAATGATTAGGTTCTCCAGTGAGATTACCTTGGAGAAAATTAATTATTTTAATTTGCATGAAGCTCTCAATTTGAGACAGCTACTTCTTTAAGGGTGGGATCATATGCCTATTTCTTTCAGCTTTAGATCCCTATCAGATGCAGAACTATGCATGCTGCTGCAATCTCTGTGCAATCATACATGTCCCAGCCCAGCTATATTTAGAAGTCCTATATTCCTTGTGTCCCCCATGTCCTCTGAATCTCACACTACTTCTAACTCCTTTTCCACAGAGTTCTAAGAGCAATGATGGAGAAGATATGATGGAAACATATCTTTTAAGGCAATGTTTTCAAGGTCTCTTACCCTTTGCACGTTGTCTGGCTCTTGGACTCTCTGTTTGTTCTCATTTGCTATATGAGGAAGCTTCTTTGATGATTGCCTAAGAAGCCACAGCTGGATCTGTAAATACAGTAGAATGTCATTAGGAGTCATTTTGTTGCTAAAATTCCTTAGCAGAACAGTAGCATTTGGTTTCATCTTAGGAAACTGTGCTATTTAGTCCCAAGTTCCTGGCCACCCAAGCAGTGTTGGGTATGGGTTTCATTCCAGAGAGTGATCCTTAAATCAGGAATGAGTTTATTACTGTCCCAATTCTGTGCTACTCTTACAGCAGTGAATGGTGAAGGTAGGTCACCACTGTGGATCTGAGTGTTTGTAGGTGTTGTTTACCTTCCTCCTTTGGTAGTGTGCAGAGTACCTTTCAGTACCAGGAACATCAGAGATTCATGGGCTAAAGATTCAAGGTAAGCACCAGCTCTATTTCTTCCTGTTCAATGTGTTCTGTAGATGTTAAAAATGACTCTATTATAAACTATAGTATGCTATGGGACCCTGGAAAATCATAGTGTTTTACCTTATCTAATGTTAGCACAGTAGATACACAGACATCACAGATCCTTCATCTGTGACTCAGGGGACATTGTTGTAAAGGGAATGCTTAAGAGCAAGGAAGTATATTTTGAAACAGTCTTTCCTAGAAATATCTCCACATCTCCACAGTAAGAGTGAAATAATGGAAATATTAGTAAAAATATTAATACTGATGAGAAAAAAATCTCAGGGGGCTTAGCCCTAGACAGAGAATTACAAACAGCAAATAATTTCTGGGTGAAAGAGAATTAGCCTCTTACAGAAATATTTTCCTAATTGGTTATCCAATACAAAGTGGTCAGATCTGTCACCATATATACATGACAAAAACTGTCTCAGCCATTTGTATTTATGTGTGTGTGTGTGTGTAATAATAAAAGTCAAATAAAAATATGCTGTCAGTTTAAGAGTAGGAGGCATGGACAGACTTGAGGGAGAGTACCTGAGGAGGGCTGGAGGGAGGAGAGCAAAGAAAGAAACAGATGTAATCTTATTTTAATTAAAAAATGTGTTTAAAAATTGTATAAAAGCAAAATGGAAAAGGGGGCACGGAATAGGGGTTTTCTAGGGAGGGGAAGTGGGGAAAGGGGTTGGCATCTGAAATGTAAATAAAATATCCAATAAAAAAAAAGCATAAAATTTTCTTCTCTGAAGGAAAAGGAGCAAAGAACTTAAAATCCTTTGTTTTTAACTTTATGAAATGTGCAGTCAATGATGCACCTTCAGACAGTTAGATCACAAGACTGTCTTGATTGAATCTCTTTAGTGATGATGTGGTTATTGAAACTTATTAAATGTAAAAGAAATATCTGATACTCATGAAGAGTACATTGCAAGGAGAAAAATTTACATTAAGCTTTGTCCTAGGTTATAAAAGAAACATTAGCTATATTCAGAGGTATGCTTTATTCTTTTGCCGAAGTACAATTAAATCAGGGTAGACAGTACCCTCGTGGCAGGTGGTGGTTATAAATTGCATGTATTAGCCTTTAGGAATAGTATGCAACATGTGTTTGAATAGAGAAAGATGGAGGAAAGATAGTAGATGAAAAATAAATAAAACCCCATAACTAGGAATGACTATGAAGCCTAAGTGTTCTGATGAAAGAAGCAGCCACAGAATGCTGTCAGAGGTGGTGACATGTATGTAGCCTCTCTTTATATAATCCTGTATTAACAAGTTTACACATCCAAGCACAGAGCTAGGGTGAAATTCATGTCCTAGAATATAGTACTTACAAAAGAACAAATCAGGGAAATACAGCAAGGAGTTTGTGTGTGCTCAGTAACTCCCCATGAATACACCCATAGAAATAGGAGCATAAGCATGATCTGAGAGCACAGCTTAGGGCTTCTGCTGTCAAAAGGTCACTGAGTTAGTTAGGTTTTTCTTGCTTTGATAAAATACAGTCACCAAAAGCATTCAGAGTTGCAGGGGGCGTGCAGTTACTTCAACTTATAGTTCCACATTAAAGTTAATTAGTGAAGGAATTTAGAACAGGAACTCAAGACAGCTTGAAGATAGAAAGTAAAGCAGAGACCTTGCAAGGGTCCTGCTTACTGGGTTGATCCTCATGACTTTTTCAACCTGCATTTTTAAAGCCATCATGACCAACAGACCAGTTAAAGCACTGCCCACAGTGAGCTGGGTCTTCTCACTACCATCAGCCAAGAAAATGGATAAAACATATTACCCATAGACCAATGTGGTAATAACACTTTCCTCAATTGAGGTTGCTTGTTTCAACTTTATCTTTTGTCAAGCTGACATAAAAGTAGCCAGCTCAATTAGTCACCAAATACATGCAAGGACCTTCATGAAGAGTTGATGGTTTAAATACCATAGCAAAACTTAAATCATTATCAGTCTTCATATAATGTGTATATCATTCAAAACTATATGAAGTATCTAGAAAATTAATATATTATTTCTTATAATAGTTTTAGCTCTCATATGTTTAAAGAATTTGACTTCTAATTGTATTTCTTACATTTAAGCATTTTTCTTATATTTCAGGTTGGTTACATGAACCTCTGCCATAGTAAATACTATATTTAAACTCTAGAAATATTAATTTTTACTTTTCACTAAATTTCCTGAACCTTCATCTATAATTTCACAAATACTGGAGTAACAGATTTGGTTTACCACTTTATTTATTTTGAGTAGGACACACCAAGTAATCCACCCAAGCCTACCTCAAACTTACTTTTTATTTTAAGCTTACCCTCAGATCTGTTTCTATAAGCTGATAAGTATAGAAGTTCCAGCTCTGTTCCATCATCTCTCTGGCATGACATCTTAAGTTATCAGATCACAATTAAGGGTCAAAATTTATATAAATTAATGGAGTTAATTACATAAGATTTCTCTGTAATTGGATGTTTATTCTACTTATTGATTATATTGTATTTTAACACATTTTTATCTAACCATTCTCATGATAAACTAAGAGAGTTTGATCCAAAGGAACACCTTTACTCTGTGCCACATATATGTCCACAATCTCTACTGTAAAATATTAATGAAAAAAGTCATGATGTCAAAAATGTAATACTGGATATTTATTTAATCAGAGCATACACCTCCTAGATTAATCTTGTGAAACCAGGGAACACTAGAACTGCCATCTTGAAATACTAATGCAAGGCTTAAAAAGTTTTATGTAGAAAAATATAGATATGTATTTTATTTCACCCTATAGTTATGGAAGCACATTAGATATTTGAAATACTTGATTAAATATGGTGCTTTAGAGAAGGAAGTATATTTGCTTGAGTAATTTTATGTGAATAAGATTTATCTAATTGAAGAAATTCTATAAACAATATAGGGGGAAATAGCGTGTATAATGTATATTGGCAAAGAAGATTGACCTGATGATAGAATAGTAAATACTTTCACTGTGAAAATTAGAAATATTTTGCTAGTACTAGAAATTTAATTAGTTCATGTTAGTAATCCATATAAAATATGAGTTTAATATATAATTTGTGCCTTCATTGTATAAGCAATCATAGTGTCCTTATAATTAAAAAAAAAAAAAAAACAAAAACAAATGAAAATAATGCAAGTCCTGCCAAGGAACTGGCGTTTTAACATCCTATGACTTTATACACATTTGTGCTTTCAACCTACACAGAAGAGGTAAGGTAAGACCCACATTTTCAAAAAAAATTTAACTCTCAGCATTAAAGAGCTTTCTATATTATCATTTTTCACAGATTGCAGTTCCACTGAGTGATTGCCAAGGGGAATGTACTGATGAATTGACAGCTCAGACCTGTCATTGTAATTGAATTATCTTATTTCTATCGATTGTTCTCTGGGAAGACCTTCATTACTGCAGTTCAGTTCCACTCTGTGTTAATATGTAGTCACTTTTGCTTACTTCCTAGAAAAGTTAAGAGTTTGCCAAGAAAGGTTTTAGGAAATTTAATTTCGAAAATAGAATTCTTAATGTACCAGCATACTTAACGCTGACCCCATTTCTCTAGGAAGACTGACGACTACTTTCTCAGTTTGCTAACCTTGACAATAACATAAATCACAGACAATAGTCACATATTTTCTTCTTATACTTTCAAATAGACTGGCTACATACCCATTTTGAAATTATAGTCCTGAAGATTATTTTATGTCAGTCATTTAAATTTAAAAATACAGCTGCATTTCTGATTTCTAAATGCTTGTCTTGATTTCAAGGAGATAGGAACACTGTATTCATAGAAAGTTATGGTTTCTTTGCATTTTCTCAAAAATTAATCTGGAACCTCTCACACATGCAAAGGGGTCAATTGCTTCACATATGCTTCTGGCTCAGCATCCCGAATCAGCTACATAAACTTAGACTTAGTCGCATAAGTGACTTAGTGAGTCTCATAAGACTATTATAGGAAACTAAGCATATTATAATAAAAATCTTTCTGCCCAAAGGTAAAGTAATCAAAATAACCAGGTAAACCCTATGTTATCTATGACTAATTATATGCATATAATTATATTAATAAAACCAGATTGTTATGTTAGACTGCATATTATGTTCTAAATATTCATAGTTCACTATTAAAACACTATGTAATAATATGATCATTTTGATAAGTTTTAATATACAATTCTTACATTTGAAAACATTGTTATATGAACATTTATTCAACATAAAAATTTTAAATTCAAAGGTATATTTCTACACAGACATGTGCCAACTCTCCCCCTTCAAGTAACAAATGAGAATCTTTCGAGATTTGATCTTAGTTTTGAGTTATTTAGATTCCTATAACTGAAATAAATAATAAATATAATTAGTTTATAATAAGAAGAGGTATAAATTGGCTCACGATTCTGGCCTCAATTTTTTGGGCTTCTTGCAAATTATTGAAATATGTTGTGGGGTGGGAACAAAAAATTTTTATACTATATTTAGTGGAAAAAACACCACCACTACCACAACAACAACAAAATCAAAACTCTCAACACTCATGTCCTCCCATTAGGCCAGCATCTATAATGTGCCCACCATCCCCCAACAGCTTTGCACTGGAAACTCAACATTTAACACAGGAGGGTTGGAGGAACACTCATCAAAAAAGATACTGCTACCTCCTCCATATATCATAGCGATTTTTTTTTTACTCTAGGATTTACAATCAAAAATAACATTTAGTAGTTCGATGACATAATTACTTTTGCTGTTATCAAATTAGAATGTCTTATAATGTGACTTAGAATCTGGTGAGAGCTTTAACATTAGAACTGTTTCCCATGTGAACACTTCACTGTAATTCTGATGAATGGCCAACCAGAGCAAAAGTTCAGAAATAGAAGTTAAATTTAATTATCCAATGAAAAATCTAAGTGCTACCACCATATTTTATAACTACAGTCAACTCTTTATTTATAGAGTGGTTATGGGAAATAGCATCTTTAGCATATATAGACCAATCTGTTATATTTGAAGGGGGGGGGGAAATCAGCAGTCCTATAGTGAGTAAATTTACAAAATAAGCATATAAGCTTAGAGTATGAAGATAAAATCTGGTAGCTTACTTGACTGCAAGCCCTTGATGAAAATGTTTAACTCCTGTGTCCTCAATCCCCCCCCCTTTTTTTTGCAGTAAGAATGCTATTAGTTTTACTTTCATGTTATATATGGGCAGTTTTGAAGACCTTCAAAATATCAGCAGCTTCTCCAGCATTCCAAAATATGTACATTATTTTCTTGCAACATTGGACCTAACATACTGTAGGCTTTCATATGACTTTAGTGTTACAGCTCCTGTGCCATTTTGCATTTTCGCTCAGCTTATCCTCTCTGCACTTTGATTTTACTCATGCAGCAAGACAGTAGAAACCCACCCAGAGGACACCATTTCTGTATTCTCTCCAGGGGAAAATTTTACATACTCGTTTCCTGCTTTAGAACCAGAGCATACCTCTAGAAAACAATGTCATACATTTTTATTTTACTCTCCGCACATTAAGAATAAGTAGACCTGATTAAATTAAATACCTAGAGAGTTCCAAACATTAATTTATATTGTCGATTTTAGGATGTTTCCCATGTTACAATATTATCCTCCCCAGACATAGATCACTTTATTTTAATTTTTATTACTGAATGATATAATTTATAATCAAATATATAAAACACCTTTAAATAGGACAAATAAATATATTATAAATACAGATTTATATTATAGTGAAGAAAATATAGTAAAGAACCCTACATTTTAAGAACAACAAAATTAAGTACATATAAAATTATTGGTATTTTATTTATGTTCTTGTTTGTTAAATTAAAATACAACCTAGCTCTGCTAACTAGACATTCTAAGAGAGTCAGTGAGCACTCTAAGTCTTTAAATTAGAAAAGCTTCAGTTGCAACAAATATATTCTTTCCAAATGTGGGGAGGAGCACATAACTTGAACAGGCTGGTTTTCAACAAATTAAAAAGTTTTATAAAGTATAAGAAACCCAACAGTGATATCAAAATTTCCCAGGAAACTAAGACACATAATTTTTAGAAAATTCAGACAGGATTTGTGTCTTGTCATTGTTTATGATCAAGCCTTCACAGGTTATAGGTGTATCAGTAAGGCTTTGGATTTTTCGCTGCCTTCTAAATCTCAGGTAACCATCAGGCATAACCCATTATAAATTTTTATCATCAAAGAGTCTGGTAATGTATTTGTTCATCTTTCCTTTCTTGAGGCATTTGACAACTACAAAAGGGAAGATGAAGCTACTGAACAAACAAGGAAAAAGACAGCTCACTGCTCTGCTAGAAGATTCCTATAGCTTATTCTGTCTAGATATAGTTTTCCAAGTAACACTTAGCATCGGAATCCTGTGCAACTTGGACTCACCCATCCTAAAGCAAAGACATGTTCATCTTTGAGGTCTTTAAAGGGAGACTGAAAGCACCACCTTCCACTGTGTTCACCTATACAGGTGTCAGCTTTTCTTCTGTTTTATCCCTGATTTCTCTGTGTATTGGGAAATCTCAGTGATTAAAATTTTGGTTTAACTTGTATGAGAAAACTGCATGGCAAATAATAAAAATAGATGTGAGGGTAGTTCTTAGATCCAGGTTTATAAATTTTTATATATGTGTATAAAGCCTAGCTGGTAAAAACACATTTACTTAAGTAACGACACAGCCTAGGCCTTGTGTTTGTACTCTGTCTTTTGCAATAACCATGTTGTATTTTGTTCTCAACTGATTGTGTTTCCGATTTGTTGGATACATCCAGGGATATGTCCTTTTCAAAGGACTAGAATATTAGTTATTCTGCCTGTGTTAGATAGGCCTTGGAGTTTGTTAGACTTTAGAACTTCTGAGTCCAGAGAGGTGCTAGTAGCTTTAAGTATAAAATCTTTCAGTCTCACAGTTTACTGGCAATTCTTTTTAAATGCTCAAATCATTCCAGTAAATATATGAACACTTGAAATAATCAAGTTTAAATGAAAAAGCTACTTTTTTTTTTGAGACAGGGTTTTTTTTTTTTGTGTAGTCCTGGCTGTCCTGGAATTCACTCTATAGACCAGGATGGCCTCGGCAAAAAGGTGACTGCTCAGCAAAAAGGTGACTTTTTACAAAGTAGTAGTACTGCTTAAAAATAGTGGATGGCGCCAAGCAGTGGTGGCTCAGGCCTTTAATCCCAGCCCTTGGGAGGCAGAGGCAGGAAGATTTCTGAGTTCAAGGCAAGCATGGTCTACAGAGTGAGTTCCAGGACTGCCAGGACTACACAGAGAAACCCTGTCTCAAAAAAAAAAAAAATAGTGAATGGCTTATTAGACTGTGGTTATGTGGAAGTCTGTTGCCATACCAATGCCTAAAAGGACAAAAGCATGAAGTGAATGTGCTACTGTGAAAGTCTATAAAGTCACCCTGTCCTCAGAGAACAAGTCAAGCTAAATAAATACTTTAAAAAATATAACTTTAACATTAAAAACTTTAAACCAATAATATTTAATCATGGAGTGATGACTAGGTTTTAAAAGTCAGTATGTACCAAGTCACTTCCACAGTTACCTTTGGTTCAGGAAATACAGACCTCTAGGTATATAAAAAAAAATGTAACTATTGACTACTGGCTCCAAAGCTTATACTGCATTTTTTAGACCATCACGCTACCTTCAGTGAGCATCTCAATAAAGTTTTTCATAAACCAAATAACTATTCTATAAGGTCAGCAATTTTTTGCATATTTATATAAGTATATGGTGGTAAAATTCCTTATACTTAAAGAATTCTGTTTCAATTACCTCACTGCTGTTTTTGTCTTCCACATTTACTTTTTCAGATGGCAGTAACAGTATATAGGTTACATAATTTTCTTTTTATGACCAGACATAGCTTTATAGATCTCTTTGAACACAAAGGAACTTATACGAGGACCTACATTTTTTATAAGAATGAGAATATGGTACAATATGTAGTTCATAATGCAGGTCATAAAATCTATTGTTAATCCACATATGTAATAGCAAGATAAAATGTAATGAGCTCAGTATTATGCTATATCTTCACATTTGTACCATGAAATTAGCTTGCAATCAAACTCACCATTTCTCTGGTCTGTTTATAGTTCATTGTTTTCTGTGCTGACTACTATAGAATGTTTTACTGAAAAAGAACACCTTATCATACTGTGGGTTATGGCTGAATGGCCCATGAACTATGAGATCAGCCCCACAGTGTGGTGAGATGCAGTTGTTCCTTTATATCATCAACATATCTTAGTAAAGGTATGATGGTTCTTGTTCTTTACAGTTAATTTCTTTAAAAAGGAGAAAATTGACAAAGAGTTCAGTGATGTCAGAAGGAAGAAAGCCAAAAAATGAGAGGAGGAATTTACAAAAAAAAAAGATTGATTTTATCAAAATTTATGACTGGGTTAAAAGAAACATTTGAAAAATCTGAAAGGTTACACCAGTGGAACCCTCAAAAAAAAAAAAAAAAAAAGGAGAAGTTAGCCATTAGTCAATGCTAAGCATCATCTCTGCCTATTTCTGCTACTTGAGTGAGATACCATGCTGGTGGAAAGCATAAACTTGAGTGGTTAGATAGAATAGGGTTAACTTAAAAATGGTCAGTAGAAGTCATTGATATTTCTTTGCTTATTTAAGAATTGTTTGTTTGAAAATAAAGATTACATATTTGCTAATATGCATAAAAATTTTCTGAAAATTACATTAGAAATTATTATTGGAGGTTATTGTATGAAAAAGAGAATTGTTTGTTTGATTTTTGAAGGAATGTAAACAAGTATATGCCATGCTGCTATCTGTACAAGACAAAGATCCTAAGAATGTTTTAGAATTTCTACTTAACACGTGCATTTCTAAGAACTTGACAAATTTTGGAATGTTAGGACAGAACCTGGTGGCTAGATTTTAGAAGAATCAGGAGCTGCAAAATGTCACTGTATATGGAGAAGTTAAATCTCAAATTTTGAGTAGCATGAATGAAATAATTAATCTTTTGAGATTCTATACAATAAACTCACCACTAGAAAAATTAATTTCATAATTGTATATATATATTCAATTCAATATATAAATATATTTTTTAATGAAGTGCCTATACATATACATATATATATGTGTGTGTGTGTGTGTATATATAGATATTCAATTATGAAATTGAATACATATATATATATATATATATATATATAGGCACTTCATTAAAAATATATTTTTAATATTTAAATAACTAAACTAAAGGTGACCAAATTAAAGGTTACAGGTTACACAGGAAGTTCCAAAAGACACTGAATTGACAGGCAGCTTCTAAGGAGTCCTGTTCCTGCCTTGGAAAGCCTTTGAAATAAATTATTTATTTTTTTCATTCGAGTCTTTCACGTAAAACCAGCAGAACTGGCTTTTGGCACCCTCACTCATACGATGAGACAGCTTGGATGTCCATGTTTTCTTACTTCACTGTTATTGCAGTTTTTTAAATTATTTTTCTTATAATAATTGGGAGATTCATAAACATTGTAATTTGAGGTCCTGTGAGTCCCAAAGCAATTGTGACTTTCAAACTTTCAGCATGACTGAAAACTGCAGAAAGAAAATGAAAAGCAAGCAGGAAGAAAGCATCTAAGAAACTAGCAAAGGTGAGGACCAAAACAAAAACCAGCAAATAAAACCCTATAATTTATATACTTGAGAAAAATAGAATGTACTTTGAATGTCTGAACTAACAGACTTGGAAGCTCCATGGAAATGTCAAAAAGGAAAACCCAGACTAAAACAAACCAACAAACCAACCAACAAGTAACAAACAGACAAACAAACAACAAAAGCTAGTAGCAAAGCTGATTTTCTTTTTATGTGAAATGTAATTTCACTCACAAGTCTGCATGTTGAAGAAATCCTGATGGTATGATTTTAGGACACTATGGAACCTGGAGAAACAGAGCCTGGAAGAGAAAGGAAGTAATCAGAAATCACTGGTCACTCGAAGGTAGGCCTTGTTTGTAATAGAATGGCCCAGTTCCTATCCCTATTCTCTGTTATCTGGTAGAGATGAGGTAACTCTCCATTCTAATTTCCACTGTCACAGCCTGGAGCTACATCTCTGCCATGAGATTCCATAATTATAAATATTGCTTCCTGGACTGTGAGCCCAAGTAAACTGCTGTTCTTTTATGTGTCCCTCTCATGTATTCTGTCTGTCAACAAGAAAGAGAACAATATGAAATTGTACAGAATAAGTACAGGTAAATCCAAGTCATGAGGACATGTATTGTGAAGGGAAGAATCACAGGATTAAATATTTTTTGGTATAATCTGTATAATATCAAAATAATGAAGAAAGAAAAACTAACAAGGTAATATTTTGTAAGATTCTCTATATAAGGCAAAAGTGACTCCACATAAAGGAAATTTCCCCCAAGTACTATCTAAACTAAATAAAAAGGTCTCCTCCAAGACACATCCTTATAGTGCATTGTGAACATGGTGATAAAATTTGAAAGTTTCAGAGGAATAAAAGAAAACATATTGAAATAACAAGATTTCATGATTATAGAATTGGATCACTGTGACCAAAAGCAACTTGGAGAGAAAAGGGATTATTTCCACATACATTTTCTATCATAGTTCTGGTACTGATGAACATTAAATCTGAAACCTGGATTGAAAAGTTACTACAGATGCTGTCGAGGATTGCTGCTTACTGCTTTCCTCCCATGGCTTGCTTAGCCTGCATTTTATAGTACTCAGGACCAGATTCCAGTGATGGTATTGAATTCACTGAGCTGGGCACTCCACCATAAATCCAGAAAATGCACACCAGGCCAATCCAGTGGGGAAATTCTTTTAACTGAGGTTCTCTCTTCACAAATGAATGTACATTGTGTCACAGTGACAGAAGACCTGCCAGTACACCATTGAAGCTGTAAATAGAGAAAGGAAATATGGTTTCTTGCCATTAATATACACAATTTTACACTCAAAAAATGGTATGGTGTGTATTTATTTTAGTAGGATTTAAGTGTTAACTAGAGCATAGAAGACAAGATTTCTATTTCTAATGTCATAAAACTGATTTCTGAAAAATTGTGATATTTTAGTCTAATTAATGCATGTCATGCATCTGAGGACCTCTTCATAAAGCAAATATTGCTCCACTCACATGATCAGCAATAATTCTTTATGCATTTTGTATTTGTGCCAAAGCCAAAGTACTTTTAGTAATATTAATTGAAAGAAGTCACATGGTGTTTTAAATAGAGCCATGGGACTTTATCCCATTATCCATCTGAGTAACTATTCAAAACATCCATCAATCTTACCACACCGTCAAATACTGCATCATGGCATCAACTCAAGACATTGCGTTTATCTAATCACTGCCTTTACATTTACCTCAATCTATTCCAAGAAAATAAATGAAATGCTTGCTCCAAAATTACATTTCCAGCAATTTCTGATAGAGCAAGGAAATGAACTTTGAATGGAGCAATTGTTTTTAAATGGATTTTTAAAGACATAGAATAATGGCTCTTGAGTTCATGGTTTTGTATTGGGTCCAAGAGCATGGGGTGAAAGGGAATATCTCCCCAGCAGAAAAGCCTTGCCAATATATTGCCCATTTCATGTATCAGAGGGCCCAAACCAAATTTAAAACTCTGCTCAAAGAGAATTGCTTTTTTCTTTTTTTAAAATTTTTTAAATACTAGAAGCACAGAGACATATCTTTGGGATCATTTTTCATAAAATGAAAAATGTGTTGGGTTACTAGATGTTTCAAAGGGTTGGAAATAGAATCTAAGACCTTTCAACCTTCAATTATGAGTACAGCCCAGGATTAAAGTGATCCTAAGTCTTTTCATTATGGTACACTATGAGAGGTTAAGTAACAAAACTTTCATCAAGATATTAACTCTTGCATTGTCATGTATTTACAGATCACATAATTTAATGCCTGAATCTGAGCAAAGAGGTTAGAAAGTTATTTGTGAGAGTCCATAGTTTCATAATACAAAAAGTGACAAAATTTCTAGAAATGAATACCCTGTGTTTTATTGTAGAAGCATAGAAACACTGTGTAGTATTTAATACTTATATTTTCTGTTAAAATAGTATAGAGATATTCATCCTCATTAATTAAATTCAATCTCTCTTTCCAGTATTTTTTTGTTGTTGCTTCAGGAGTTTCTTGTGAGAAAACATATCAATATTTTTAATGTTTAATTCTTATCAATACTGCTGACTTTTTTCCTTTCTTTTAGAAAATGAAAGGTAAGAAAGAAAAGAAAACTATGATTTTCTTCAATTATAATTTGGGGAGTTATATTTCCTAGTATTGCAGACAATAATTCTATAAATGAGAAAGGCATATGTTATAGTCAAAAGCTTTCCTAGAAGATGACTATCAAATTCCTTTCACTTTTTCTAGCTACTTCTAAATTAAGGGGCAATATATGTCTAATACATATATCATGAAGGTAAACTCTTTGGATACCTACTAAAACTACCCAAGGAATATAAATTTTACTATATTAAAGAATCAGATGGCCTGATATTGTGGCAAAGAAAGTTTACTCTAAGAACAATACATGTTAGATGAGAGGTACTGAGAAAACAGCATTATTCTTTAGAACAAACATAATAATTACTTTAATTTCAAGATACAATTTTGGTAAGATTTGATATCTCTCCAGAATACAGACCAAAATGTGAATATAAAATTACAAATTAATTATTACTATTTCAGATTTATGAAAATTGTAAATTTATGAAATTTACAATTGCTGACAAGAAATATTCAAGTTATTTCAAAGAGAATATTTCCAACATAATATTTTTATTGATTTTTTGGAAATTTTACATCATATACCCTGATCATATTTCCTTCTCAGTCTTTCCATGTCCACTCATAACCATTGTCACCTTCCCCCACCGTCCTCCCAAAAAGTCCAGTTTGTATTCACTAGAGTGTGGTCAAACTCTCAGTGGCCTGATTCTAAAAGATATGTGAGTCCTTCCACATCCACACACCCAACAAAAAACATCAGTTCTGATTCTGGACAGTTACATTTCAGTATTCTTATCATACATATTAAGAGTTCACTTCAATGACTTTCAGTTCAGGCCATTGCTTTGCAGTGGTATGTGGTGATTTGGGGAGGGTATTGGTTATCACAAGTGCCTTACATATTTATCTTTTTATACTGTGTCTGCAATCATGGATATCACTGCCAAAGTACATTTCTTGCTCTTTACAGGCAGCTGGAACATGGATCTTGGACTTCTATAATGGTGTCTGTCTACAGCATTGCTGATCATTCAGGGAAGTTGGTTGTGGTTTGCTAGTAATGGTCAAAGAAGAAACAAAATAAAAAAAATTAGATTAAGAGATCTCTATATCTCTGTTCCCCCTTTCTCCTCTCTATCCTTCTCTCTCTTCTATCTAGTGATACGAGTTGAAACTTGGGGTTGGATAAAGTGTGAGATAAAGAAGAATTCACAATGTAGGAAAGTCTAGCTACAGTAAGTATTTCCATGTGAGTAAAGTTGCCTGTGGAATTCAAAGACACTATATCCCCTCAGAGTTGGGAAGCAGACAGTTTTACTAATACTTGACTTATGTGGACACACATTACACACATTACTTTACATACCTACATAAAATCTCAAAATGACAAATAAGAGAAGCAGTTTAACTTTTTAAAATTGCTTAAGTGCATTAAATAAACATGACTATCTCCAGACATACCCACTTTCCAGCAAGAAATAAGATGCCATGCTTTATTTAATAAGAGAGAAAAAATTCTGTTGTATATATGTATGACATTACATATATATGTTCATACACACTAGTATTTCACATTCACCTTATCCAGTCCTCCTTTTTTGAGAACTAGGTTAGTGGTATATGTTGGTTATTTTGACTAGTGGGTAATGCAGTAAACAAATATCCTCATAAAATAATGCTTTGGACTCCTTCAGACAAATACCCAAAGGTGATATACTTGACCTACATGTTAGACTGAGTTTCAGTTTTTGAGAAATCTCCAAAATGACTTCCATAGGAGATTGACTATATTACATTCCAATTAGCAGAATATAAGGGCTATGTTTTATCCACACTATTGGCATTTGTGAATTTTTAAATTGCTATTATTCTGAATAGGATAAGGTAGTGTCTTAGTTACTTTTCTGTTGCTGTGATGAGATACCTTGAGAAAATCCACATAAAGATGGAAGGGATATTTTGGCTTACAACTCCACACTATGAGAGGGAAATTATGGTATTAGGAGTTTAAATAAGTATCTAGTTGCATTGTATCCACAGACAGAAAGTGGAGAAAGATAATTGCTTGTGCTTACCTCGCTTTCTTCTTTTTACACAATCATAGATCCCAGTCCCAGTAATAGTGCCACTCACAGTGACTCTTCTCATTTCAATAACCTAAGCTAGACAAGTCTCCAAATATATTTTTCTGGAAGATTTATGAGTAAGGGGGAAAAGAAAAAGATGAAACATGTTCAAAATTTATTGCATGGAAATAAATATAAATAAAAATATATACAATATAACAGAAAAAGAATAGCCAGGCAACTTAGAAATCTATGTTGGCTATCTTAGAAGCTGTGCACATGTCAACAAAGAAGAGGCCTAGGAAATGGCTGTAAGAAAGTTGAATTAAAAGAGTAGGATATGAGTAAAATAATTAAAACTGTGAAGGGCAAGAAATTGTATAAAGAGCATTTAGGCCTGCTACTGCACAAATATTGAATGTATCAAATTTGGTATGAAAGCAGTGTGAAAAAGATGTTAGTAAATTTTCTAGAAGGCAGAGGAACCTAAAATACTACTATTAAATGTTAAAGGAAGAACTTTAAAACATATTGAATTTGGCACTATTTAATATATATATAAAAACTTGATCATACTTATTTATTTTTTCCTTTTATTGATATACATGTATACAAGCAAACTGGAAGCGAGTAGATATCAATCTGAGCCTGAGGAAAGACACTCTGTTTCAGGTAAGTTGAATGTTATGATTATAAAGAAAATTTGACCAAAATTTGTAATGATGAATGAATGAATGAATTACAAAGGCTCCCCAAATTGAGGCTATCCAATAACATATCTGCCTATTGAAGATATTACTGTTTTAATTTATTCATAGCATTATCAACACTATTTGAGAAACAAATCCATTTACATTTCTTGACACTTTTGCTACATTTCTAAGGCTACTTTATATAAAAAATGAATTTTAATTCTCAACGGTTTTATAAGATTTAAGTAAAAGTTATTAGTGTGCGTTATAAAGAATTTTCTCAGCCCTCAGACATTCCATTTTTTATCCAGGCGTGTTGTGAGATAATTCAAATCACAGATTTTGAAACAAAATTAAAATTAAAGCTTATGGATGCTAACTAAGTTCTACTAAAATTTTATAGAAATTAACATTACTTACATAATAGTCATAAAAATTAAATTCCACATAAATTAATGTACTCAGTTAAAAAGGAATAATATTTAGCCATTACTTAATGGAGTCACACAAAACATAAATGGCTAAAAATCAAGCATTTATGATATATTCACTTATATATAGCTAGCTATCTGTCCATGATACCTGGAGGTCCTCAGCATGTTAAGATCTTGAAAGACACTGAAGTCAAGAAATTAGTCATGACCAGAGTCTCCCTTAATTGCTCAACTAAGAAGAAGATCCACTTTTATGCTCCTGCAGTGGTTGGTAGCATCTAGTTTCTAAGGACCTTAACACATTCCATAATGATTTCGGTTCCCTATTAAAAGTAAGAAAGTTTCCCACATATCGTAGTAACATGTGTCTTAAATAATCCTAAACAAAAAAGGTAACAGTCATCTAGAAATAGAGAAAATTGTCTTTTGCAAACTAAAAATAAAAGAGTACTTCTCTAGCATACTTCATTCCTGAAGAGTTTCTTATTTGTCCCTTCTGCATTAATGATTGTTGTTGATGAGAACCTGAGCTATGTATCACTTGGGACTGATTTAGAAATATTTGAAATATAACTTCACTATGTTTGTGCTTAGAATATCCAACAATATTTTCATGCTGCCTTATCACTGTGACTTCTTAAGGCATTCTGTTATACAGTATTGATTACCTCATTATTCTTCTGTTGCTGAGATAAAACATTACAACCAACACAATTTACAAAAGAATGTATTTATTTGGGCTTATGTTCCAGAGTCCATAAGATGGAAATAGCATAGCAGACACCTAGACCATGAAGATCAGAGACCATATCTTTAATTTTGATCATGAATCAGAAAGAAAACTGAAAGCAAGTTAAGGTTTGAAATTTTCAGTGCCTACCCACAGTGACCTACTCTTTCCAGTAAAGGTGCAAACGATCCAAAGTTTGCATACACTAACTGATTCAGTACTTTATAATACTAAATTATCTATCTGGTTTTGTATTTTGACTCTTATGTTACAGGGGTGTGTAAATCTCTCTTTTCAGTTAGTGTTAAGCAGCTTATCAGACAACTTAAAAATACCACCATTAGGATAAAGATTTTAAAGTTCAAACCTAAAGTTAAAATTGGAAAGCATTCATTGTTCAGGCATACAGTTTCCCTATTATTCTGGGTATTCTATTTCATGTCAGCTTTCCAACTTGTAAATTTAATTTATATTGCTTTTAAACCAAGTTCTATTACAACTATTTCTACTGCAAATAACAATATCAGCATATGCATTTTATAGTCATTCCTCTTTGAGGGCTGATTATTTTATATTACGTCACTTAATTCATTACATTAATTCACAATGGAATCTCATTGTAAGGTCAAATCCTAACTAACTGAATAAAATATAACTAAGAGTTAAATGGAAATGATGACTTTGAAACAACTTTTGAATACTGAAAAGTTACCCTATATTCTATCTATCCAAAATTCTTTAGATGCTAAATTAAAGGTAAATGTAGAGTAATTATAATAAAGTGTTTTGGTAAAGTACTATTCATGAGTATCTAAAAGCACTTTGTATCACATTCTTCATTAATCTTTTTGGTCTCCTACTGAGTGAGTGGCAAAGACTTTATTTCATTTTTATAGATATTTTTAAGTGAAAAAAAAGAACGTTAACTTCCAAATGTGATTTCCATGGCATATCATTGTCTATTTGATCTAATAGTTAAAAAAAAGCTTAGATCTGCCTTTTCAAAATAATTCAGAAATTCACTAAATTATTCCTTTGGCTAATAAGTATTGGAATGCAAATTGTATAATTATTATGTGTAAGATACAAAGTCTAAAATCCAACTGAAAAATTTTATATAATATCAGGCTATAGTTAATACAAGCAACTGGTATTAAGGACCATACGGAAACATTTGGGGAGTCAGACAAATCTAAAAGCTTCCTTCTGTTCTTATAAATGTTTTTTTTTCCAGTAAAGATGTGTTTACATTAGTTCATGTTTACTCTTTCTGTAGTGTGAAAACTTCTTTAGTTACTTTCTTATTACAGTGACCATTTAAGTGACAAGAAGTAACTTGTGGAGGATTTTGGCTTAGAGCTTTGTACTGGATGCACAGGGGCAGAATCCACTTCTGTACATGGCTTTATGACATATCAATCATATCAGTATATTACTTACAAGGAGCATGACAACAGACAGCTTCCTCTCTATACCTTGCAATTTAGAATGACTCTACAGCACTCCACCAAACCACCAGGACATTAAAAGCAATCACTCTTAAGCAAAATAAAAGTCCAGTAATGTCCTTTTACTTCTCATGGGCCAATGGATCATCTTAAAATCACTCATGATCTTCTGGGACCCATGGGACAAGGGTAGCAATACCTTCCTGGCTTTGCCATCCCCACTATATCCAACTTGTCTATTAGGGTTCTGTGTGCTCTGCTCCACACATGTTGTTGTCCTCAGTTTGAGAATACAGACCTAAACAAGTAGACTGTGAGAGACTGTCATAATTTGCTTTTTGTTGCTGTGATAAAATAGCACAATTAGTTGAAACTTGGGATGAAAGAATTTAATGTGCCTTATAAGTTGATCTTGATCATCAAGAGAAGCCAAGACAGGAATGCAAATCAGGAACCAAGAAGGATCAAGGATTTAGGAACTGAAGCAGAGACAATGGAGGACCCCTGCCTACTGGCTTGTTTCATCGTGGATTCTCAGGTCCCAGCCATACACAGACAACATGCAGTAGACCAGGGGAAGCATGGACCATAGTGGGATAGATATTCCATGTAAATTATTATTCAAAAGAGGACCCCACAGACATTAAAAAGCCAAATTTCAGGGGGAGCTCTACAAATGAAGTTCTCCCCCCACCTCAGGTGACAGCTTGTTTCAAATTGACAAAAACTTACCTCATTGTCTTCTTGTCAACCTGACACAAAAGTATAATTATTAAACCCTAATTATTTTACTCATTTCTCAATATCTCAAATTAATATCACAATATAAAACAGCATTATTCAATTATTTACACTAATTTATTATTTGTGTGTATAAGTATTTACCTAAGTGAATATTTGTGGACCTCAGACATGCCTAGTGCCCTCAGGGGCAAAATCATTATATCTCCTTGAACTAGATTTACAGATGATTATGGAATGAGATGTGGGATTTGAATGGTTAACTCACGATCTAGAAGAACAGTGGGCTCTCCTTATGGCTGGGCCTTCTCGCTATCCCAAATACAGAATAACTTTAAAAGTTAAGCTAAAAGAAAAATCCAACATGTTGTAATTCTAAGTTTTACATATAAATCTAGTCTTCTCCCTGTGGGCTACTAAAATATAAAATATTATATGCTTTTACATCTCCAGAGAGAAGTACCAGGACATTACAAGCAATCACTCTTAAGCAAAATAAAAGTTCAGTAATATCATTTCACATCTCATGGGCCAATGGTCGAAATCTTAAGATCACTCATGATCTTCTGGGACCTATGGGGCAAGGGTAGCCACACATTCCTGGCTTTGCCATTCCCACTATATACAACTTCTCTAATAGATTTCTGTGGGCTCTGCTCCACACACGTTGTCCTCAGTATTCACCTCATGGTCTTCACATATCAAAGTATTGTATGAAACAAATCTATTTTCTATAAATAAAAATAAATTGTGGAAATGTCCACTAACTCATCAGTTTACGTGGCATCTCTAAAATAAACATAAAAAAGCACAGCCAAAATAAGTTGAAAAGACAAATGATAATACTTGAACCTAAAATCAGCAGCTTCAACAACAATGAAATATATTTAATGAGTGCAACAAAGAGTTGGCTCCTTGAGAGAAACAATAAGATTCATGTAAACCTATTCATATTAAATAAAGGCAGAGAGAGAATCCATAAATTAGCAAAGTTAGGAATGAAAATAGGGAGAAAAAGCAGACATGGAGAATTCAGAGAATCATAAGAACATACTAGAAAATCTTCTACTATACCAATTTGAAAAATCTAAAGAAAATGTATAATTTTCTCAATATATACCACTTCCAAAACTTAAACTGAGATGAAATAAGCAATTTAAACACAACTATAACCTCTAGTAAAATATAAGAAGTAATTAAAAGTCTCCCAACAGCAATAACAAACAACAAAGTAAGGACTATGTAGTTTTAGAGTAAATTATACCAGACCAGAGCTTCAAAGACTTGTTAATGACAGCTTTCCTCAAATGATTCCAAAAAAGAGAAAAGTGAGGAATATTGCTTAACTTATTCTACGAGTCCACAACTACTTTGATACCAAAACCACATAAAGACCAAAAAAAATTAATTTATTAAAAACAAAAATTACAGACTAATTACTCTCAAGAATATTGATGCAAAAATACTCAATAAAAATACTTACAACCAAATGCAAATACAAATCAGATCATCAACCATGATCTAGTAGGATTCATCCCAGAAATGTAAGCATTATTCAATATACAAATATCAGTATATGTAATATATCACATAAACAAACTTAAAAAACAAAAACCACATAGTAATATCAATAGATGCTTTAAAAGACTGAAAAACTCCAAAACCACTTTGTGATAAACTCCAGAAGAGATAACAGATATAAAAATCATTCTTCAACATAATAAAGACAGTTTATAGCAAGTTCATAGAAAACATCAACAAGGCATTGTTCTCAACATGCACCTATTCAATATAGTACTTGAAGTCTTAGTAAAAAACAATAAGAAATCTAACAGAGATCTAGTACATATACTTTACAAAGGAAGACATTAAAATATCTTTATTTGTAGATGATAAGATAGTGTACATCACTGACCCTAAAATTTGAATAGGAAAACTTCTACAGCTGATATCTACTTTCAACAATGTAACTGAATACAAAATTAGTTCATAAAAATCAGTACCTACTCTATATGCAAATGACAGACTGAGAAAGAAATCAGAGAATCACCTTTCACAATCACAGAAACAATATGAAATATCTTGGTGTAGCTAAGAATGCAAGTGAAAAAATTGTATGATACAAACCTTAAGAAATTGAAGAAGAAATTAAAGAAGATGACAGTAGAAAAATGCTCATTGATTGCTAAGATTAATATAGTTTAGAACAGCCATGTTATCAATAGCAATTGGAAAATTAAATGCAATCCTTATCAAAATTTCAATACAATTCTTCACAGATTGTGTAAGGACAACTTAAGTTTCGTACTGAAACACATACACACGCACACACACACACACACACACACACACACACACACAGAAAGAATATCTTAAACAATCTAGAATAATAAAACAACTCATAGAGACACCTGATTTCAAGTTATATTACACAACTATAGTAATAAAATAATATTGTACCAGCATGAAAACCAGATGTGTTGATCACTGTAATCAAATTGAAGTCCTTGACACCTGTGGACACCTGCTTTTTTACCCTGCACAAAACTCAACTCCAAAGGAATCAAAGGCCTTGCAGTAAAACTTGATACACTGAACATGATAGAAGAGAATGTGAGGAACAGCCATAAATTCATTAGCACAGGAAAGGATTTTCTGAACAGGTCACCAATAGTACAGCCAATATGATGAATTACTAGTAAACTGTATCTCATGAAACTGCAAACTTCTGCATGGCTGTTAATAGATGAAATATAAGTCTACAGTATATGAAAAGGGTAAATATCTGAAGTGTATAAGGAACGAAAAAACAAAATATCAAGAAAAAGTAAGCCAATTAAAATATGCTACATATCCAGAGAACTCTCAAAAGAGGAGACATGAATTGCTCTGAAATACTTAAAGCAATGTTTAACAACTTTATTCTTCCAGAAAATGCAAATTAATACTATTTTGATATTTCATCATACAGCCATCAGAATGTCTAATCAATAGAACAAGGGTCAGCTCATGCTGCAGAGAATGTGGAGTAAGGGCAATACTCATCAATTGCTGTGGAGAGGTCAGACTTTTACAGACACTAAGGAAATCATTATGGAATATCCTCAGAAAGATGCAAATTGATCTATTTTAAGATCCAGCTATATGACTCTTGGACACATATCCAAAGGTTTCATTTTACTACAGAGGTACTTGTTCAACCATGCTTATCACTGCTCTATTAGTAACAGACAAAAACTGGAAACAGCCTAGATTATTTAACAGGCTGATAGATAAAGTGAATGTTGTATATTTATACACAAAAATATTATAGGGCCAGTAAAATACATTAAATCATAAAATTCATAGGTTATGTGGGAGAAATACAAAACATTATCCTCCATGAGGCACCTCAGACTCAGAAAGACAAATATGTATTTGCTTAAATGTGGATATAAGCTAAAATACAGAGGTTGAGCATTAAGGAAGGGATTTTGGTGGACTGAAAAATCTCCCTAAGAAAAGAAAATAGAATAGTTATGGCAGGATTGGGGGAAGTATGGAATGGGAGCATTAAGGAGGACTGGGAAGGAAGAAGGTTACAGAGAAGGACTACAAGAAGTTCCTGCTAAAACTAATGTCCATCTGTGTGTTAATATGGAAACCTAATACAGTAGAAGATTCCAAAAATATGTATATTCTGCTGTCTCTCAGGGCTTTATTCCTGCCACCCCACATACCTGATCAGGAGAGAAACTCTGAGGACCAGCAGAAGGAATGGAAATATAAAACCTTGGTGGGTAGGAGGTGGGGGGACCCTCTAGAAAGTATGAGATACCTGGAGGGTGAAAGACTCTCAGAACTCTGAGAGAGGGGCCTTAGAGGAAATGACCAACAGTGGGCAAAGAGAACTCATAGAGTCCACATCCAACAGAAATATAAGGCGTCAATGGAGGGATAGGGTTGCCATCACACAGTCAAAAACTCTGACCCAGATTTGTCCCTGACTAAAAGAACTGCAGGGACAAAAATTGAGAAGAGACTGAAAGAAATGAGGACCAGTGACCAATGCAAGTTGGTATCCATCTTAAGGGGAGGATCCAAGTCCTGACACTATTACTCATGCTAAGATGGGCTTACAAACAGAAGCCTAGCGTGGCTGCCTTACAAGGGGCCCAAGAAGCAGCTGATGGAGACAGAAGTAAATACTTAGACCCAGCCAATGGACTGAAGCCAGGAACTCCTGTGGTTGAGCTAGAGAAAGGTTATAAGAGGGTGAGGAGGAGGAGGAGGAGGAGGAGGAGGAGGAGGAGGAGGAGGAGGAGGAGGAGGAGGAGGAGGAGGAGGAGGAGAGGGAACCCGTAGGAAGACCCAACAGTCTCAACTAACCCAGACCTGTGAGCTCTCTCAGGCTCTTTTCCAACAATCAGTCAGCATACACTAGCTGGTCTGAGACCCCCAACACATACCCAGCAGAGGACTGTCTGATCTGGCCTCAGTGACGTAAGACATGCCTAACCCTCTAGAGAACTGATGTCCCAGGGAGTAGGGAGGTCTGCCCGGGGTGGCATGGGATGAGGGACATCCTCTTGGAGACAGAGGGAAGGAGGAAGGTGATGAGGAACTCTGGGAGGCCAGACCAAGAGTGGGGATAAAACTGGACTGTAAAAAAAAAAAAAAAAGAAAAAAAAAAAAAAAAAGACGCAAGATAACCATATACTGGTAACCCTCATCTGCCATTCATGAACATCAAATCCTAAGTTTGTTAACTCACTGGGAAGATAAATATATATATATATATATATATATATATATATATATATATATATATA